>JAWPHD010002423.1:0-258147 GCA_037043455.1 Cyrtodaria siliqua | reverse complement strand
ATTTAAAAGGATGCGCCCCATCCCCATCCCACCACAGGCACCCGGCACAGAGCTAGGATAGCAAAAGATGGATTTGAGTGGTTAAAATATTAATTAATTGAGTTCTGGACCCCCAAAAAATGGTTATATATATGTATATATATTATATTCTTAAAGGTATGGAACTCCTAAAATGGCCAAAACCACCAACAGTTCTATACTAATTGTTATTTCTCGTTACGTAAGATAGCCTGGGCAGCATAACCTGCTCATGTCACAAGTAGAATTATACATATAACCAATAAAACATAAACTGTCATTCAGTCTCTCGTACTTTTTCCGTACCAGAGAATCAAATACGCCAACTTGAGCGAATTTGAGTTCAATGACAAGAAGATGGCACGGCTCTTACTAGATATAATCTATAGGTCTAACATGGTGGCATGCGTTAAAAACGACTAAAACATAATGGGATAATTAACTCGAACGGATACCTGAAGCGCAAAATAAAGAAGGCCATTTTTTTTACTTTATATTTTTAAAGTTGGATTGTGTTTTATGTCATTATAGCACATTTTAGGCCATTATTTCCTGGGTAGAACCAGTACTGTGTACTTACTGCTATCTGTAAGAATCGACACTTTCTCACCTACAAGTTGAGCTCCCAGTGGGAATTGAACCCGCAGCGGTGAGAGGTGAAGATGAGAATGTATACAAATATAAAAAAGGCAACAGAACATCTCCATAACTCAATATGTCCATGGGACTTGAATGAACGCACTGAAAACAATCCGTGGAAAATTGTACTAGGCAAGAATATATATTCATAAATAAATTTTATTTTGATGCAAAATCAATATGCTCCTCTAGACATCATAGATAAAGATCATGTAAAGTTTCGAAAATATTGGTTAAAAACTGTGGAAGGATATAGACGCACAGATAACTAACTCCATATGCCGCCTCGCCATTCAATGGTAAACAATAAACATTTAAGGTACATATTAAGGCCTTAAATATTATCTTTCATGACTAAGTAAAAAATATGTAACAAGTCAGATATCAAAATGAATTATTTATTTGATTTAAAACATTTTATTTCAAATATTTACATCAAAACATCCCAAATATAAAGGGTATTACATAACAAATTAAATTGCATCATACAATAATTGTTTTTATTTATTAAAGGGACACACAGCATTTATCAAGTATTTATCAAGCATTAAAATTTGCACCTCGATTGATTAATCAATAATTTATTTTCACTTTACACCCGCTTGCATATATTTAAATTATAAGTTATAACATTTTGGAGTTTAAAAAAAAAAGATTGCTGCATGTCCCTTTAATATGCGCACCTCTCAGCCCGTATTGTTTATATGGTGCAAGTCATATTGAATATATGTGGGGTTATATATATAGATGTATCTGTTTGTTATTTTTTTGGTGAGGAAGACCACTCACTTTTCTTCTGGGTAGAACCAGTAATATACACCTCCTGCCATCTGTTATTCTACAAACTTTTATATTATCCAATACAATTCAGAAAACATTTTAATCCAATAAATAAATTGGGCACGGCCGGTCAGATTAACAGAAACACATTTATATTTTCATATTAGCCCTTATTTTGAGCCACTCCAATGAACTGTCCAGTTAATGTCGCCATCGATCCACCTTGTGTCAACAGTCGGATATGCATGTTGATATGATATTGTGCTGGCTGAACTGGTGATCCTCTTACTAGACATATTTTTCTTGAAGTTGATGCTAGTACTGTCCGTATGAGGTATTGCTGATTCATGATTCATAAAAAAAAATAAATACTGTACACCATCTTGTTATTATATACTATTCTTGTTCGTTTAAGTATTTCTGATTCTATTGTTAATGTTGTAAAAAGTTATATGTGACTACTTGTTTCAATAAAATCCTCCCATATATATTGTGACTTCACTAACTATTTTCAGCTAACTCCCAGCATCTCAGGACTCCAGGCTCTGAAAATAAAAATGACATACATGATATTTGTTTCAACTTAAATAGGTAACAAGTTGTAGAATTGAAATATGTAAATGAATAGTGATTATAGAACTTTTTTTACATGTACGATAAATTAAAAATAATCGTTTTCGGCTAAATCAACACATTTATTACCGGTATACCTTATTTAGAGCCGCCCCAAATGACACATAGGAATTCGAGAACCTGTCTAACTCTTACTAATGTATATATATTAATAATTTCTATGGTTGTTTATCGTGCTTGGAGGATAGACTCCCCAGTTTCAATCCCAATCCAACAAAAGAGGCTGAGGAACAAACAAGGCTGAGGGAAGGTGTATTGCGCGAAAACAGAAACTCAGTAGTGCATGTGTGACTTGAACCGGAAGCTCCAGATTGCTATCGTCCACCATGCTATTGCTGGGCCATGCCAGCACATTATGTTAAGTCGGGGTCTTGGTTAAGTTTAATATTTTAGATGTAATACATTGACCTTTTTATTTTGTTTGTTTAATTTTACATATGTACTAAGCACAATATGACCTATTTATGTGTCGATGTGCTGTAAAACACCATTTTTTTTTTTAGTATAAAAAGTCTGAGACTAAGTGCAGGACTGGTGCACAATGCCATATATTTTGCAAAGAACATACATTGATAAATTCATAGATTTTTGAAGCTGCGCTTACCTACATACTGGCTTATACAAGGCTCTTGATGTAGTTATACTGTGAGACTGGGGAACTTGACTTGAATCTGGCTATGGTAATACTGCACACTGCCTCTAGCTAACTTAGCAGACCTGAAAAAAACAAGTCATATATGATATTGTTTCATTTGTTTTTAATATTAATAACTCTGTCCAACTTTCTCAATGCTAACAATGTCAGCATTCCATAACATTTTACTTAAAACACAACTGAAATTGAAAGTGGTGCTTTCCAGAAGATGATACTGACATTACTGTCCAAAATGTAAGTCACAGGTGGCATTCATGAACAAATAGTAGATTTTCAAGGCTTACATTTTCATCAATTATTCATCACTCATGTGTTCTAAAAAAATATCAGAATTAAGTTAATATATATGAACCACCACCGTTTTACATGTTTCAACGTTAAACACTTGTCATACAGAAATTTAAAGTGTATTTACCTACCTACTTACACAGGCTACAGTGCAGACAATGCCATGACCCATTTCAGGCATTTGCTGATGTGTTCCACTTTTCAATTTTAATTCTCTACATTGACTACTGTAATAGATCTATTTGTTTGTAGTTTGTAAATTACGCACTCATGCACAACTTGGAATTACATACGATTGTGATTGTAACACTGTTTTAATTCTACTCCTGTGCAAATAAATTGAAATAATCCATCGGTCTATCGGGCCGTATACGATCTATCTGTGTATACACGGATCATCATTATTTGACCTTTGAATGTGTGTGAGCTATTTTTAGCACATTCCTTAGATATTTATAAACGTTCAGTTCAATTCACAATATTTAGTTTCTGTGACTGTGTGACATTATGATGTTAGTTTGTCCAGGGAGAAGTGGGTTTGTGGCGTGCGACTGACTGTCCCCTGGGCTGGGTGTTTTTCTGTGTCGCCGCCATTTTGAATAGCCTCTGAAAGAGTGAAATGCAGGTACCAACTTTCAAAACGGGCACGAAAAATGTATATTCACGAAAAAATAAGAAAATTTCAAAAAAGGTAGATCAGGTAATGATCTTCGACTCCTGTCAATTTCAACAATATTTAAATATATACAATTTTTGTACCCGTTTTGAAACATTGGCAATTTCGAAGAAAACAAAAACTAGTTTTTTTCGATCTTCGCATTTGTACCGCGATTTCCGACTATGATATCTCAATAAAACCTGTCAACACGATTGTTTTATGAATCTCCGACATAATAACTGACTTCTGATATGATTTGTTTTCTTTGCCATCTAGTATAAGCTTTAAACTAGTGGTTCTAAAAAGAGTACTATAAAATCCGCGCATCTGCACGTGCTTGCAAAATGGGAACTACGTTGCCTCCAACACCAATTATTTATGTTTGAGTTATGCGGTTCAAGCACGTGAAATGACTTCTCTGCTCCCGTACTGAATATTAATGAGTGTAAACGGATAATAACTGAATTAGCACGTTAAAAAATAGTGCTAGTTTATATTAAAGTGGTTAAACTTCTTTAACGATAGAAAAGTAAAACATACCGTAATATAGCCTACTTACGTAAAATGTTCAATACATCTTCCATCGCTTCACGTCTGTCAAAGACTACGCAGCTTTTGCCACAGGTCACCAACTTCCGGTCTCATCAATCCCTTTCTTCTACATCTATCCTGCCACAGTTCAAAAATCGTTTCTATTCGCGACGATCCACACGTCAACGCCTGAAGCTGACGAATCTCATTATTGGAAAGCGGAATCAACTCAGCCAAGCCGATATAGTTGTTGAATCGTCTACCTGTCGGTAAATCTTGCGGATCTACATCATTACCCAAGTGGTTTGCAAGTATTGCACGTGCACTTGGTCTCAAGGCGTTGATTGAAGTATCGTCTGTTAACAGCGCGTCAATGTTTGTATAAATTTGTTTTACCAAAGCATTACCATGATTACAATTTAATACTTACACTGTCTCAGTTGTAAGGTAAAACGAAAAATATACCCATTTGTATGGTTTTTTTGTTGTTGTTTTTTAAGCTAGAGTTCACATTTATCAGATGATTCAAAAGCACAACACAGTATACGTAAATTTTCCATTCTATGACCGACGTTTACATGTTAAATATATGAATATCAAAGAATTTAAATCTCGACCATATTCGTATTGAATAATACGGTCAAGGTATTTTGAAATTGGGGGAATACCCTAAACTACCCGAAACATATGAATATCAAAGCATTTAAATCTCGACCATATTCGAATTGCATAATACTGTCAAGGTATTTTGAAATTGGGGGAATACCCTAAACTAGCCGAAACTATTTGGTTCTATTTATATATAATGAACGTTTTACAAATTGAATACCGTACCTACAATACGGAAGTTAATGGTTTAGTCCGTCATACTATAAGTAAAGCGACTTCGGGCGTTTTGGAGGAATTGTGAATGACTATTATAAATATAAAGCCATTTAATGTGGTTCAGATGCACGTGCTCTTAAGGTGTACCGGAAGTAAATCAAATCCCATTGAGTCCAATGCCATATTGACAAAGCTTTCTAGTTAGCCATTTCTCAAAATGAAGTTCAAACTAAGATTCACTTACATATTCTTAGTCATGAGACCTTCCTCTCTAGAAAACTGCTGAGAATTGTAGGGGTCATGTGGCATATAAGAAAATAAAATTCTGATCTTTGTTAACACCGTGAACAAACTGCATTCATTCGGCACCTCTTAAATGTGTTCTACTTTCACTTTCAAAACTTTCAAGTTGATAAATAAAATCATCATACAACCATGCAAATGGTTCTTAGCTATCACAAACAAGTCAATAACGTCATTTCAGCCAGAAAAACAGGCCTTAAATACTCAAAAATGCATTTTATCACAAAAAAAGTCAGGGATTATATATTTGGGAACTCCTTTCGACTACACCAGTTATGAATACCACAGTGATTTACTTCCTGTACACCTTAAGGTATGAAAGCACTAATTATTTTCCCCATAGACACCAATGTTAAAGTGTCACATATTAATGATTTGCTGCAAGTTCAACTCAAGTATGGATAATGCAGCAGTGTATTGTTCATATAGAAAACTATTTTTCCACTTGAAAAATCACCAGAAAACGTGGGTTCACAAGACATGTAAGAAAGTTCTTGTTTGTTTACTAAACAGGTCAAGGGTACAGCTGTTTTTATTGATCGACTGTTTTCATTGCTCACAACGTGTAAGCATAGAGTCGAAATTTCGAAAATGTTCATCAGTGATCCAGTAAAACCTATTAATACGCTTCTTATACATATAACCACAAAATCGAATAGAAATGGGCAGTTTTCCCCTACTTATAATGCCCTTTTCCATCGAAAAAGGAGGGATTACTTTTTATTATAGGAACTACATTCGACTACACCTCAGAGGTTTACATGTAATTGGTGGTGGTAAACCTTAACTGAGACTCATATTACTTCCGGTGTCACGTGAGATCCACACGCATAAGAAGTCCACGCGTGTGGATCTCATGCGGGGTTCATGAGATTCACACGTGAGATTAACACGCATGTCAAGCATTTATTGTTTAATGATATATGGTGTATGTATAGGTCTAATTACACTTAATCAACAGGATGTGCTCGCCTGGTGCAGTCGAAAGTAGTTCTGTATTAAAGAGTGCTAATCTTTTTTTCTTTAAAAACTTTTTTTAGTGCAGTTTCCTGTTATTTTTTGGCTGTAACTGTATTCTGGACATGTTGTTGATATATGAAAATGTAGCTGATCATGTTTTTGACAGTTTTTGATATAAATTTGAGAAGTGAAAGTAGACATGGTATGAAATTGCAAGGGGTAAAAATAGTGTTGACCTTTGACCCGGTGTTAGTTTACAACTGAAGAAATGTTTCTTAGAAGGTATTAAACCCCCTATTTCCGTGTTAATGTTTAATAGCAGACATGTTTATTTGCATGATAAAGTAAGTTTCCCAGAATTCTAACGAGGTTTGAGTTTTTAACAGGTTGTCAACATTCTAACTTTACTATGGAAGGGCAATGGAGACACATTTACGCTATTATAACCTATAACATGTGAATCATACGTTTTTGGTATTTTTCAGTTATCTGTTGAACTTATTGATAAAATAATATAACAGTAAAGCCCACTGTGACGGTGATAATATTCGTAGAATGTTGCTAAACTTTAACGCATATCTTCTATTTGTGTGTGTGTAATAATAATGGTTAGCAAAGTAATTATGGTCTAGAATGCCACATGTGGTTGTTTTTATTTCAAAGCGGCAATTTATTTTAAAATTATAATATTGTAGAAACGGAAATAGGATGAGTCTGAGGCGTGGAATTTAAATTAGAAGTCAGCCTTAAAAGGGTAAAATGATAAATAGATACACTAAAAAAAATAAAAATCATTGCTTTTCATTTCCTCCCTACACATATAACACATGTATTACAGTAGGTGCGGAACCAGCATTTCAGCTTAGCAAGGTGGAGCCCAATGTTGGGAGTGAGGTGGATGGGATGTGGGTGGGAAGAATTGCTTTTTAAGTGTACTTTTCGGAGTTTATTGGATGGCAGCTGCTTTCGTCCCATGTTTATGTTTTGAATAGGCACCAACCCTAATGCTTTACGTAATAGTCATTAACGGCTTAATGGGATGCCGCAGTAATTTGCGTAACATTAATTATCGAAACAGCGGGGTTATAACCATAAATCACGCAACTGATCGTGGTATCCCACGATTAATGGGCGGTTAATGACTATTACGTAATGAATTACGAGTCAACACATTTGCATACTGAAATTCATACCGACACACTTATATTTGGCCGGATTTATAGTCCTTGTTTCAAGTTGTAAATGCAATAAAAATCAGAGTGGGACGGAGGTAAGGCTGGAAAATTACCACTTTTTTTGCGAGCATAAAATGTATATATTCCTGACAAATATCGCTTATACGAACACTATTTTGGTCCAAAACTAAAAAATAATAATCGAGAACCCCAACATTCAGTAAGGGAGACACCTCCTCCCAGTATTTCCACTACTCGGGGCTTCGCACCTCGTATTAGAAGTACGTTTAAAACAGGCCACGCTAGGACTATTTTGAAAACAGGCCACGCTACGCCCCTGACACTGGCACATTAGTTTAGTCGGCTGGGGGTAATGAACGGTTTTACCTCTGTCAAGACTTAAGGATGAGATTCTTGATTTTTTTTCTGTACGTTTACACCTAATAGTGTAATTTCAATCTCTCTGGGGTGGCTCTAAATAACCTATAATATGTTGATGAGCCGTAAACAAAATTCAGTTCAATTCAATTTCTTTATTTAGTCATTATCTCACCACTCAATACGTTATAATAACAATTTCCACTCTCTCTGGGGTATAGACATCAATTGATGTGTATGCTCTGGGGCGGCTCTAAATAACATGTCATGTGTTGATGAGGCGTTAAACAAGATTCAATTAAAATTTAATTTCTAATTTAGTCATTATTTTACCATGCAATACGTTATAATACTACTTTCTATCTCTCTGCGGGTACAGACATCAATTGAAGTCTATGCTCTGGGGCGGCTCTAAATGTCGTAGTATGTGTTGATAAGCCGTAAAACAACTTTCAATTTAATTCAATTGACTTATTTAGTCATTATTTCACCACTCAATAAGTTATACAATCACATTCCCCTCTCGCTGTGGCGGCTCTTAATAACGTTTAATGTGTTGGTGAACTGTTAAGCAATACTCAATTCGATTCAATTATTAAGTTATAATACCACCTTCCAATTTATCTGGGGCGGCTCTAAATAACGTTTAATGTGTTGGTGAGCCGTTAAGCAATACTCAATTCGATTCAATTATTAAGTTATAATATCACATTCCCCCTCTCTCTGGGGTGGCTCTGAATAGCCAATAACCTATACTGTGTTGATGAGCCGTTAAACAATATTCAGTTCAATTACATTTACTTATTTAGTCAGTATTCACCATTCAATAAGTTATAATACCACCTTCCACTTTCTCTGGGGCGGCTCTAAATAACATACAGTGTGTTGATTAGCCATTGAAAAATATTTAGTTCAATTCAATTTCCCCCCTCTCAATAATTTATAATACCAACTTCAACTTTATCTGGTATTAAATAACCTATACTGTGTTAATGAGCCGTTTAACAAGATTCAATTCAATTCAATTTACTCATTCAATAATTTTGGGTCTCAAAAGATTAAATCGTCGATGTACCGAATGTGTTTTTACATGTGTGTATTACCTACATGTCATCTTGGGAGAGTACATGTGTGACATTCATCCGTTCGTTTATATGACATCTATGATGCATACATATTATTTCCATTCATACATGCGTGTGTTTTTTTGTGAAACCTATGTAGGATATGTATTACTAACATGTCATATAGAAAAATGTACCAGTGATTCTCAGTTTATTTTTGAAATTCCAGGAAGCAGGTATATAACTTGTATTTTATCTAGGAGAGTACTTGTGATTCTCACGCATATTTGAAGCTAACGCGTATTACATGTATTGCATCTAGTAAGAAAACATGCGATTCTCATTTTTATTACATCTAAGAAAGTACGTATGATTCATATGCATGTAATTGTTTATTTATGACATCTAAGTAGCATATGTGTATTATATGTATTTTATCTAGGGGGAACTAGATCTATGAAGCATATCAGTAGTTCATATATTTCATCCATGGTTCGTTTATTTATGATAACTATAAAGCATGTGTACTACCTGTATTTCACCCTTGGGTCCGTGTGATTCTCACGCATACATTCGTTTATTTAGTACATCTATGAAGCATGTGTATTTCCAATCTCTACCCAGAGTTGTCGTTCCTTACATGCACATAAAATGCCTCTGGGAGAGATTGGTGTATTTCACCCTTGGGTCCGTGTGATTCTCACACATACATTCGTTTATTTATGACATCTATGAAGCATGTGCATTACCTGTATTTCATCCTGGTCCGTGTTATTCTCACGTATACATTAGTTATGTTTTATTTGGCCTTTTATTCATCTTTAAAGTTGTTCTTTGTTTCGGAGTGTGTTTGTGGTTGAATGCTACTTTTCTTGTTTGATTTTTATATCTATATTTATTGATGACATCTATGAAGCATGTGTATAACCTGTATTTCATAGTGGGTCAGCGTGATTCTCACGTACACATTCGTTTATTTATAACATCTATTTATGACATATATGAAGCCTGAGTATTACCTGTGAGCCCCATCTACACCATCGCGCGCGCGCACACACACACACACGTGCGCGCACACACGCACGCATATGTAGCAACTAAAGCATAAGTGTTGCCCCATCGTTCGTGCCACGTTTTATGTGGGTATATATTTCTTGTTTCAGAAGTTACGCTGTGCACGTATACTTTCGTGCCACGTTATATGTGTATAATGGTAGATTCGGACAAGGATTTGGGAAGATTTGGGTAGAGTTCTTGTTTCAGAAGTTGCACTGTACACATATACTTTCGTGTAATAGTAATAAAGATTAGTATGTATTATGTTCTTCTATAGCTAATGCTTGTCTGTCAAGCGTGTATGTATGCATGTGTGTGTGTGCATTTGTGTGTGTGTGTGCGTGCGTGCGTGTGTAAATTGACGGATTAAAACGTCCTTTACGCCCACCTTAATTAATATATGTATAATTCAAATGTCAATTAATTTAGATTTTGGTCGATGTAATTTCCATTTATGGTAAATAGTTGTGTTCACTAGAACAACATGGACAGAATATTTCCTTCAAAATAACTGTGCCTAGTAATAGAGCAAGATTGCCCATGTCCCTTTAATTCTTCTCACATGGGACATTCATTCATTTGTAATAGTTTTGGTAAGTAATACACTGCTGCAATGTGACTACGTGATATATGGGTAAATGTCCCGCTGTGTCGATAATTACTGTTCTTTAGGTCATACTACACCAATTCATTTCCCATAGCCATCCATTATAGCTCTAAGCTCTGAACTGAGTTCCCTAATATAGGAAGCTATTTTTTTTCTTACTTGTTTTGAAAGACCTATCTTAGTTTTATCAAAAAAACGTACAAAAACCATACGTTGAGTATGTTTTGAAATATCTGTTTGGGTCGGATGGTGCTGACCCACCTACTTGCATGTAGAATCATGAGGAAAATGTAAAATATACTTCCTTTTTTGATTATGCAACAAATTATGAATACATTGCACAAATGTACGATTTAACCTTCATAAGTACTCTTCAAAAGTTGAGTTTTATTTTTTAGCAAGATCTTTTGGTGGATTACCTTGTCAACCAATCAAAATTAAGAGATTCTGTGTAATAGCTCCGAATTTACCCTGGAACTTTCTCCCTGCCCGCAGATTGGTTGGTAATTGGTGTAGTCTGATCTAAAGAGACAGCCAGGTATTTTGGAGAGCCAGTTTGCACGTGCCATATCATACAATAAACTAATCCGAGCAACTTTATGTTTTACCTTTTCATTTTTACCAAAATTTGGCTTTTTTACAGCATTTTATGCGAAAGCACTGATTCCGTTATTTTACAGTAATTGCATATGCAAAAGTGAACAAAAAGTCATAACTCATGTGGTCAGTCAAATGCTTATAGCAGACCAATTTTAAGACTGATCTTAATTTGATTTGGCACACGTATTAGGGCGAATGTCATAACCAATAATCTAGGCCAGAAATCTTTTTACATTGAAAATAGCACTTAGCACATGTTAATTGTGTACCCCACCCTCCATAATTTTTTATTTTTTTAAATAATCTTTTTTTTTGTGGGGGTGCAAAATGGCTTTCTTTGAGTAAAGTAAGTGTGTATATACAGGTAATGCAGGATATTCTGACCAGAATTATTTGTTTTCATATGTCAGATTAACAATTTTATGCAATTAAACAGTGTAGGACACAAGTACCTACCACAGTACAAATATACATGCTGGACCATGTCAGATTCCTTGTCTATTGTTTTAGAGATCAGATTTCACACAAATACAGTCTATATGATACTTCACTATCATTTGGATGTGCTTATTTGCAAGAAAACATACTATTTATATTAAAAACATGGGAAAAGGAGACAAAAAAGAGGTATTAAAGGATTTAAAAAGGGGCATTATCTTTTTCCTAGGAAGGTTTTAAATGAGGAAAATGAGGTTGCAAATGAGGAAAGTGTACCAGACACGGTGCAGTACATGCGTCCAACCATCGCGGAGGCGGAATTGCTAAGACAAGACCCAATTCTACCGGCATCCTTATGCCAGGATACATGTATGACAGAGCCTCGGACAACAGTGAAATTGCTAAGAAGTCGAGTTCCAGAATCAAGGTGTACACCAGAGGCTTTACATGGTGATACAAAATGGTAAATACATTTCATTAATGATACTAAATGCTAAAATTGATTTTTATGTATATTTCCATTCTATAATTGAGACCTGTGATTTATACTGATTTTTTAAAGTGCTTAATAGCAGAAAATGCTTAAAATTCACAATATTTCTGACAGGACTTTAAAATACCACCATTTTGCTCCTTACCAAGTAGGTTTTGATAAAACTCAATAACAACAATATAATTCAACACCTAATGAACATTTTCAGAGATTTTGGTTTAAATAAACACAGAAAAACTTTTTATTTTAATTAATTGAAAAAAAATAAAATGCTATAAGTGAAAGGGGAGCAACTCCTTCTATCCAGGGTTAGGGTATTAAGGATGCAGTTAGTGTTACTGGGTTCGCATTATTGAAGTATGTTTTTTTTTTTTTTTGCATATTCATCATGTATCCTTATAATAAAACAGTCTTTCATATCTATTTGCAGTGGCCCAACATATTGTTATAAGCTTTTCCACACTGGAAAGCTGTGGCACATGATGAATTCAGTGTACCTTGAACACCGAGACCGAAGCCCAGCCTGCAAAGGAGACCTTGCATTTGATCCTGACTGCGAAGAACAGCGTGGTGTTTGCTGGCGACAGCGTGCTTTGTGCAATCGGTGTCAGTACACATCTCATATGTTCAACCTATACGAGGAGATCGAGACTGGTAAACGAGGCCGAAAACCAGCAACGGCCAATATTGGACTTAATGTCGCACTAACCCAAACACCAGTGGGTTCTACCAGTTTCATAAAGATATGCTTAGCCAGCAATATTCCAGCACCATCTGTGAAAGGCATGCAAACGTGTGCGACTGTAGTCGGCGAACAAAAAAGGGAAGCCAATATGGAAGACATGTGTAACAGAAGGAATGGGTTGAAAACAATTAACCAAATAAGGGGACGTCCCGAGCATGAAATTGCTATCCAGGCAGATGGCATGTACAACAACAACTTGTATTCTGGTGTAGGAAGAAACCCCCAAGCAAGATATGTTCCAAACATGGATTACATAGTCAAGATGACGACAAACCGTGTAACATCAAAAATGGCAAGTGTACGTCAACAATCCCAATGGAGAAAAACATTGGAGATGAGGAGTCATGGGCCAGAGAGGCATTGCTTGATCTTCATGAGAGTGGCCTTGAGGTGAAATATATCACCACAAATCCAGACACGGCTGCTTACAGAGCTGCATTTAATTTGTACAATACAAAACTGACTAAGACAGCACCTCAACTACAAATTGACACACGCCATATATCCGAGTGTCACAGAAAGTTTATCAAATCGAACGTTTGTGTACAAAACATGATGCCATGAAAAACTAAATGTTACCGCCAATTCTTACAAAACCGGTTTTCAATAGATCTGAGTAAGAGATGTCATGCAGAATTTAATTTGATCTACATGCAAGAACAGGGGAACTTTTGCCCACTTTCATCTAAAATACACCAATGCATAAATACAATAAAACACTGCTATGCTGGAGATCATAGCCGCTGCGAGATTCATTCAAGAGCATGTACAGATCTAGCTAATGATAATTGGAAGCTGCAGTACAATTTTCTGCCCAAAAACTTCAAAATTAATGAACGTACAATGCTCGACTGTATAGAGTACAGATTAGGAGATTTGACATTACAGCAAACAAAATTAAATACAAACACACAAAAGGTAGAAGCTACAAACAGATCACTCAGAAGGTCCTTACCAAAAAATGTGACGTACTCTCGCAACTTTCCTGGACGCGCTCACAGTGTAGTATTCAGTGTAAACAATGGTCCTGGTCACTCACTTATGAGTCTCTGCTCTAAACTCAGATGCCCAATACCAGTAGGTGGTAAGGTTGCTTCAAGACTAATGGCCGAGCAGCGCAAGTCTGAAAAAAAGAAGGAAATGGAGAAAACCAAATCTAATAAAGCTAAGCGCATGTTTAGACGAATTGAATTGTACCGGCTATACGAAAGACATCAGGAACAGAAAAAACTACAAGCGAAGTCAGCTCTTGATACAGCAGCGGATGGTCAGAAATCAAAATGGAATGCGAAAACGTAAGACGGTTAAAGTAGATACACTGCCAAACAAGGATCACACATACATGAGATCTCAACTGCTGCGCGGCAAAAAAGACAGGCCGGACAATGCTCCAGTGTGCAGAATCCTGATGAGTAGCAGCGTTTCCTGGCAGCATAAGTGGGGCGGTCTTCTAGCACAAGAGGGGATGGCGTCACACACAACTTGCTGTGACAGAGGTGACTGACTTCCAAGTCTAAACCACCACTGCTAAACCGAAGAACTTCATGCTTCAGAAGGTGATGGTGCAGCATATATGCTAATCTGTGGGTGCTTTCACGGCTGCAGCTTCCATCTGGCCAGGTAAGCTGCTTATAACCATAGCCATACCGGTCCTTGCACCCCTACCACAGCAAGCAAAAGTCACCAGAATGTCCAGAATTGAGACCCCCTGAGCCCTGTTCTACATATTATTGCAGGCTGGTTTCAATTTTAAGCCAGAATTTGGCATTGTCAGCCATCATAGATCAATATAGAACCAAAAGAAAGTTTCATACACAAATCAAAACAAACCTGATTACATTTGTAGCACGTGAAGATACATGCGCCATGTTCTCTTTAGGTCATACTACACCAATTCATTTTCCATAGCCATCCATTATAGCTCTAAGCTCTGAACTGAGTTCCCTAATATAGGAAGCTATTTTTTTTTTCTTACTTGTTTTGAAAGACATATTTTAGTTTTATCAAAAAAACGTACAAAAACCATACGTTGAGTATGTTTTGAAAAAGCTGTTTGGGTCGGATGGTGCTGACCCACCTACTTGCATGTAGAAACATGAGGAAAATGTAAAATATACTTCTTTTTTTTGATTATGCAACAAATTATGAATACATTGCACAAATGTATGATTTAACCTTCATAAGTACCCTTCAAAAGTTGAATTCTATTTTTTTAGCAAGTTTTTTTTTGTTTACCTTGTCAACCAATCAAAATTAAGAGATTCTGTGTAATAGCTCCGAATTTACCCTTGAACTTTTTCCCTGCCCGCTGATTGGTTGGTAATTGGTGTAGTCTGATCTATAACATGTATGACTCTTGTAATACACAGCTAAGTCCGTGATATATGATCAAACCCCCGTTGCGTCGATAATTACTGTTACGCAATTAACTGTGGTGTCCGATTAGGCAGTTAATCACCATTACGTAACAACACTGATAAGATTCTACAAATGTGCATATTAGATTTTATATAGCACACAATTATATTTGGCAGTGTATAAAGGGATGTCGTAAAGAAAATAAGTATGTATCCATATTGCATTGATACAATATTATTATGCATGCAACTATGTTTAATATGTTTGTGAGACGATGCAACTTTTAATTGATAATGTATACACACACTTATACAATTTGTTAGTTTAAGACCATGGAGTTAGTTCTACTCTGCGAATATTTAGGAATATATATATTATGTCAGTACGTCTACTGACATAATATACTAGATAGCATGATATATATAGATTCTGGGGGTTGATAACCACTTTACTCGAGATTTGACCAGACAACCCCACTTTCGTCATGCTGAAATAAGCTGGTTCAGTGTTACATTCCAGGATTTTTTAATAGTTATAAAAATTACACCCAAATCAACCAAAATAGTCTGATTTTGCGTTTTTTGCAATCTTTATAATTATAAAATGTTTGTCTAATACAAAACAAAATTGTTGATTTGTTATAAAATTTACACCTAAATCAACGAATAAACATGAATATAATAAAATATGATTTTCTAGGATTTTTAGGAGAGAATCATATAAATTGGTTCTTCCATATAATTTTTTTTTGGAATTGAAACACCGTCCCACGTTGGTAAACTCTTTGGAATTGAAACACCGTCCCACGTTGGTAAACTTTTTCTATGCTTATCTAAAGCTATTAGCTTGAGATGATAACGTTCTAAACTATAGTTTTCTCTATTGTCTACCAAATAATGCTCACATGCAAAAGTCCATTCCCATATTCTTTTTACTTGTTTATGACTGATTCCAAACCTTTGTTCTATTTTTTCTATTGGAATATCACAACCTTTTAATTGATTTATTTAATATAATTCTTCAAACGTCAATCGTCCCGTTTTAAAATCTTCCGTCATTTTGTTTTTATATATATAAAATAATATTTAATAAAAATATTAATAGGTCCGTTGGATTGTATTTATCAAAACTGGCGATTTCTATATAATCTTGATCTTGTAAAATATACAAAGGTGGTGAATCAAATTAGTTCAATTAATAATGACGCTACCGTATTTACAGTGTTAGGGTTGGCAACCTTGCATACAAAGTTAATAACAGAACCAGCACTAATATCTAAATGCCTATCAAAGTTAACGTGTTTGCGTGGGGTTGTGTTAAGCGTTATACCATAATTTGGTTCTTCAACACCATTGCCAGAGACCACTACAGACACTTCACCAATTATAGGTTCACTTGATAAACCTATACCCACAATCCGCCCACCATTACCGAATGAGAATACTTTACCCAATGCAAGTGCACCCTTTGCCTCCGCAAATATTGTAATAATCCCATATTTATCTCTCATTTGTTCGACTTGACTAAGAATAGACCTAACTCGCTTATATAAATCTCGAATATGATTGGTTAAGTCTTCTGTTTTTTCAGGTTTTGTTGCTCCAAATATACTCTTTTTTTTTTTTTTTTTTTTTATTTCTTTTTATAAAAATATAATAAACCGTGATTATCTATCTTTTTACCATGCTCATCTCTGACTTCTATTTTTAATTCAGTAATTGTACCATTTGAAAGACAGCGATATTCAGGATAAAAACGTGTATATACAATATCCCCAAACTGCCTATTTACCACAGGCATAACTACTATAATAGTGCTTGACACATCATTGAAATAATTACTACTCGTATTAACTTGTTCCAGATGAACATATAGCTGTTTATAAGGAGCTAAATCAATTGATTGTTTTCCAATATGAGTACCTTCCACCCATTCCCTTTCCCTGAATCCCAGCATTTTTGAAAGACAGCTTGATAATCGTGTCTCTGTTGTCGTTTTTAAAGAGGCTATTCCATTTTGCGAATCAACGGTTAGGGTAATATTCAGTCCTTCAAATATATCTGCCAACTGTTGAAAGTTATAGTATCCATCTGGTATATGATACGTATAGTCTGGTGTTTTTATGACTTCATGATTAATATTATACCAACCGATAGTGTATGTAAAACTCTTTAATCCAACGCGCTTATCTCAATCTCTATTATCGATATACTGTTGTAAATTAATAGAGTTGTCTATGTTTGAAATTGTGTGAAACATTTTTTTTTTGAATATATATAAAAAATAAAAAATGATTTCTAAAGAATTCAAATATAGTTCAGATGCTCACTATTCAACTACTTTCAGCAAGAAAGTGATAGATATAATAAATCAAAACATAGTTATTACACCAGACGGTAAAGGCTTTAAAGCATCATTCCCAAATGTCTTTGAAAAATACAAACTCCCATATGTCAGATCAGATGCTATAGTCCAACGCTGGGGGACAGATTGGATGTCATTTTGGCAGAATCAGTTGGATTTTGTTATTTGGTGTGCGACAAGCGGATGTGGCGTTGATTTCAACAATCATCTGAAAGCTGAATGTTCGTTAATTCGATTTCATACCTATTACCAAGTTAGAAGAATATTATTTGAGATTGATGTAGCAATGCCGCAAGACTCAAATTGGAATGCGTTTGATAACACATATAACCGAAACGCATACGAGAGAATATGTAAGGAGTTCAACGTTGACTTAAATTCGGGCTGGAGGCAGAAACAAAGCTATAATGATGGTCTAGGAATAATTTATAAATACTGGACAAATAGTGGTTATCACCCTTTGATAAATTTTATATACGACAACAAAACGATGAGTTTCACAGACTATGAGAGCGATACAACATACTACATTGATTACATAGCACAAGGCTCTGAGGCTGATAATAGCTGGTCTACTTTTATGCTAGACAATTCTGTGGGATTTACAAGGGCAGGAGTAGAAATAATCAATGACAGCATAAGAACATAATGCTGGGCAATCCTTGGCTCACAATCACAAACAGGAACAGATATACTTGAAACTGGAACGGCATTTGATACGCAGAAACAATTTTTGGCAAATGTAGAGGACGCAATAAACAGCCCCATTGACTTACCCAGTCAAATTTCAAGATATGAAAACACCCTAAAATATGCAAGAAGTAAAGTAAATTTTGTCTATGGAAGTGGATTGTACATGTCTCCGAGTGACATGGAGTTGAGAATCGGAACAATACAAGACTACAATAATGAAATTGTAATAGCAACTGATGCGCAAACATTAGGATTGAATAATGATGTGAATGTAAAACCAGTGCCGCTGTAGCATGAGACCAGTCAGCCCATGAGATCAGTCAGACATCCGGTTCCGGCTGATAGATTTCATAGCATGGGTTATGAAAATCGTCAGTCATGAGAAGAGTAAGACAGGTAAGGAACAATGAGTTTTGCATGCTTAATATTCATCAATACTGTGGGATAATTTATTCAGTTGGGGTAATTTTGATAGGTTGTCATTCCTTTAGGCACAGGAATTCGAAGATCAATACAAATTACCCCACCCACTCTATGTAATTCACAAGTATTTGGCGCGTAATTTGGTCACTACCAATATTTTGAAAAAGGACTCCCTGATCTAACCCTGTATACATTTATATGAAAAACCAGCCCAGCTCCATCTGGTGGCTTTTATATGGCAGTTGCCCCTTTAACAGACTGTATTAAAATTAAATTACTTTTTGGATGTTTTTTGTTTTTTTCTGAGGGGGTGGGGTGGGGGGTGTTCTAGTGACCAAATTAAGTGTCGAATACCTGTGATATAATTTGTAAATTTGTAGAAGTTCTGCCTGAAAGACTTTTTACATGCTTTAGGTAAGGTCATGGTGGGTTAGGGACGGCGGATGCGTCAGTCAGTTATGTTTTTCCATATCAGCTCAGTGGAAGAGGGAGGGGTGGCCCTCACCCCCGGATGGGATAGGCCCTATCCTATCATAGTGGGTGGACATTTATAGATATCAAAAATCGTCTCGCCATTCGTAGATGTGTATTTTATGCACTAGCCACGCCCCCAACTCCATTGAAAGGTATATGATTTCCAGCCCACCCCCAAGCCCCCGCACCAGAACCACTATACCGTATAAAATCACTTCCAGTTAGCTTAGTCGTTATAGCAATGGAACGGTAGTGTAAAAGTCCTGCATGCAGATGCATATTTTTCGCCCTATGAAATTTGGCGATCCCTGCAGGACCGTGCTACCAGGCTGACCAGTCGGTAGAGCATTAGAATGGTAGTCCAAAGGTCCAGAAGCCCTGACCCTGCTGCGAATTTTTTAGCCCAGTGACATTATGCAGGATTGACTGTGTACCGATGGACTCCGAGAATCGTGTAAATGATTCAAACGAAATTCAAATTTGTAGGGTGAGTATGTCACAATTCATAGATATCAAACACCGTAGCTTCGTCCGCATTCAATTAGCTCTGACCAGCAGTCACAAGGTCCCGGGTTTTAGCCCTGGCCTGGCTGAATATTTTTCTAGGACTTTGATATTTAGTCGTCCATGCATGACTATGACTAAAGAGAATCCAAGAAACGTGGAAACAATTCTCTGAACCTGAAATCTGATTTGTATGGGTATTAATTTTTGTCATGGGTCATAAGATAACTGCATATAACATATAAATGAATGTAGCATTGTCTAGCCTGTATGCTAAGTCAGTAGAGCAATGGTACGGTTGTCCAAAGGTTCCGGGTCTGAGCCCCGGTCTGGCTGCATATTTTTCTATGCCTGTGACATTTGGTGTTCCCATGCAGACCATCCGCGCCTGAGTCAAACTCGAGAAACGTGCAAATTGGAGGAAAAAATCCAAATTATAGGGAGAGTGTCACGTTTCATAGATATTTAACGGGTAGCTTGTTGATGTATCATTGTCCGGCTGGTCTTGTTAGCTCAGTCAGTAGAGCAGCGGTAGTCTAAAGACCCCGCTTCTAACTGAGCTAAATGGCCGGCCAGATGTATTATGTAAGACATACTGTATAGAAACCCTACTTTGCTAACAACGGATGTCACATGATCAGCACAGACTGTAAATATTGTGGGTCCGACATTGTTTACTAATTTATTATAAATAAAACTTTTATTTTCAAACTCATAAATTTATTTATTACAACTGACTTATCTGGGTCTATGCTCATGTTTTCATGCATACATTTCACTGAATAAAAATCAGACAGTTATATGACTATGCTTAATATCTGCTTACTTGCGGACAGTGTCCCTTTAAAGGGACTGAAGGCGATCTGGAAGAGTGGTTGGTGTCACTCCAATTACAAATAAAAACTATCAGTTAGGCCAAAAAAAAAATACCCGTGTTTTCGGTTGCCCGACCGAACCTATTTTTAAGGGGCCGACCCTAAAACTTTTTATGAAAAAAAAAAATTGTTCTGAACAATTATTTATCACAATATCTCGAGGTAAACTGACATCATAGGGAAGCTTTCAGTTGTATAATCAACTTGTATGGGGTTTATGAGATAAATACATATAGAATCTCACAATATTTTGCTCAAAAAAAAAAAAGGAAGAAAATGCCTACCTACCGACCCTAATTTTTTAGAGCATGCAATAGGAAACACACCTATTTTTTTTTTCTTTATTCAGTTGCATATGAAATGTGGAAAAAGTTTGCACTATGAAATTAAGCCACATGTATCTTTCAGTTTAATTATTGTTTATGAAAATGTTTGATCCGGAAAACTTGACGACTCAATTTGTTTTTATTGCTGAATCGTATATTAATTTAAATGAATATTAATTTATAGATCTTGTACATACACTTTAAATAGAGTGTTCTCTGATTGATTGAATTGGATTTTATAGTCGCACCAACAGCTAAGGTCATATGGCGACTTTCCAGCTTCCATTGGTGGAGGAAGACCCTAGGTGCCCCTCCGGGCAATTTTCGTGTAATCGCGTTGGTTGTCCCAGTCAACATCGAGCTCTGTGTGTAAGCTGTGTTTAGAGCTAGAGGTAGATCTCTTACATTTCTTGTCCTAGCTCAACCATAGTTGGGCCTTAGTTTTCTGATTGTATTACCTAGAGGTTTATTAAGTAATTTTGTCTTCTTTTTATTCTGGGCTTCCATGAAATTACAATTGTGATTGCCAATAAAGTGTGCAATAGATGTCTTTATCATGCAGATGTGCACTTTTCTGCCCAATAAAGGCCTATTAAATTTTGCTTTATTTGGCACTTAGGCTAAATAAAATTATACCTGAGTTTACTGTAACCCGACCGACCCTCTGAATGAAAACACCCCCGACTCTGGAAAAATAATTATGTTCACGCGATCACGTGCTCATTTTCCAGCTGTTGGAACTGACCCTCTTCCGGACTTGCGAAAAATAAATTAAACTGTTTTACCCCTTTGCAATAATTGCAAGTGATTGGGAAAAGAGCCAGTTGTTGCCTGGCCTTTTGGGAAACAATAAAACATACACAATTTCATATTGTTATCTACTGTAGTTTTTAAAATAGATTATCAGAAGCGCCATATTGTAGCAGTTATAGAAACTGGTCATATATAATGTAGATATTAACCTATATGAACACAATCACTCTGTGAGAACTGTCAGCTAGAAAATCAGAAGTGCCATGTTGTACCAGTTTTACTCACTGGGCATGTATAGATATTAACCAATATGAACACAATCACTCTATAGATGAGAATTGTCAGCTAGATTATCAGAAGCGCCATATTGTAGCAGTTATAGAAATATAAGTGTGCAAATAAGTCACGCACTAAAATGTCCATTTAAATCGTTTTTCTTGAAAGTGTGTGTGCATGCATGACGCGCGCATGAAGAATCTAAGGATTATAGTCCCTCTGCCCCAATACCCACCAGAGAATCTCAGTACAGCTGGGTACAATAGAGTGTGGATTGTTACTAACATCACTAAGTCACAGAATTCAGTGTGCTTTATTGGACCGCGGACAACAGGAAATTATACTTGCATACAAATTAATGGATGGGTTGTGATTGTCACCTATAAGGTGGGAAATTTCACACATCTGATTCAGTGGTTATGTGATATATATGTTTATTGATGTCAATTCCAATAGTATTCCAGGGTATCTGTTGGCTCCTCAGTGTCACAGTCTTAAAACAACAAAATGTCACAATATGTATGAATTGCACAAAGACATCTTTTGATTTTAATAATGGTGAGAAAAAAGGAGATATGAAACAATCTAATATTTATGATTAGTTTCTATTGTCTTTCTTTTTTTCAAGATTAATTCTAATTAGTAACAGTAAAAGTTATTTATTATTTTTTAATTAGGGTTATACTTATAGGGACACACAACAATCTGAATTTTTTAAAAACTCCCCTTAGTTTTCATATAAACTTGCATTTGTTAAATCATTAATATTGACACAACAATCTGAATTTTTAAAAAACTCCCCTTAGTTTTTCTTCATATAAACTTGCATTTGTTAAACCATTAATATTAATTAGAAGAATAGTATAATGTTGATTATGTTTGCATATACTAACTGTTGAATATATTGCACAATAATACATTTAATATACCTACCGTAGAATAAGATGAAAACTTCAACATTTAATTTAATTAATATATGCAATAATGGTTTAAAGTCATTATGGTACTGATTTAATAAATTGAGACACTAATTTTAATGTTTGGTAAAAACTGGGAGATTGTCGTGCGTCCCTTTAAAAACAGTTATTTTCAGATTGTATACCCTGAAATGAGGATCATACTTTATTCACACTTAATCTAAATTTTTTGTTTTGTTTTACAAAAGGTTGAAAATGTTCAATAATTTTAATTTTTTTCTTGGATTGTGGCTTTGTTTAATCTACTTCATAACATCAACTGGTTTACGAATTCAAATTTTGGATTAAGAGACCGCTCAGGGGAAAGACCAAAAGTGGTCTCTTAATACAGGTGGTCTCTTAAAACAGGGTCTAACATTGTTTGATTTTTTATGAAATATTAAGAGAAATACATGTATATGTATTAAAATGAATGCTTTACAGTGTAGGTTTCTTGTATTATTTCATATATATGGGGTATCTTGTAAAGGAATAATAAACACTTAGGCAACTAAGACAACTTTAATTTTTTTTTTTATGAATTTCGATGCCTGCAGCTGAATCAAAGGCCAAGACACTGGCATGCGTCTTGAAAACAAGTCCAACATATATCATTTATGTCCTCCTACCCCGTTACATAACACGCACGTTTTCTGTCACCAGACACATTGTTCTCAAAATTCTCTAAAACCTCCGATTTTCGGTTTAATTTTTACGCGCACTTCTCTATTTACTAAGTTCAGTCACATTAATCCGCTCATCTAACGTAAACACTTTACGCTTCGACATGATTTCAATAACTTTTTTTTATTGTAATCAGCTGTTAAAAATAGCGAGTAAATATATTACCGTTGCCATCACGTGATATAAACAAATTATTATATTATCCAATCACTACGTCGTATAAATATAACTTCATCAATATTAATGAGGGCACTTGACAGTATTGATCAATTCCATCTCCGTATAAAAATAAACATATGAATATTAATGAACAATTCATCCTTTCAATATAACGCTCCCAATCATCAATGTTTTCCACATCAATCATTCGAAGGTGATAATTGGTATTGCAACTTATTAATTGGTAATTAATTTGATATCTCCTACAGGGGGATGATTACAAAGGCTAATTAGGTTATTGTTGAATTTATGTTTGATCTCGTTTTTGTGTGAATTATCGATAGCTAAACTGTTTTTGTTTTTTTCAGTCTGATTTTCTGAAGAAGAAAAATGGCGGTCGCTAATTGATCATAAAATGGGTCTTTTGGTATAGAATTATGCGGTTGTTGGTTACGTTAGACTGGAGAGGTGGTCGCTTTATCAATTAATAGCAAAACTCGGGGGAATTCAAAGTGGTCGCTTATGACAGGTGGGTGCTTAAACCAGGATGACCAGGTTTGACTGTACCAGTAGTCACCCAAAAAACACAGACACAAACTGATTTCTATAAAACACAATCAGCTGCTTTGTACATAATGGAATAAGGGACCGACCATTTTGATTTCTGTGGGGGGGGGGGGGGGGGGGGGGGGGCTGGGATTTTCCTTAGAGCAGGAATATTTTTTTCATTTCTTTAAAGCTGGGATTTTTATTTCGCCTAATACACTGGCCAGATTTTTTTTTCCGTCAGTTTGAAAGCCAGAGTATTTCTTTTTTAAGTTTTACTATTTGTAGAATAAGAACAGCTGTTCTAGGTATACTCAACGTCTGCGTCGAGGTTGTTTTTCAGTTGTTGGTCAAGTCATGTTATTTATGCAACCACCGGTCAGTGAATCTTGAAATATGTCCTCAGTACCATCAAGGACACTGGTAGACACATGTTCCATAACTCTATATGGCATTTAAGCAAAACCATGACTTTTTTATTACTTTGAATTTCTGGTTTAAGTTCTTTTTTGACAAGTCCATTTATTTTAATAACTGAAAGTCGTACATCAACAAAACTTCAGTAAAGCTTGCAATATCAAGGGCAATAGTAGACACATACATGTTCAATATTAACTCTGTATTACATTTAAGCAAAGTTATGTTCTTTTTTCGACTTCAAAATTCTGGTTATACTTTTTAGGCAATTCCTTTATTTCAATAGGTTATTGCTAATTATTTCTACAACTTCAATAAAGCGTGAATGCTAGCAGACACATGTTCCATAACTCTGTTCAATACCCACTAGCATGGCCAAGGATGAAGGTTAAAGTCGATATGTGAGTTATGTGATAAATAAAATCTAAAATTAGTTCTCATTCATTATTGAATTTATTAAACTCGTTAGCAAAAATGATATAATGCTTGGCAACTTGATTAATAAATTCAATAATGAATGAGTACTCGTGTAAGATCCTCTATAGAAGTCGAACATGCATAGAAACAAGTACACTTACAAGGATTTGTAATATGAGAAAAAAGAGTTACAAGGTAAATGAACAATTCAGAACTATTATAGTATACATTTTTTTTTTAATTAAGTCTTGTTCCAAAGGAATAAAAACACCATTCTGGTATTTCATAAAAGTTATTTTCAGCACAGACATAATAATATTATTAATTTGTGGCTTCAGGTGTCATACATTTTTTTTTTTAAAGTCTTGTTCCAAAGGAATAAAAAACACCATTCTGGTATTTCATAAAAGGTATTTTCAGCACAGACATAATAATATTATTAATTTGTTTGTGGCTTCAGGTGTCATATTTCATGTATATTGTCAGTTATTGTTTTACAATATGCAACAGGTATAAGGTGTGATGTATAGTATTTTTTCTGCCAATGAAATCAAAGGTGCTGAAAGCCAATCAAATTGGTTATGAGGATGCCTAAATTAAAATGAGACATTGGAATATATATATATGATTTATTCACAATTTTATCATTCATTAAGACTCATTTCACTTGAAATAATTTTCTTGTAATGCTACCATACATATTTTCAATGTAATTTGATTCTTGTGAGTTTGTGCAGTAGTGACCAAGTTCTGATAACTTTGTGATTCATTATAATGGATACCAGTGAATATAGTGATCTAATAACTTTTATCAAATCTAATTGTGATAAATTTCCAGCTCATCTTGAAGACACATCTACAAAATCTGAGAGAAACAAGAGACATTATTACAAGAAAAAGTCAGAAAGCTTCTTTGTAAAGGGTAATAATTTGTTGTTTTTTAATATCAAGAAATGATAGTATGGTTCCAGTTATGAAACTTCAATTAAACAAGCTGTCATTGATAAGTGTTACCCTATTAAATGGTACTCCTTAAATGGCACTTCTTAAATCAGGTTTATTACATAACTGGTAAAGTCAAATTTGACTCAGATTCACTCATGTTTTTCATGTTCATATAGGTTAATAGCTATATATGTCCAGTGTGTATAACTGGTGCAATATGGTGCTTCTGATAGTCTAACTGACAGTTCTCATAGAGTGATTGTGTTCATATCGGTTAATATCTATATATATGCCCAGTGTGTATAACTGGTGCAATATGGTGCTTCTGATAGTCTAGCTGACAGTTCTCATAGAGTGATTGTGTTCATATTGGTTAATATCTATATATGCCCAGTGTGTATAACTGGTGCAATATGGTGCTTCTGATAGTCTAGCTGACAGTTCTCATAGAGTGATTGTTTGTATTTATATTGGTTAATATCTATATATGCCCAGTGATTAAAACTGGTACAATATGGCACTTCTGGTTTTCTAGCTGACAGTTCTCATAGAATTGTGTTCATATTGGTTATTATTAATTAACTACTTATTATCTGCCGTGGTTTGCAGGAAACTGCACGCATCATATGCTAAAAACAAGACCAATATGGAGAGAAACTCGGCCTGTATGAAAAGAACTCTATATAATATCTATATATGCCCAGTGTGTATAACTGGTGCAATATGGCGCTTCTGATTGTCTGACAGTTCTCATATAATGATTGTGTTCATATTGGTTAATATCTATATATGCCCAGTGTGTATAACTGGTACAATATGGCGCTTCTGTTAGTCTCGCTGACAGTTCTCATAGAGTGATTGTGTTCATATCGGTTAACTGGTACAATATGGCGCTTCTGTTAGTCTCGCTGACAGTTCTCATAGAGTGATTGTGTTCATATCGGTTAACTGGTACAATACGGCGCTTCTGTTAGTCTCGCTGACAGTTCTCATAGAGTGATTGTGTTCATATTGGTTAATATCTATATATGCCCAGTGTGTATAACTGGTGCAATATGGCGCTTCTGATTGTCTAACTGACAGTACTCATATAATGATTGTGTTCATATTGGTTAATATCTATATATGCCCAGTGTGTATAACTGGTACAATATGGCGCTTCTGTTAGTCTCGCTGACAGTTCTCATAGAGTGATTGTGTTCATATCGGTTAACTGGTACAATATGGTGCTTCTGATAGTCTACCTGACAGTTCTCATAGAGTGATTGTGTTCATATCGGTTAAAAGCTATATATGTCCAGTGTGTATAACTGGTACAATATGGCGCTTCTGATTGTCTAACTGACAGTTCTCATAAGAGTCATTGTGTTCATATTGGTTAATATCTATATATGCCCAGTGAGTAAAACTGGTACAATATGGCACTTCTGATTTTCTTGCTGACAGTTCTCATAGAGTGATTGTTTGTATTTATATCGGTTAATATCTATATATGTCCAGTATGTATTACTGGCACAATATGGCGCTTCTGATTGTCTCACTGACAGTTCTCATATAATGATTGTGTTCATATTGGTTAATATCTATATATGCCCAGTGAGTGAAACTGGTACAATATGGTGCTTCTTATAGTCTAGCTGACAGTTCTCATAGAGTGATTCTGTTCATATCGGTTAATATCTATATATGCCCAGTGTGTATAACTGGTGCAATATGGCGTTTCTGATTGTCTAACTGACAGTTCTCATATAGTGATTGTGTTCATATTGGTTAATATCTATATATGCCCAGTGTGTATAACTGGTACAATATGGCGCTTCTGTTAGTCTCGCTGACAGTTCTCATAGAGTGATTGTGTTCATATCGGTTAACTGGTACAATATGGTGCTTCTGATAGTCTACCTGACAGTTCTCATACAGTGATTGTGTTCATATCGGTTAAAAGCTATATATGTCCAGTGTGTATAACTGGTACAATATGGCGCTTCTGATTGTCTAACTGACAGTTCTCATAGAGTGATTGTGTTCATATCTGTTAATATCTTTATATGTCCAGTGTGTATAACTGGTACAATATGGCGCTTCTGAATGTCTAACTGACAGTTCTCATAGAGTGATTGTGTTCATATAGGTTAATATCTATATATGCCCAGTGTGTATAACTGGTACAATATGGCACTTCTGATTTTCTTGCTGACAGTTCTCATAGAGTGATTGTTTGTATTTATATCGGTTAATATCTATATATGTCCAGTATGTATTACTGGCACAATATGGCGCTTCTGATTGTCTCACTGACAGTTCTCATATAATGATTGTGTTCATATTGGTTTTATATCTATATATGCCCAGTGAGTGAAACTGGTACAATATGGTGCTTCTTATAGTCTAGCTGACAGTTCTCATAGAGTGATTCTGTTCATATCGGTTAATATCTATATATGCCCAGTGTGTATAACTGGTGCAATATGGCGTTTCTGATTGTCTTACTGACAGTTCTCATATAGTGATTGTGTTCATATTGGTTAATATCTATATATGCCCAGTGTGTATAACTGGTACAATATGGCGCTTCTGTTAGTCTCGCTGACAGTTCTCATAGAGTGATTGTGTTCATATCGGTTAACTGGTACAATATGGTGCTTCTGATAGTCTACCTGACAGTTCTCATAGAGTGATTGTGTTCATATCGGTTAAAAGCTATATATGTCCAGTGTGTATAACTGGTACAATATGGCGCTTCTGATTGTCTAACTGACAGTTCTCATAGAGTGATTGTGTTCATATCTGTTAATATCTATATATGTCTAGTGTGTATAACTGGTACAATATGGCGCTTCTGAATTTCTAACTGACAGTTCTCATAGAGTGATTGTGTTCATATAGGTTAATATCTATATATGCCCAGTGTGTATAACTGGTACAATATGGCGCTTCTGATTGTCTAACTGACAGTTCTCATATAATGATTGTGTTCATATTGGTTAATATCTATATATGCCCAGTGAGTGAAACTGGTACAATATGGTGTTTCTGATAGTCTAGCTGACAGTTCTCATAGTGATTGTGTTCATATAGGTTAATAGCTATATATGTCCAGTGTGTATAACTGGTGCAATATGGTGCTTCTGATAGTCTAACTGACAGTTCTCATAGAGTGATTGTGTTCATATCGAATAATATCTATATATATGCCCAGTGTGTATAACTGGTGCAATATGGTGCTTCTGATAGTCTAGCTGACAGTTCTCATAGAGTGATTGTGTTCATATTGGTTAATATCTATATATGCCCAGTGTGTATAACTGGTGCAATATGGTGCTTCTGATAGTCTAGCTGACAGTTCTCATAGAGTGATTGTTTGTATTTAAATTGGTTAAGATCTATATATGCCCAGTGATTAAAACTGGTACAATATGGCACTTCTGGTTTTCTAGCTGACAGTTCTCATAGAATTGTGTTCATATTGGTTATTATTAATTAACTACTTATTATCTGCCGTGGTTTGCAGGAAACTGCACGCATCATATGCTAAAAACAAGACCAATATGGAGAG
Organism: Cyrtodaria siliqua; assembly: GCA_037043455.1. Classification (NCBI taxonomy): domain Eukaryota; kingdom Metazoa; phylum Mollusca; class Bivalvia; order Adapedonta; family Hiatellidae; genus Cyrtodaria; species Cyrtodaria siliqua. The sequence goes on along the minus strand of JAWPHD010002423.1, from coordinate 228,575 downwards.
AAACTCGGCCTGTATGAAAAGAACTATATATAATATCTATATATGCCCAGTGTGTATAACTGGTGCAATATGGCGCTTCTGATTGTCTGACAGTTCTCATATAATGATTGTGTTCATATTGGTTAATATCTATATATGCCCAGTGTGTATAACTGGTACAATATGGCGCTTCTGTTAGTCTCGCTGACAGTTCTCATAGAGTGATTGTGTTCATATCGGTTAACTGGTACAATATGGCGCTTCTGTTAGTCTCGCTGACAGTTCTCATAGAGTGATTGTGTTCATATCGGTTAACTGGTACAATATGGCGCTTCTGTTAGTCTCGCTGACAGTTCTCATAGAGTGATTATGTTCATATTGGTTAATATCTATATATGCCCAGTGTGTATAACTGGTGCAATATGGCGTTTCTGAATGTCTAACTGACAGTTCTCATAGAGTGATTGTGTTCATATTGGTTAATATCTATATATGCCCAGTGTGTATAACTGGTGCAATATGGCGCTTCTGATTGTCTAACTGACAGTACTCATATAATGATTGTGTTCATATTGGTTAATATCTATATATGCCCAGTGTGTATAACTGGTACAATATGGCGCTTCTGTTAGTCTCGCTGACAGTTCTCATAGAGTGATTGTGTTCATATCGGTTAACTGGTACAATATGGTGCTTCTGATAGTCTACCTGACAGTTCTCATAGAGTGATTGTGTTCATATCGGTTAAAAGCTATATATGTCCAGTGTGTATAACTGGTACAATATGGCGCTTCTGATTGTCTAACTGACAGTTCTCATAAGAGTCATTGTGTTCATATTGGTTAATATCTATATATGCCCAGTGAGTAAAACTGGTACAATATGGCACTTCTGATTTTCTTGCTGACAGTTCTCATAGAGTGATTGTTTGTATTTATATCGGTTAATATCTATATATGTCCAGTATGTATTACTGGCACAATATGGCGCTTCTGATTGTCTCACTGACAGTTCTCATATAATGATTGTGTTCATATTGGTTAATATCTATATATGCCCAGTGAGTGAAACTGGTACAATATGGTGCTTCTTATAGTCTAGCTGACAGTTCTCATAGAGTGATTCTGTTCATATCGGTTAATATCTCAGTGTTTTTTTTCTCTATTTTGGGAACATAGCCCATGGCGTTGGAATTGGGAATTTTAGCGCGATTTTTCATAAAATTGGGAATTGTAGCGCGATTTTTAATAAAATTCGGAAAAATATAAAGTAAAGCTTTCCTTTCATAATTATATCTTTAATACTGTTTTTTGTACACCAAGATAAACAGAAGAATTTATAAGCTTTTGAACCCCAATCCAATGTACCCCAATCATTGGATTGGGACACTAAAAAATTTTTTTTAGATAGAAAACGAGCATAGACAGAAACAAACCGAAAACAATCTTACTGTTCATCATTCTTACTGTTCATCGGTTAAAATGACATAACTTTTGCCGTATCCATTTTGCCATTTAGAAAATTGACCTATAAATAGTCTGTTTGTAATATCTTTAATTTACAAAGTGAAGACAAGTTGGGCTATATAGGAATCACGTTGTCCGTAACGTCGCGTCATGTCAGGTTCCATAACATTTTTATCACATCGCTTAACACTTTTTGATTATTAGCATTTTTCAAACAGTATGGTTGATTGCCTAATTTATTACAGAATTATGGCCCTTTGTTGGAGTTAGAATTAATAAAGCCAGGGTATTCATCACCTTCATTTGCTGAGTGTCCTTAATAACTTTTTAAAATAGTTATTCTTCTTGCCTATCCAGGTCATTTATGAACAAGCGCAATGAGTCAAGCGAAGAAGTTTTAAAAGACTGGATACTGGTGGATGGAAATTCAAACAAGCAAAAAGACCAAGACAATTGTGGAACTTTTGTAATGATGGTAAGTGTACAAAATGAAGAATCTAGAAATGTTTAGGACTATTACTTATATGCATGATATTAGGCTGAACCTTAAACAAAACTAAAATAATTTTACTGATACTCTGAAACTCCTGGTTTGATTTCCCAAGTGTACAGGAATATTGCACATAATGCCGAGTGAGTCTTAAATAAAAAAATCAGTTTGGTACAAGATGTCCATCACAGATAACAATAGATTGAAAATACAGATCTGTGATCTGACAGTGCTACTCTAAAACCATATGTGGTATTTAACTTGGAACCTTTACCAAATTACTCGCATGACATAAAGTTGGTCCTTACAAAAAAGATTTTGATTTACCATTTGTTAGCACTTTGTATTAACATAATAAAACAAAAGAAAAGTATGAGTAAAATACTCAAAAATCTACAGCTGTTCGTAGTCGTATTCCAAAAAATAATTGACAAGAGTACTTTGAAACTTGGCAGACATGATAATCATTATCAGAACCATATCTGACACACCATTACTTTGTCGTTGATTTTACTAGAATTATCCGTCTTTTCCACTTTAATAGACTTGGTTAAAATTTTGAATGAAGTCATATTCCAAAAAACTATTCACAGAAACCATTTAAACTTGGCATACATGTTTATCATCTGTGTAACAAGCATCATACATATGTCATGCCTATTACCAAAATGTATTTACTTAAATGTAAATGCATATTTCTTTTCCAGAATGCTGAAGCTTTACTTCTTGGGGTTCGAGTTCAGGTAATGCGACATGTGCATTGCAAGTACTATCGTGAGTATGTAGAGAGAAGACTAGTGACGGAGGGCCGGAAAAGATCACATGCAAGATGTGACTACCCAGACTGTTCGGGGCCAAGAAAACGGCGGATACAGTGTGGATCCTGCGGAAAATGGATCCACATTAGTTGTGGCAGAATTTCGAAAGAAGAGAAACGACAGCAGGACTACATGTGTATATTTTGTGTGGCACAATATAGTTGAGCCTTTTATATGGCCTTGGAGTTGTATGTGATGTGTAGGAAATAAACCAAAACAACAATGATTATGGAAATAGTGAGTGTTAGTGACATAATAGTGTGTGGACAATTTAACCGATCAGACATACTTTAAAGGTATAATTACAATTGAGTCTGGACTATGTGTGGTGCATTGATTGCATGTGGGGACCTCGATTTGATGTCTCATCAGAAAGACTGGTTTGGTGTCCCACCATATTTCAGTATATTTTGATGATTAATCCAAATTTGGTCTTATTTTATATCATCGATAACATAGCAAATATTGCTTCCCAAATGTTTTTTTTCATGAGAGATGCTCATGCAAAATCATTGAATAGGTAGAAATTTATCTTAATGATTCAATAAACTTTCCTAAACCCCTTTGTATTATTAAAATAAACCCATTTAATTCTTCGAACACATGGAATGTATATTTAATACATTGCACCTGTAAAAAGATTCCAAATTACTGCACAAATATTGGTTTTTCCATCGTAATATTTATATGAATCATTATTCCAAGTCTGTCAACTAGTTTCTAAAAACAGTAAAATAAAAAACATAACCATCCTTCTTAACAGCAATGGCAAAACTGTTAGGTTTAAATGACTGCTAGTAAATGGAGTTTCTACGATAGAATTTGCAGCAACTCTGCAGTTCAGGGTGAGAAGGTTCTAGGCCCATTTTCCATATTTTATCTCGATGTACATGGAAGATGAGCCTGGCATGTTCATGCCTATTAGGCGCCATATAACCTTTTCATGTGTTGGTGCGCCTTAAAACCCCAATTCAATTCAATTCTAAATGACTGCTCTGCCACGAATAACCTTTTGTAGTGGTTTGCATGGTTAATAACTTGTGTACGTCATTTTGTTGCATACCGAATAAGGCTATCCACATTTTACATGGGGGATGGAAAGTCTTATCTTTATGGGTAACAATAAAAGAACATCGGTACGCAGGAACAGGAAAACATGCAAAACGTTGGTAGCTGGCAGCATCAACACACATGTTTCTGATATGCAAGAAAAAGAATCTATCATGGGTATTCGGTGAATTCCCTATCTTCATGGGATACCCATGAAAGATTCTTATAGTCTACAATGGTTCTCAGAACTGGCTTATTTTGATGTGGGTGAATTAAGTATATTTTTAGTTTTGTTATTGTTATTTTGCAGCATTTTAATCATTCAAATACCATATTATCTGCATAAAAGATAAATAATAATTACTATGATACATGTACATAAACGGTGCTCCAGATAAGCTTTCAGCACAATGCGTGTTGTATGCATTAACAAATAGTTACATTATGTATTTACCTTTACAAAAGCAAATTCTTAAAAAGAAGTTTTGGAAAAAGCATTAATGTCAAATTGTTAGTTTAAGCCATTTTCTTTTGCGTATTTCCTCTTCCCTTTATATTTACATCAATTTAACATTGCTGTCTGTCTTTTTTAATGGCATTAATATGTGTAAAGCAGCCAAAAGAAAGGCCTTTTATAATTGCTGGAGTCACTTGATTGACATTCAGTACCTCAAACTTCAATAAGCAACTACAGGTATTGATTTCGCCCCCATTCTAAGCTATTGAAGTGGGTAATTTAGTTCTCAGTATTTATTGGCAATTTTTAAATATGTTTTTGTATGCATTAATTTTACTTTTGATGCGTTTTTGGTGAAAAATATGTGTATTTTATCTGGAGCATTGCATAAACTAGCTTTAATATTAATTTATTTCTAAAAATGTACATGGAGGATGAGCCTGGCATGTTCATGCCCATTAGGCGCCATATAACCTTTCATGTGTTGGTGTGCCTTAAAACCCAATTCAGTTCTAAAAATGTTTCGTTCTAGTTTGTTTTTCGGTAATTTAACTAACTTTGCATATTCCATGTACAATCAGAGCTCTATCCTTAAACAGTTATATTTTTCATAACCTGTGACTGTTATTTAAAAAAGACCTAAAACTGGTATAGTAACCAGAATCAGTTACTACCACAAAATCACTCCAGTTTAGATGCATTCTATCTTATGTACAGGAATTTTTCTACATATATGACAATTTTCTCCAGGTAGGGTGTTTATTCCACTTTACAACCATGCAATAAAATTCTATGAGCATCCATGAAAATCCAGTGCGCAAGGCCTCTCAAGTTACATACTGTTAGGCAACAAAATTCATTAAAAATCATTTTGTACACTCCAACATGATAATTAGTGAACAACTGCTTATTGGATCTGGATGAAGATGTATTTATCCTTGATAATAAGTATTCAGACATAATAAGCACAGCACGTTTGGCAACTATTTCAATTCATTAGCAAATGATCTTGGTAACTGATTTAGGTTACAAATGATTACTAGGGAAAAGTAACTGCTACTCTAAACCAAAGAGAGATAATAATTTGGCGTTTTAATAACTTCCAGCAGTTATAAAACTTGTAACTGTTTAAGGTTTGAGCTCTGACTGGTGTACTCCATACCTCTCGTTCAAGGAATATACTGCTTGTTTGACCTCTCATTAGTTTGTCTATAAACTACCTAAAGATATTCAGTTAAAATGTATTAAAACAGCTGTAGATAAGCTGAGTTTTACTCTGAACGTTTCTGTGTTACCGTTCATTTGGAATCCGATTAGTACTCATTGCAGTCAAAAAATTATCTACAGTTCTGTTAAAAGGTAGTTAATCAGTATTTCACGGTTGTGGGATTCCATTTACAATGGTAAATTTGATTTATATATGTAAGATGTGTCCAAATTACCAGTCGTCACTTTTTAAAACAAAAAACAAAATATGCTATCGTAGTCAAAGTCTGATTTACTGCCATAGACCGAGTGTGTTTATTTTGATGTTAAAAAGACAATAAAATTGGTCCTCAAGAAAACGAATTATTTTAGCATTTTCAATAAAAAATAACATCAGCATCTGGGCTCGGTTTGATAAATGTAAGTAGTACTAGTCCATTGTGTTTATACTCAATATGATGTTTTTAAAAAAGAAGTTCAGAACTATATTTAACACCATTTCTACAGGTTTTTTTATGCTTATGTTTTTCGTGCGTCCAACAGTTGTTTTGCCTAGGAAAAGAGTTGTTGCATACAAATCTAGAGCTTCTTAAAGCTACAGAGTCTTTTTTAACTGGTAACTCATGAATATGAATGAGTCGCGTTTCAAATCGATGACCACTCCAAAAGTCAGTATATAAGGCAGAAATCGATGCGTAAAATATCACATTTTTATTTAGGCTTGGTACAGGTAACATCGATAAATATACGTCTTCTGAATAGATGTGATCAAAAAAGTACTTGCCCGGAACGGGATTTGAACCACAGCCGTTGCGCTTTAAAGTTTTGATGGACGTACAAACGTACCACAGCTATTTCATGATATGTTATAACATTATTACCACTAAATGGGCATTATGTAATAACTAGCGCACCCACAAACTCCTCAAGCGCTAAATAACAAGTCGAAATATGGTTGTTTTGAGGCGGAATATTAGTTTCATATTGATAACATATTATTACACCAGGCAATGTTAATTTACACGTCCGACAAGATGGACTATATATTTATGGATTCAGATTGAGTTGCATTCAAATATGTTGTTATTTTGCCTCATAATAAATGGTAGTTTGTATACCATTTTCTCCAGAAGCGTTATAGCTCAGTGGATATAGCACCTGGGTGGAAATCAGAAGGTTGTGTGTTTGAATCCCGAAATAGGCTTTTTTTCCTTCTGTATTATGCTACCTGTGTACAAGTACGATGTGCACTGGTCGATGTCTGTACAATAAATGATGTCCTGCGTTATATTTTCTCGCTTAAATACACAATTTCGATATGAGCTCGTGAACATGAAGTTACAAATAAAGACACGCCTACAAAGAAGAAATCAGTTGATATAGAGACTAGCTTTAAGGGAAATATGGCAAGCTTTAGATCTTCTTAAATATGTGTATAGGTTCTGGATTATATTTTGATCATTTGAAACTTTGTCAAAAAGACAAAAGCCTATGATAACAAGATAAATATTGCTTTTTATAACTATTTTCACAAAGTCAGACAATTAAATCAATAAATACAAACTTCTGAACAAAAGTATTTCAGAGTGTATGAATATTAGTGAAAAAGATTTAGAAACAGTGTCATGCATTTCTTTCAGAAAATAAAATTATTATTTATGATTATATATTTTTAATTACTGTCCCTGGAACGAATGCGTCAGCGAATGCGGCGAATGTGTGTTTAAAGAAAAATCAAGATTGCTATGTCTTAAGTTCCAAAATTGTGTTTAAACCATCAAATACTGTTACCGTAGTTTTATTTATCTTAATGTAATGCAAAAGATAATGAGAGAAATGCAAATGAACAAGAAAACCGGCTCCGGCTGCATTCGGCTGTGATAATTCGTTCCGATATACCCAGATTGTCATGATGTCCGGATTTGTGCATACTGATACTGGACTCCCATATTCATGTGTGCATTCTGGAAAAAGTAAGTATACATACAATATGATTTAATTTGTGTAGCACTATATATTTATGTCAGGACGTATGCACACTTGTCGCGAAATCATTTGTACTGTTTATACAGGTCTAATAATAGTATACCCCATAAAACACATCACTTAGACCTGTGAAAGAGCAATCGTAAAATATAAAAATACATATTCCATTACCGAGCTTCACATTTTCTAAGTAATAATCTGTGGATGATATCAAAACTTCAAAGAGAGGTTATTTGGTAATGTTTGATAATCAAAAGCTGTGAAATACTGTTTTGTGATTTTCCGGTTGAGGAACATTCAGAAAATATTGTCTCGGAAAAAGTAAGGTATATCTCACAGAGTTGATGTTTTTAGGCCAATAATACTGTTTTAATAAAAAGTGAGAGAATCTCCTTTGTTTACCCAACTCGTCAACCAATTCTTTGTTTGGCCTCTTGGTGGAGGTCTATCTAATACTTCCATACATATTATTATTTTTTTCCAGTATTTTGTTCAGAACATTGAGGAAGAACAAGTCAAAACATGGATGGAATCCATAATCAAGGGTGGACTCCCGGAGAAGTAGAAGGCCTAGTGCTATCAACACGGAGTGCTGCGCCTAGAATTCTTTCGCCACTATTAGTATATGAAGTCCCTTTAACCAGTGTGGAAGCAGTCGATAGAATAGAATGTTTAAAAGACATCTCCGTCGTTGGATGGGAGAACCAAGGAGTTTTAGCAGCATCGGGTTAGATAGCACAGGAAGCAAACTTCAGATGCCACTGACGTCAGTAACAGAATAATTCAATGTGACCAATGCCAGACAGGTCATGATGCTGAAAGACAATGCAGTAGAGAAGGTGAAAGGGGCCGCATTAGTAGCGCGGACTGAAAGAAAATGGGTGGCAACCAAGGCAGTTGAAGGTGTTGAGTCCATACCTAGACACAGAGACATCGTAAGAACAGTAGCAGAAGGGAGAATTGAACTTGGAAATCTGAAAAGGCCCACATGGCAAACATCAGATACAAAGGAAAAACGAGCCATGATCCAGAGAGAAGACCGCACAGCAAAAGAAGAAGACCGACAGGCGAAGTCGGTGGGAATAAAGAAGCAGGACGATTGGCTATGATGCGAAGAGTCACGGACAAGGATAGTGTCCTGGAACGAGATTTGGAAGATGTACGCCCTGAAACTTAGTTTTCTTTTACGATCAGTGTATGACGTTCTTCCCACAACAACATATCTCAAGACATGGGGTCTGACGAACGACCAAAGTTGCAAGGTTTGCGGGAGACCAGTTAACCTAGAGCATGTATTGACATCTTGCAAAGCAGATGTGACAGATGGCCGTTACCGTTACCGTTGGCGTCATTATCAAGTACTGCCGGAGATAGCTGCAAGTTTTGATATAGCCAGGAGAAAGAAACGACAAGTTCAAGCAAAACCAAAATTCATCAACTTTGTGAAGAGTGGAGAAGCACAACAACCAGTGAGCAAACATTTGGCGCCTTGAACACAGCACAGGATTGGGAGATTCAGGCAGATCTAAAACAGCAGCTAAAGCTTTAAATGGAGATCACTGCAACCACTATCAGGCCCGGTATTGGAATGTGTTCAAGGGGTACAAAGCAACTGGTTTTGATGGAACTGACAGTGCCATGGGAAGTCAGGATGGAAGAAGCCCATGAGAGAAGATGGCAACTTATCCAAGAGTGCCAGCAGAAATTTTGGAAGGCCTGAAATCTCCCTGTGGAGATTGGTTGCCGAGGCTTTGCAGCGCAGTCATTTTGGCGTGCATTAGGAGTCTGGAATAACAGGACTCATCCGCAGGACATTAGTTGCCAAGGTAGGCAAACAGTATGAGGAAGCCTCACATTGGTTGTGGCGAAAGAGAGACGTGCGATGGAACAGCTAACCGGTTCTTGGCTGAGTCTGATCAACTCAGTCGGCACACCCCGGGAGAGTGTTGTAGGATAAGCGCCGAAACACTTGATGGGAGGGGAATCCTACCTGATGATAGAGCCGGTCGCAGTACAGAACACTGTTTTCAGTATATAAGGAGAAAATGTTTGTAATTTTATTTTTACTCAGTATATATAACAGTTTATAAACGTACTAGTTGAATAACGTGTTATAAACATTAAGTGTGTGTGTGTGTGTGTGTGTGTGTGACAAGTATTAATTAAAAAATATATGATTGGATGCCTTTTCATTAATGTATTTGAAATCCATCAAGTAATTATGATTTTTTTATAAGATAATTTTTGACAAACATCATCAATAAGCATAACACGAAAATTTAATTATCACATAACTTATGGGAGTGTAATAAAGTTTTGATATATTTGTAATATTACACAAATGTAATAAATATATAATCATCGTTTGGTCATTTCGGTCAACTCGATGTACATTGGAATTGCCTTTTCGATTTCCGTTACATTTTAAAATACCATATTGCAGAAATCGACAAGGTAGTTTGGTTATGTGGTGCCGTGCGGCAAAGACAAGGTCAACATACGACATTTCCATACACATATACGGTGTCATTATACGGCAACGTTACATATAGGCAGTAAAATAATACATCTTCCTTATGAGGCATGTTTGGAGTTGAATAAAAAAACTCATATGTAGGTCCCCAGCGGGCAAATGACGTTGGGTTGACGTTGACCTGACGTCAGTTTCTGACGTTGGATTGACGTTGGATTTAGGTTGAAAATGGAAGTTTTCTAGACGTCGGAAATCCGACGTTGGTTCAACGTCAGAAACATGACATTGGACTGACGTTGGATTTTGGTTGAAAATGGAAGTTTTTTAGACGTCAGAAATCTGACGACGAATATCACAAGTCATAATTATATGTGTGTGTTTAGTTGTATAATTAGAACTATAGGTAAACACAATTAAACTGTCAAGTTTGTAGTCTCTCTACCACATATGCGTGCCAAGAAGGAAAACGCTCAGTGACACAGCATAATAACTGGACTTTGTATGAACTTCACAATGATTTAGCTTATATTAGAAATAATATAAACCTTTAAGTATCCTACTTAATTATAATACATGCCAGCAAGATATTAATAATTAAAACAATACATTAATAAATCAACACATAAATACAGAAAAACATATATACCAATATATAACCTTGTATTACACATTAAAAATACGTAAATTAACATTATACATTGTCTCCCTTTACATGCCCTCTCACATAAGCATGCATGCCAACGTCAGAACGACGTCGTACTCCAACGTTGTTCTGACGTCTTAAATCAGAGTTATGGTTCTTGCAATTTGCACTTCCTCTCACTGCCCTCTATCAGTGCGTTAAGTTTTATTGCAGTCCCATCTGTAGTTTTGAAGTTATGCTGCAGAAAAATTCTAAGTATAATAAATTTACAAAGGGCAATAATGGAATGATGACAGAATTATGGTTCTTGCACTTTGCACTTCCTCTCATTGCCCTCTATCAATGTTTCAAGTTTCATTTGATATCCTTCAATACTTTTTGAGTTATGCTCCGGACAAATGTTTGACGGACGGACGAACAAAGCGGCGACTATATGCTCCCCCGAAAATTTCGGGGAACATATCAAGCTTTAACCAAGATTTCTAAGTATAAAAGGGGCCATAGTTTTGTCATATTAAAAGCATGGGCTTTACAACAAGCCAAATACATGTGTGAAGTTTCAATCCTTTATGTAGAGTCTTTTTACGCATAAACTTTAATCAAATTTTTAAATAATAAAAGAGGCCAAAATTTCGTTAAAATAAAAGCAAGAGTTATAGAATCTAGCTCTGTGGTGTTGCTTTACGTAGTCCCGCCTTAATTCCACTAAGCGATGGGAAAGCTTGTATAAGCAGGATTTTATAAAGATACTAGTAGTTGGACAATGAAACACGTTTAAAAGCATTTTTTACTGAACAAATGCGATAACCTGTTTAAAATTACGTATTAAATATTTTAATTTTGCAATATGCAAACTTGTTAAGCCAAAATTAAGGTTTTATTTCATACCCCAGCCAACCTCGTTTTCGCTTCAGGGAGAAAGGGTTGGATGAGGTATAATAGCTTATACTCGGACCACGTACTGGATGTTGAATGCATGTGTGAAGTTTTAATCCATTATGTAAAGTACTTTGCAAGCTACAAATTTAAATACAAACTTTAACCAAATTCCAAAAGTACAGAAGGGGCCATACTTTTGTTTAAGTAGATGCAAGAGTTATATAACCGGGCTCTGTGGTGTTGTGTTATGATGCCCAATGAATGTGTAAAGTTTTAATCTATTATGTTAAGTTCTTTGCGAGATACAGGCTTGCATAGAAACATTAACCAAGTTTTCTAAGTATGAAAGGGGCCATAATTCTATCAAAATAACAGCAGGAATTACGTCCCCTGACTCTGTGGTGTCATCTAATGATGCTAATACATGTGTGAAGTTTCAATCCATTATGTAATGTGGTTTGGGAGATACTAGCTTACATACAAACTTTAACCAAGCTTACAAACAAACTGTAACCAAGTTTTCTAAGTATGAAAAGGGCCATAATTCTGTCAAAATAAAAGCAAGAGTTATATCACCTGATTCTGTGGTGTCAACGAATGATGCTGAATACATGTGTGACGTTTCAATCCATTATGTAATGTGGTTTGGGAGATACTAGCTTACATACAAACTTTAACCAAGCTTACAAACAAACTGTAACCAAGTTTTCTAAGTACGAAAAAAGGGCCATAATTCTGTCAAATTAAAAGCAAGAGTTATAACACCTAACTCTGTGGTGTCAACTAATGATGCTCAATTGATGTGCGAAGTTTAAAGGCATTATGTTATGTGGTTTTGGAGATAAAAGCTTACATATAAACGTTAACCGGGGGACGCAGACGACGACAACGACGACGTTCAAGTGATGACAATAGCTCTTTTTTTTCTTCGAAAAAGTCGAGCTAAAAATGATTATTTTGGTGAATTAATAAAATCGTTGATAAAGCACGAGCGAACTGTCCCATTATGGGTCAATATTTCATAATTTATGGCCATCCCAAAAAAACTTACAAAGTACATACATATTATGCAGTAAGTCGCATATGACTCATGGACACACTATTAGACAATTATAGTATTATTATATATTCATGGATGGTTAGGAATAAGTAGTTACCATGCAACGATATGCCAATGTGTATGTACATATATTAAACAATTTTGTTTTGCCGCAATAATACAACTCGTAGAGAGTTACTTGAATGGATAAAACAGCTTTAGTTTGACATATATTTAGCAAGTGATTCAGACAGCTTTTGTTAATTTAATCAAATTCTAAATGCAGAAAGAAATGGTGATGCAGATTTGTAACTAGAAAAAGGAAAAAGACTTAGTATTGTTACAGTAGAAAATTGCTATCATTTAAAACTGTGTACGTGAAAATTAAAATGATACTACTGAAATACATAAAAATAATGCATTGTCTGTAAAGCGACAGACAAACCACTTGATAAAAGTCAGTTAATAAGTTAATAATTTGTTTATTTCTTATTTTAAATTTTACCCTATTTAGGTTTAAAATGGAATTCTTTCAGAAAGCACAATAAATATTATTTGCATAATTAATTAATCAATATGTCTAGTGAATTGTTTTGAACGGTACGTAATGTTAGATTTGTCACAAAAATACATTAATTGGATTGTTGAGCAATGATAGTTTCTAGTAATATACATCAAAACAATATGCAACATTTGACGGACATTTAAATATAAAGATAGTGAATAACTGATTCATGAAAAAAACATAGCTTTAATCCCCTTACACAAAGATTATAAAATGACGTCAGTAAAATTGTAACAACATGTTACGTTTTTTGCCCAATCGGTCGCAACTCTTGGTATTATTAAAAAATAAGTTTTCTACATTCACATACATGGAGATTTTCAGAGTGACGACAACAAATCAGTAAGATATTTATTACCATATGATCGGTAGTATTTTGTTCCAGGTTCCGAACTCAAACCGGCAGGGGTGGTGTACTTCTTCTTACAACCATAACACTTCGCTGCATCACTCCGTTTGTGGAATACTCCTTTGCAACCCGGGGTTTGCCCACATAAAGCCGTGCACTGAAGAATGCTCTCTACACCAGTGTCTTTTTCGAATTCTATTTCATCTCCGACGCATTTCATATTGTCCAACGATGAATCATAAACATAACGTGTATTCGCTGAAGACGAACATCGAACTAATAATGTGATAATCAAAGATGTAAGGAATTGTTCCATGTTATTTGATTGTCTTTTTTTAAAAACGGCAAGTCGTCACTAAACTCCTAAATCCAATTTCAAAAGGCAGCTAGTTAAAAATAAGTGATATTAATGCTACTGACTAACGAGCAAGATTAAAACTACGTTTTACATCCAGATATTTTATAACAAACATTCTCCGCACAATCGATACGAGCCCTGAAAATGTGTAGGTGTGCGCATGTGCAAACCAACTGTATGCGAGAATGCATAAAACTAAACAATTAAAAAACAGAGTTGCTATTTTATGTGTCTAGTTATTTTTTATTAGCGATATTGAATTACATGTATACTACAGCCACGTATTCTGAACCCACTAAAATGTATTGCTTCAAATAGATAAGTAAAGTAAAATTGAATGTGTTATACTTAATGTAAGATAAAACAACGTATTGAAACTATTTAATATGCATATCTTTATGGCTTTAAATAGAGATTGCACAATACTGCGTGTGTTCTATTTAAAGTAATATATGTAGGGTCATCTTGTATATACTGACATACGTAACTCCTTTAATAATCTCACATCTAAAAAGAGTATGATAATAAACCTTTGGAAACGGCCGAGCACGACACATACAAAATATTTCAGTCTCGGTTTGATTGAGACTGTTCATGAGCGGTAGTGAAATTATGCTAGCTACCGCTCATGCCCTCTAGCCCCGGGTTGAGCAGAACTCAATATTCATAAAATCAAAAGTACACAATTTTAACCATCCAGAAGATGGCATGCATATGGCGGTGGACATGGAGTGAACTACTACCCCATGTCGTACGGCGTATGGGCCCAGTATCTAAAAAACTGAAATGCCCCGAAGAGCGAAATAAACATAATGGAATTTAGTTGGGAACAGCGGTTTTGAAGCCTGCGTATCACAAGTAACAGCCAAAAGACTAAATTAAAAAGCAGACAACAAATCCTATGAGTGGTTAAAAAATACACAGAGCATATTACCGGCCGGAGTAGTGGAACTACCGAATCAAAAATTATGTAAGAAAACAAAGGAAATTGAAAATGTACCACCGATAACTAAATATAATTATCGGGCTCAGCGATCTCCAAAGATCGAATGGATAACAGTACTGATTGCAAGCACGGGGAGACGTTTTACTGCCGCCACACTGCACAAGCAACGCCACTGTGCTATAAAAAAGAGTATGATAATGGAACTTTGGAAACGGCCGAGCATGACACTAGGCCAGTAATTATAGCCGAAAATAAGAATCAAGGTCAAACAAATTCCAACAGAAAGTATTTTAGGATTTTTAGAATCACTGACATGTAATGAATTTCAGAAAAAGACTCCTCAAGATAAAGATGGTGGGAAATGCTTAATTTTGGGGTAAAAGTTGCGTTTGTAAGAGAAAATCTCCGGAAACAGGAATAATTTTATAAAAAAACATTTGAGCAAATAAAAATCATTTAATAGTGCGGAAATGCTCTTCCAAATGCATCTCTATGTAAATCAAGGTTTTATAGATGGATATGAGGTTAATGATATGAGATTTTGGGGCAAAACTTGGAAACAAATGAATAAAATCGTTGATTTCTGTAATACATTTGGTGTTACTAGGCTATAAATTAAAAAAATACTAAATGAGCTATAAACAATTAAATGGTACAGAGATGTCCCAGAAAAAAGTCCTTTTGAATACGACGATCTGAAATACTTTATTTTTGGTTCTAAAAATGTGTTTTTCATAAAAAAAAATCGCTGAAAACAGGAATCATTTTGTAATAATATGTTTGAACTCAAACTAATCTAATGGAAGTGATAAAATGGTGCACAATTATATATACAAATGTTTCATTACGATACGTAAGTTAATGTGAAAGTTGACATTGTGAGATTTTGGGGCAAAATGTTGGAAAAAAATGAATAAAATCGTTGATTTCTGTAATACATTCGTAGTACAGTGGCCCGTTTTATGGAACATCTTACGACGATTTTGCTCTTAAGTCAAATTATTAAATGTATTGCTATAAAAAAGTTCATAAACATGTTTTTAACTATCTAATACATATATTGTTCATTCAATATTTACAGCCTTAATTGTTTGCTTCAAATGCTTTTAAGAACAATGATGAAAGGTATTTTATTTTGACTTGAAACTACAGCATATTACATTCATTTTAAAGTGAGGAAACCTTCCAAACCCATCTTCGCGTGAAACACGGAATCAGAGATCGATAAGACGCTAATTAAATTAAAACAATTTTTAAATTACAACACATCGAAAATCACTGAAAATGAATCACAAATAAGTATTTCAACAAATATAATTGAAGTGAAAAAATGGTGTATAAAACGTACATTACATTTGTTTGATAATATCAGAACTTCAGAAGTGAATAGGATGCTAAAATTGCGGGGTCAGGGTCAAAACGTGGAACAGAAATGGAGAAAAAACACCAATGTTTTTGTGATAAAATCAAATTACTGGGCTTTAATGATGAAGTACGTATGAACTAAAAGAGACATTTGTAAAAAATACTCGGTCTACATTTGGAATCACACCTATGTGTTTCGATGAAACTCTTAACATTGTGTTAACCGGAAGTCAACGGGACAGAAAATAGTTCACTGTTGCTGTATTCTAAACAGTATGCCCGTTAGCCCCACGTGTAAAATGTAAGATCTGCATTGCATGTTTGTTACTACAATAAAGATGAAGGTTATATCAGCGATTCCATGTAAATAAAATATATATAGATCTATCGGCCAAATGACATTGTAAAACTGATGATAATGTTGGGTTTGACTTTTAATGGCTTTTGGAGGGAATCTGCTGGGGTCTAGGGCGCCGCCATATTAGTATGACGTAGGCAGTATGGTTTCCTTCTACATAAATGCGAAATATGATTCTATGGTATCTATCGAGCTGTTGCGAATTCTAAGAGATCATTTCTAACGGGTTCCCACAAAGCAATGAGCAACGATGTCAGTATCCAAGGGTATGATGAATGGAAATGCTTTTTTTTGCGAAACAATGCAATTTTCATCAACATTCGCTGAAAACCAGAATCGTTTTTAAAATCGTTTTAGCTTAAACAAAAATACAATGATGTCACAAAATGTTTCACTATTCAATGTACATAATCATATCAACGTTTTTCATTGTATTTGAAATTAAGAAGAATGCTCAAGCCGTGATTTTTTTTGACGACTTGCTTAACAATTGCACAGAATCACCCTTTTCATACATAAAGTACTTGGTTA
Organism: Cyrtodaria siliqua; assembly: GCA_037043455.1. NCBI lineage: Eukaryota > Metazoa > Mollusca > Bivalvia > Adapedonta > Hiatellidae > Cyrtodaria > Cyrtodaria siliqua. The sequence continues at coordinate 211,617 of JAWPHD010002423.1, read as the reverse complement.
TAAACTAAAAAAGTGTAGAAAGATCATTTTCTTGTATCACTTTGTCGCATTATAAGTGTTCCACATGTGCACTACTGTGTCAGAAATAAGTCCACACATACGAGGCTTTACGATTTGGGTGAAAAAAATGCAAAATATACATGAACCGATTTTCAAAAATCATTTGAGCAGTATAAACAATATTTTGGAAGTTATGAATTCTTGCCTTATATATGTACCCGCCCAGTTTCATTATTTCCAGATTGAATTAGATACTCACACTGCGGACATGTTGAAAACAAGTATACTCAAACATTTATAATTTTTGTAATTGATAGGGATAGTGGACAAGAAGATTTTCATGTGTCTAGAGTAAAATATATATTTTACTTTTTTTTGTAATGGATAAAAGGATGCATGTTGGAATAATTAAATGTCCTAACCCCTGTGATGCTATGCAGTGTTTTGTTATGCGTAAAATATAATTTTCAATTGAGTAGAACAGTAATTGAGTATATCAATAATTTGGACGTAACACTGAGATGCTATTTGTATTTGTAACCCTGAATGAAATGGGGTTAACACTCATATTAGGTTATATTGGGAATGCAATTTCAGATGGAGATGCCATGAAGGGTGAAGGTTCCCATCATACATGCCTCCGCAAAGGAGCGAACCTATGCCTCGGGAGAGAACCAATTGGGGCAGAGGCCTGTGGCTCCAAAGCCATGGCCATATCCACTGGGTTAGCGAGGCCTCTTGTTTGTAACCAAGCTTGTATACATATGTAAATGCATGTACATAACTTTTTATAGTGTGAGGCGTTTAGTCCAAAACACAAATTATATATTTGAAAAAATAATATGCAAAAATGGATATGCATGTTTTACAAGTGTAGTACTATTAGTGCTATAGCTGAAACCACCAGTTGCGCATATGTCTGATAGTTAGCTAAATCTATGGATTATCCCATTAGTAACACACTAGTCTTCCATCACATTTTAAATAACATATATACCTTGGTGTTTTCAACAAATAATTGCTTCTCGGAAGTGTGGGCATTTCATGTTAATGAAAGGTTATATACATTATGAACAACCAAAACTGTACATTTATAGCGGTGAATGTGTAACAGGTTTTTGTAGAAAGCATGGAATCTCATGTATGCAGAGCCAAAATGTAAGCTTTATGAATTCTATAGAAGTTGAGATTCATAAACAAGCAATAATATTAGGTGATGTGAACAAAAGCTCCTACAACTTCGACATGAGTATTGCGCAAAACTTCAGAAATGAATTTCATACACTGACTTTGAACGTGTTTTTAAAACTTATCATACAGTTTCCGGTGATCTTTTTTATTAAAATGTAATTATCACACCTAAAGATAAAACATATTGCACCATTTTAATATAAGTTACCATATATGTTATTTAAATGATTATAAACTCTGTTGTAATGATTGCTTGAACACTATTTCCACCACATATTCAATGAAGTGTACACAATATGTGTATCAAAAGGTTATAAATACATATGTATGTAATTACATCATGTTTTTCCTTCATTATTTTATATATAAAATTTCCAAATGATGTAAACATGATCCATGGTCGTAACCATTGTAACTAGACATTTATTTAACGGACCTTCTGTTTGCTACAGAGCTTAAAATTGAGCATCTATCTAAATTTCTGATACTATAAAACATATGGATATATACATGTATAGGATAATATCACTTCAAGTAGATTATGTATATTCAAAATACATCTTAACAATGATTCTTGTTTACAACATTTGTTTATGAAAAAACATTTTGCCACCCGAACATAATGCTTTTTTCAACAGTATACGCCTGATGACTTTTTTGGGGCACATCCTTGCATCTTGCTCTATGGAAAACCATTATAGATTATCATTTTATAATTCATTTCCCTACTTCTTTAGCTTAAAGGCCTGTACTACGAATGTATAACAGAAATCAACGATTTTATTATCTTTTTCAACATTTTGCCCCAAAATCTCACAATGTGAACTTTCACATTAACTTACGATACAATGAAACATTTGTATATAATTGTGCACCATTTTATCACTTCCATTAGATAAGTTTATGTTCAAACATCTTATTACAAAATGATTCCTCTTTTCAGCGATTTTTTATGAAAAACACATTTTTAGACCCAAAAATAAAGTAATGTATATCGTCATATGCTAAAGGATATTTTTCTGGCACATCTCTGTACCTTTTTCTGTGCAAAACAGTAAGAAACTAAGTTTTTACAACTCATTTAGTATTTTTTTTAATTTATAGCCTAGTAACACAAAATGTATTACAAAAATCAACGATTTTATTAATTTTTTCCAAGTTTTGTCCCAAAATCTCATATTATTAACCCAATATCCATCTATAAAACCGTGATTTACATGGAGATGTATTTGGAAGGGTATTTCCGCATTGTTAGAAAATTATAATTTGCTCAAATGATTTTTTATAAAATTATTCCAGTTTCCGGAGATTTTCTCTTAAAAATGCAACTTTTACCCCAACATTTAGCATTTCCCACCATCTTTATCTTGAGGAGTTTTTTTCTGAAACTCATTACATGTCAGTGATTCTAAAAATCCTAAAATACTTTCTGTTGGAATTTGTTTGACCTTAAAACCTATAATTACTAGACTACACATACAAAATACTGCTTGAAATAGCTATACTATTCGAAGAATAAAAACGTTTCTGTTATGACCACGGCCTCGTAGTCAGAGTTACAGTTCGCCACTATGCTTTCCTCTTTAATTTTACGATGACCGGACAGGCTGTGGATCCTATGATGACCCCTACCTAGAGCCCATTGGGACGGTGGCGTTTGATGTTTGTCTATGATCTGTCTTGTCGTGAAAGGTTCTCATGTTGCTCTGGCTTCTGCCAAGTAATTAAGTACCTTCATTGTGACATTCTAGGCTATTTTGTTTTGTATTATATTTACACGAGCATACATTATTTGTGTTTCACTTATATTGCCTAGTGATGCTGCCTTGTTGGTTAGAGATTAGATCATGGCGGGGATTTCTTTATTTACACTGTCCTGTTTTAATGGGATGACAGTAGGGTAAGTGTGAGGGTTGGTGCACCCTAGAACTGGTTTAAAAACCCTCAGTGGCCTACTTTGCCACTGACCGTTCCAAGGTGGTAGCCCTATTGTCAACGCTTTTGTGTTTGTTATGTCGATTGCATTTATTATTACTTTTGCCTTCTTGTTTGTCTGTTTGCGTGTTTGTTTCTGTGTTTTGTGGTTGACTGTCCTCCTTGAATGCTAATTTCCCTGTCCGATATTTTTTATATTTTTTTAACTCCATTTCGAGTTTTATCTGTTAGCTGTGTTTACAGGTCTATAGCTCTTACATTGCTTGTCCTAGCTCAACGAAATTTAACCATGAGCTTTCTTATAGTATTACTTAAAGAGTCGCATAATTTTGTTTCCTGAAATCCCAAGGAACTAAATTGTGATTATCCCATTTCACATTGCATTTAGCTGGTTAGCTTATTTTAAAAGTACATATACTTTACATTTCTTGTGATAGCTCAACCATGTTAATAGGGAATGGACATTCTTTTTGTTCTAATTATAGGGCTTCATAAGGCATTATTTCCCCTATAAATTGTCCAAAATTGTGATGGCTTATAACATGTACATTAAAGGCAGTTCAAGGTTTGACACACATCAGTAGTGTTATTATTTAATGGTCCTTTGGGATCTTCAAGCACGTTCTGTGTTGCTTTAAAGTAGAATATCGCTTAAGCCGGTACTAGGAGGTGTGAGAGTGTTGCATCTTATAATTACCTCCCATGAACGGTATCAATAAAACCGAGTCTGCTTCTTTTCTCTCTTATTTGTGTTTGTTGCTTCCAAGGGATCACCTTTTCAGTATTTAGTGCGTGTCAGCTGTTGTATATAAATCTTAAATTATTTATTTTAGCGCCATGGATTCCTTATAGCATTATGTAGGGATTATGACCCTGGTCGTACATAGAATCTTAACATATCCTATTAAATGTGAAATGTTTTCTGTTAAGTTAAACTCCAATCTTTTGTTACATGTATTAATCTTATTTCTAGCTCAATCATATTTAGGCATATACTCTACTTAACAACCCCATCTCACCCAAGAAACCCGATACATGTTTTTAAAATGTACATTGTGTCTGCGTTGTTTCGTTTATTATCACATCATAACTATAGAAAATGCTGCCCACCTCCCTGCCCAACCATCCATCATTAAGACAAATTTGGAGAGTATAGGCGTGTATATCAGCATATATATTTCTTCAAAATAACATCAATTCTCATCCTATTTTGAGTGTGTGTGTTGGGGGTGGGGGGCGAGTGGCTGGCGGATGTGATACCTTTTTTTTGAAAAATGTACATGGCTGTTTTGTTAGCTCGGCCCATCTCAATAATCACAGTCCCCACTACAACCATTCTCTCTATTATCAATCCACTTTCTCGCCAACGATGTTCTCAATTGTCTTTTCTATTTATATTTTTAAGGGTACACAATACAAGGTATACTGCCTTTTCCAATTGTAATCATCACCACAAAACCTCCCCTGTTTATTTTCTTAAACAGTCGTCTTTCTCATTTTGTTCATACATGCAATCATAAAAAAATATCTTTGCTATTTCATCTTTAAAGATTGCTTATTTGAAGAGAGATGTCTTTTTTTCCTGATATCTCCGGTGTATAATGTTTTATCATTTGCCTGACAGAGCGAATAGTCGAGCTGCTCTCTGACAGCTGGTTTTTACAAATACACATTCATTAACTAATAGAACTGCATTTATATCTTACTTCAAATATAACACATTAACAATTTAACATATTAGCGTTGATAACACTTATTTTAATTAACTATACATATGTATAAAGTTTAGTAGTCTATAAACATGTGTTCTATAATGCATTCTTTATTTTAACTACATTTTTGTCACTTTAATTTTGAAGCTGACTTCAGATGCATTTTCGGAGGTTCAGAATACGTTTCCGCAATATACTAATTATCTGTTATCCATTAAATACAATAGTTTGCTTTGTTTTAATCCAAGGTATATATATTGATATGACATATGTCTAGTATTATGTACTCGTTTGTTATAAGCGGGTGCAAACCAAGAAACATATTTATAGTCCATTTCCATGTTTACATTTACTGGTTTGTGATGTCCAGTTCATTTACTGTGACCAATAAGTGTTTGTCACGAGTGAGCGAGTGCGTGAGCGATTATACTGCTAGTATGAGATTCCACAAGCGTACTAATATTAATTCCCGCCAAACTAATCAATTCTCCGCACTACTCCTTCTGGCCTAGCGCTTATAGCTTTTATTACACTGTCCCTTTTTTTTTGATGACAATAGGGTAAGAGAGAGGTTTGGTGCACCTTAGAACCTGATTTAAACCCCAGCGATTTTTTACCACTGAACGTTCTAGAGCGGTAGCCCTATTGCCAACCCTTTATTTTTGTGATGTCATATCTGTCGTTTTATATTCTGTGTAATTAGTATTTGTTTCTATGCGTGCTTTCGGTTGACTGTGGTCCTTAAATGCTACATTTCCTGTTCTACTTGTACAACGTACAACATCCGAGTTATTATATACTCATGCCATTAGCTTATGCTTTCCCGTGAATGAAGGAAAGTCTTGATTGTAATTCGTGAGAATTATAGTAACTAGTATTTCTACTTCGATTCTGGTAAGATATTGGTTAATATGCTTAACATGATGAAATACCGACCCATGGGTTTTGTATCACAGTTTTCTAGTTTTTTTCATGTATATTACGTATTCGTATTGTTATATGCCTTATATCGTACCATTGGTTCTAAACCCGTAATAACCTGTAAACATAATATCAGAAAGAATACATATATGGTAGAATGTGTGCTCTTTATTTTCAAGAAAGTTGGTACAATTTTATTGTTACATTCAAAAGTCCATGTTTACATCTAGAACGGACAATTCTAAATAAAATTAGCCATGAGTGAAATTGTACCAAACTTCTCGGATAGAAAGGGCACAAGTTCTGCCATATAAAAACTGAAAAGAGGATCACTTAGAAGCAACAAACACTAAAAAGAGATAAAAGTAGCAGACTCGGTTTTATTGAGTCTATTAATGAGAGGTAATGTCGAGTACAACACCTCTCACGCCTCCTAGCACCGGCTTAAGCGATATTATACTTTAAAGCCACACAGATTGGGCCTGATGACTCTTTCTGATCTTATATTTACATTAATAGTGTTGATTGGTCACTGCACTATATGGTTGACATTGCTTATTCATGAAATATGTATTTGGCTGAACATTTCACCTGACCATATCCCATCCATTTTGGATGTTTGTCGTATAACGATGGCATACCAATAGTCGTTAACAAGCGCTAGAGAGAATGTCAAGGTTCATAGATATCTAACAGGTAGATTGATGTTGTATTGTCTGACCGGTTAGCTCAGTCAGTAGAGCACCGGAACAGTAGTCCGAAGGTCCTCGGGTTCGAGCCCCGGTCTGACTGCACATTTTTCTATCCCTGTGACATATGGCACCCAATGGGGGACCGTGGCCGAGTAAATTCCCAGAAACATGCAAAATGATTATCTGAACCGATGGAAATTCGAGGACGAATTTCAATCTGTAGGTGGCGTGTGTGGTTCATAGATATCTAACAGGTAGATTGATGTTGAATTGACCGGCCGATTAGCTCAGTCGGTATCGAAACGGTATTCCGAAGGTCCCGGGTTCCAGCCCCGGTCTGGCTGCACATGTTTCTAGTCCTGTGACATGAATTGCAATAAATATTGAAAAGGTGATTATTTGGAAGCAACAAACACAAACAAGAGAGAAAAGTAGCAGATCCCGGTTTAGTGAGTATCGTCATCAAATATGTTTTTATTTCTGTTTATACTAGAAACAATGCCATTTATGTAAATGAAAAGAACATGGATGTGAGTATGGAACCATGACAAACTCGTGTTTTAAGTGAGAATATATCAGAGAGGAAATCTGGATAAATATCACCCTGTTTTCGGTTTTCAAGCTTTTTTTAATCCGAGCTCGTAAAAGAGTAATATGAATCTTAGAGGTCATTTTTCTTGGAATTTGGACAAATATTAACTAGCTTTGATAATAGGATAGTAGGACATTTACATAGATGCATAATTTGAAAACGGTGGAGTATTTTCCATGATAACTGTCCGATAGTTTTGATATTTTGTCTGCATTTAAATTAGTCTTTTGACTGTTACCTGTGATACGTAGGCTTCATTACCGCTGCTCCCAACTAAATTCCATTTTGTTTATTTCGCCCCATTGTTTTTTTGTTTAGGTCAAAGCGATTTGTTAGAAACTGGGACCATACAAGGCTGGCCATGGAATGCTGTGAAAATACCTCATTGAAGGTTCCATGTTCACCGTCATATGCATACCATCTTCGAGATGACTGAATTGTTTGTGCTATAGACATTTTAAATATTGAGTTCTGCTCAACCCGGGGCTAGAGGGCGTGAACGGTAGCAAGCATTTTTCAGTACCGTTCATGAACAGTCTCAATCAAACCGAGACTGCAATATTTTTTGTACTTGTTTTGAACGATTTCCAAATTTCTCCTTTCGTATTTTTTTCATACTCTTTTTCTAGTAATATTTATGGTACCAGGTCAATCTGCCTTTCTAGTTTTAACTTTTGCATAATGTTTTTCAGTTCTAGTGGTATTCATATGGTGCCTAGCTGCAGGTCTGCAGACCACCCACGTTTCCTGGGTTGAACCAGTACTGTACACCTCCCGCCCATCCGTAAGAATCAACACTTCCTCACTTACAAGTCGAGTTCCCAGTGGAATTCAAACCCGCAGCGGTGAGAGGCGCGAAGGTTTACATCGCAACGTCTTTAACCATTCGGCTAGACGTGAAAATCAAGGCTCTTATGGTGGTATGTACCTACCTTAGAGCCATGATTATTTCTTCTTTAGTTTTCTTCAGGACCCCCGTTCGCTAGGCCTACGGAAGCGCACAAAGATGATCATGTATATATGAATAGAAAAATCCAGAAAACCTTCAAGGCAATTACTAACTGACTAAACCAGAAGCCGAAGCCAGAGCAACACTCAAATAAACCAGAAAAGGCACGATTGAGGACAAACATCAAAAGTTACCATCACATGAGGATTTAGGTAGACGTCATCAAAGGGTACCCACTCTGTTCTGTCATAGGAAATCATAGTGGCGAATTGTAAATGGGTCAAGGCGAATAGTAAATGGGTCAACCACTAATATGTAGTACGTTGCCGTATGCAGGTTTGATCCATCAGCGGTCTAGGAATCTGTATATGAGGAAGCTATCGAGCTGGGCTGCGGAACGTCTGTGGTTCTACCCAGGTGGCCACCCGTGAACGAAAATTGGGGTCTTCCTCCACCAGTGGAAGCTGTACGGATTAGCTGTTGGTGCGATTATAACATCCAATCCAAAATCAATCTACTGAGGATGATTTTGTTTCCACGCATATCACCCGGTGGACGACTTTCAAGGTTGGGATAGACGAAAAGCAAAACAAACTTCCATCTATGTACTGGATATTTAAATTGCATTAAACAGCCTTAAAAGAAACATGTAATTATGTTATGTTCAATGAAGCACTGAACTGAATTGAATTGATCCCCATTGTGTGAAATTGGTTTCAAAACAATTAAAACGAGTATGAAAGAGGATATGTGGAAATCGACGAAAGCGATACATATTAATATATTGCAGTCATGCCAGTTCAGCTCGATTTTGCAATATGAATTATTTATTTTATAGTTGCATTTTTATCATAAACTATTAGCTTGGAACTAATGAAACTTTATCAATTTGTTGGATCTCCAACAAATTGATAGGGTTTCATTATGATGCGTAACAACTGTTACCGCCGCGACACTGTAATATACGAACTGTTACATGTACATGTAAGTAGCTATGCATGAATTAATGTCTGCGTTAACAATTAACCTGTGATTAATTTGTTTTGTTAATAACCAATAAATAATTGCCTGGATGGGAACGCATTTTATGAGAGAATGCTTATACTATTCTGTTTCAGTTTTGAATTATTTTATTTCCAATTTTCAATAGGCTTAAAAGCCCGTGATGATACAACATGGTATAATGTTGATGGTAAACATACAATTTCACAAAGCATGGCAATAGTGTAGGTATTACAAAACATACATTTCCAAATATCATGAATGTAAATATGCAGTTTATCTTAACTGAACTGTTACAATGAGAAGGCGTATAATCAGATCTAGTTGGTTTTCAAACTTGTCCGAGCTTTCATTGATATAAAGACCCTGGTAAAGTTTGGTAACAATCTGATTAATTAAGGTCTTACTTCCTTACATACATCAATTACAATTCATCATAGATACCCGTTGTTGAGTGAAGACAAGTTTAAACTCAGTAAATGAAAACACTTCACTGACAGTCAAACTATAAGACACGCAGTCCCAGTACCAATTGGCTTGCATTTTTCACCAAAAAAAATTTCTAAGTAAAATGGTCAATACGCTTTTTATCATGATTATTAATGCATACGTAAGTATACAAACACGACATCTAAGTTTACAACCATGACATATTATATACATTACATACATTATATATAGAAATATATATATAGTGTTTCGTTTCGTAACTTCAATGCTCTTAAAACAAGGACAAAGTCTGCGAATATATATCTTATTTTGGGAATTTAATAATTCCAGAAATTTGATAATATTCGGCCTCTTATAAAGATATTTAGGAATATATTGTTTCCTTAGCATTATGTATGTCTGGCATTCCAACACAAAATGGTACTCATAGTCTATCGTTAAAAGGAATTCTATTGGGTTTAACCCATTTACCTGCTTCAATTTGCAGCCTAAGAGATGAGACTCGTAATTTAGTTAGTGCTTGACACAGTTTGAAAACATTTATATAATCTTGATATGGTTGAAACTGAAATTGTGCAATATGTATATACGAGCATGTTTGTGTTTTACTTGTATTGCCTATTGATGCTGCCTTGTTGGTTAGAGATTAGATCATGGCGGGGATTTCTTTATTTACACTGTCCTGTTTTAATGGGATGACAGTAGGGTAAGTGTGAGGTTTGGTGCACCCTAGAACCGGTTTAAACCGCTAGACGGACCGTTCCAAGGAGGTCGCGCTATTGTCAACTCTTTTGTGTTTGTGATGTCGTTTGCTTGTATTATTACTTTTGCCTTATTGTTTGTCTGTTTGCACGTTTGTATCTGTGTTTTGTGGTTGACTGTCCTCCTTAAATGCTACTTTCCCTGTCCGATCTTTTTATATTTCTTTTTACTTTTGCCTTCTTGTTTGTCTGTTTGCGAGTTTGTTTCTGTATTTTGTGGTTGACTGACCTCCGTGAATGCTACTTTCCCTGTCCGATCTTTTTATATTTCTTTGTTTATTTATACCATAAATTATCACGAACAACATAGTCAAAGGCTTCAGTAAAATCAACAAATGCATAATACAGTCTCTTCCCCTGATTTAAAATATGTGTAATTAATCCATTTAAAACAAATATATTATCCACAGTACTCATGTGCAATCTAAATCAAGCCTGTGCTTCAATTAGAACGCCGTATGTTTCTGCCCACTCTGATAATGTATCGTTTAATACATGTGTAAATAATTTACCCAAACAACGTGTCAAAGTAATACCTCGGTAATTTCTACATCATTAATATTGCCCTTTTTGTGAAGAGGAATAAAATACCCTTCTGAACAGACTGCTGGGAAATACCCAGCCTCAAACACATTATTAAACATTTTACAGATAACAGGTGATGAAATAGTTTTACCATGACTGAACATTTGATTTAAATGCATATCAGGCCCAGACGATCGACTTTAATTCAGTTGCTTAATTCATTTTATAATCTCATCCTCAGTAAAATACACATTCAACTCTTCAAATATTATGTTAAATTCATCATTTTCGTAACGTTCATTAAAATATACAAAATCTTCATCTGGAACAAAAAAGAACTCTGTATTTGGACTATTAACAGCTTTACAATATTGTTCAAAAGAAGACAATGGTATATTTGTTAGCTTAAGTCCCGATGCATCTTTTAGCATATTCCAAGACAACTTACAAATGCTGCTGTTTTCACTCGATCATAATCCGTCCTACAATTTCTAACAATAGATTTATAATGTGACCGAATTTTAACCATATCAATTCTACTTGTGTCACTTTTACTTTCTCTATATTAGTTTTACTTTTGTAAAAAATAAAACTTACTTTCATGTCATATTCATCATTATAGGAAATACTGCAACGACCAGAATATGTTAACCACGTTTAAAAAGATCGTTCTACATGGACTTCTCAGATCCTATTCTGTACTGAAATCCGAGCATCACGATTTGTGATTTTTAACATACTCTGTTTACTCCAGAAGTTTTTTTATCTATAAAACAAAACATTTTTATACTAAAATTACGAAAACAAGCCTTTTTATGTGCTTTTATTTGGTAAAATACAATAAAAAAGCATATTTGTAATTGGCCCCTCCGTTTCGGAATTTGTAATTGGTCGGTTATTCGAAAATGGCGTATAACATCGATACTTCCGCACTTCACTGCAAATAACTATTCACAACTGGTATATTGACTCCATTTCGCAGACCCGTAAAAGTTACATTTTAAAACCTCTGAAGATAGGGTCAACGGAGTTTTGGTTTTACTTGCCGTTTTATTTCTAAACATACATGTATATAGTTTATTGCTATAAACTGGAAAGAGAACAAAATCTTGCTTACTTCGAGGTGGCATTGATTTAGATCTTACTGGCAATGGACTTATTGATAGTATTTTGCTTTAAACCGGTGGTGAGAAGGATGACTGATACTCAAAGCTGAAAAAACTATGAAAATTGTAGATGACATCCGCTTTAGGGGCGCTTAACGCATAACCTTTTGATCAAGAAGCGAGCACCATTACCGCCACATCATTGCTTAGTTCGAAAAATTACCAACAAATACGCAGACCTTCGTGACCGAGTTGTGTTATAACGTATAATAGTTCCACAGGGTTAGAATTGATTAAAACAAGAGCATCCCTTGTCATTTGTATACATATTAGTATGTGCTTTAGAGTGTTATCCAAGTATTGACTTGTTATTTTAAATGACATACCAGAACCTGAGGATCGCCCTCAATATAAACTAGAAGCTTAATTTTCGTTTTGAGCAGAGGTAGGTGGGTGGGTTTTCCCGTGGCTAAGACGTCTAAATCACTCTTATTTTGATCGGGCCGGTATGTGAAAAAACTATCCGTCTGTGGTTTTACTATGAGGCTGTTAGGCCCCCTGAACATGGACTGACGTGCGAGTGAGGTTTCTTTTCCCTCAACAAACTGGCTGCAATATGTAGTTATATACGTGCTGCACATGGGTGTTATACTTCCCGAATTATCATGTGGCATGTATATGGGGTCATGGTGATCTTGACCTTTGACCTAATGAACTGAAGACTTACAGGTTTGCTCCTCTGAACCCAAAGTCAACACATTTGACGTTTCATGAGTGTGGATGTTATGGTTTCTAGGTTAAGGCGCGAAATGCATATATCCATATAAGGTCATTGCGACCTTGACCTACCATGACCTACTATGATCTTGATATTTGACCTACTGACTATTACCAAGGACAGTGTTCATGAGTGTGGGTTTTATTATTTCGGAGTTACTACTAAAGAGATAATGCGTTTGCTAATAAAGAATTCCTTTCTTGTAATATCCTTACTCCTCTTTTCTGGTACTAGGTGGTGAAGACGGTCGTGGAGCTGGCTGATCGACCTTGACACTATCTTAGGGAGTATATTCACCGTATTTTTTTTATTTGAACGCACCAAATCAAACACATCTTTTTAATTACCTATTTTCCAACGCTAAATGGCCATCTAAAACGCATGGACAGCTTACTTATGTGCTACTACGTGCTGCATAACGATTAGCTCAGGTATATAAACTAAGGCCCGAGTAAAGCATTGGTATATTGAACAGTATCTATGGCATAACAGTATATACTACTTCAAACTTTACTTTTATGAAGAAAGAAAAGAAGCATATTAACAAGTAAGCTGTACTAAAACTGTGTTGATAATTCAATGTTGTTTTTTTAAAAGAAAACACCAAAATAATGTAACACCTGCTTTTATGTTTTAATATGTTGATTTCATACAAAAGCGATATTGGGAGGGCCTCATCAACTGAAACTAAATTGAATACCACCATTTTCTCATGCTATTCTTTGTCTAACAGTGATTGCAGTTACCTATATACATTATTTTCTCCCCTCTCAAATACTATAGGCTGAACATAGGTCTCACTACACAGTTAGCCCCTTATACCCACGGTAGGATAATTCTTACGCCTAAAAAGTAGTAGTGTGTTCTTCCGTTTTAAATATTTTTAATAATTGCTGACAGATATGTTTATTGTTGTTGCAGGTGAGATGAACAGAGTCTGAAATTGGATGTGCAGCTATTAGGTGACACTGCCACCAAAATATGGCAGTTTTATGGGTGTTGCAGAAGAGTAGGATTTCTGATCCAAACTCTGGAGTTAAAGCCCAAAATAGTGCATTAGAAGACACCACTCTAATTTAAAAAAAAATGGTCAACGTACAAGATTTTGTACAGTTTTGTGTGAGCAAATGACTTGGTTACATAAAAAAGTAACATTTAGCTTGGAAACTTCCTGTTTGGAATGGCCCTGAAAACTTTATTCATATAGGCCAACATAGTAAAAACGCACTGTGTAAGACCTTGAAAAAACAATCACCTAGACGCTTGGATGACCAGTCTGCATTGACATAGATCAATATTTCTGTATTTGATGTTTTCAACTGTGTGAAAAAGTTGAATTGAACATATTTAGAATGAATTGTAATGTACTAAAGTTGCATTTAGGCATAAATTAGTGATTTTGCACATGAAAATAGACCATACATCCAACATGGATTATTTTGTGTATACTGTTCACAGTGAACTTCTCAAATCACTTCCGTAATGTCGATATGGTTTCCAGGTGATGAAACATCCTGATGAAACACTATAAATCCTTCAACGCATATGTATGTCAGTGCCCACAAATGTACATGCAGTATCGAATATTCCGCGAAACTTCTTGGATATTCGATTTGATTTGCCAAAAACAGTGTGTGCTTGCGTGTCGATAACTTGAACTTCAGTTCTCGTCTCGGTCGGTTTCAAATGGATACAGTGTACCGACACTATTCCATGGACATGATCACATCATGGAAAGCAGCTTCATATGACCTCTAATAGGTAAGTGTTTGTATAGCAAATTGTTTATTTCAGCTATTGACAATATTAAAAATATACCCCACCCACTTATGCAGTGCAGCAAGTTTCAAAACCGCGAAACTGTTCATCAAGTATGTTTATTAACTTAGTCGCTCTCTCTTCCTTATTTGCTTTAAAGTTGTCTGACAACCTTTTTCGAACCGCTATGTCTTTCGGGAAGATTTGTCGTTCGCAGTTACACATTTGACGAGAAACGAAATTGGTTTTTGCTGAATGAGGCTTTCCAGCTTTTAGCGTATTCATCTTATTTCTTGTATTCCATAAGATCGTCGGTTGTTTAAGGATCACTCGTACCATCCATTGTATTATTTTGGACGGTGTTATTTCCATAAGATCATCATATAATCTAGGTTGACCATATCAACCATTGTGTTAGTTAAGATTTGGTTATTTCTATAAGATCGGCGTGTGCTCCAGGTTGAGTTGTACCAACCATTGTGTTAGTTAAGAATTGGTTATTCTATAAGATCGTCGTATGTTCCAGATATTGTGGTATTTAGACTGGGTTATTTCTATAATGTCGTCGTGTCTTGCAGGGTGAATATAGCTTATAGGTAAATGTACATGTATATTAAGAATTCTGTAATAATTTCCCTCCTGTTATGGTGATCCATTGATTCAATTAACGTCTGATATTAATTATTCAGTCATAAATAATTATCGCTATTACAATGGTAGTATGAAACTCGTATGAAACTCATCAACATATGTTTAACAGATTCATCAAATAAAATTAAAAATAAATAACCAATCTGATATTCGGATAACATTCAGTCACCGCTCTGAAGAACGTGAATACAATTTAAGCAAATTGTGAATAAATAAATAAATAAATGAATGAATGAATGAATGAATGAATGAGTGAGTGAGTGAGTGAGTGATTGAGTGAGTGAATGAGTGAGTGAGCGAGTGAGTGAGTGCTAGTGTGAGCGAGCGAGCGAGCGATAGGATAACCTTGGCGTAAAGTAGCGAGACTACATGGTAACATTAGTTAAAGGGTTAAATAAGAATAACCATTTTTAAGTGTGAATAAGGCCAGGGGCGTAACTAAATGTACGCCGAGTACGCAGATGCGTACATATTGCCCGGCAGCAAAAATAAGAAAATTCACAGGCATAAACTGTTTCTAGTTTACTTTTTTTTAATACCGCTCTAACTACGCCCCTGAGCGCTATATAATCCAACCATGACA
The DNA here is from genome assembly GCA_037043455.1 of Cyrtodaria siliqua. Taxonomy (NCBI): domain Eukaryota; kingdom Metazoa; phylum Mollusca; class Bivalvia; order Adapedonta; family Hiatellidae; genus Cyrtodaria; species Cyrtodaria siliqua. The sequence goes on along the minus strand of JAWPHD010002423.1, from coordinate 196,011 downwards.
ACGGAACATCATGAGCAATCAATGTGTTTAACACGCTATGCCAATCTTATTTATAAAAAAGGTTCAGACGTTTCATTTATTCTCTCCCGTAGATTCAGACACACGCGTACATACGTTTGATCAATATGCCCGTTGTCCGTATATATGCTCACAATTTAGCACAAACTAACCTAATGAAAACGGTAGTCAAATGACGCTGCACCCGTAGCAAAAATAATGTGAAGAACCGGTTTTCGTATGCTATATTGAGGCTTGCGAATTCGTGTTGTAGCTCGACTAGCAGGGTAATAAAGAGTTAAAACGTTCAATTGAATCCCTCACCTACAACCAAAAAAAAAGACTCCAAACATAACTGAAATGATCTAATATTACACATAATAATTCAAAATATACATAGTTTTGACTCTATTCTTTTTTTATATTCTTTACATAGTAAAGGTATGCATCTTCACTACAATAACAAATAGATAGATCCGTAGCTACGAGTACTTGTCATCTATAATGGGCTCGATCCCGGACATACTGGTCTCGTTCATAGCAGGAGGCATGCCATAACTAAACTCAACTATCTTTTTGTACCGTGTTTCACGAGTTTGGATACACCAGAAGCAGAAACGTGAAATACACTGAAGTAGGACACGATCTGATCGTACATGTACCACTTCCACCTCTCCCTATGAATGCAATAAATACTGCGTTCCTCGCACAAAACACGCGTGCAAATAGTAACATCAATTATACTATTAATCTAACCGATCGAGATCCATCCAACTTTAAGTTACTGTATGGAAGCCATAGTACGATGAGAAACAACCAGCAATTTTCGACGCTCGCTAGGAAGCAATGACAGTTTCCGTGAACCGGAAGTGCTTATCGGATAAATTTGCTGACGCCCTGCACTGCATATATTTTAAAGGGTAAGTCCGGATACCAGTGTTTTGTAAACAATATACATGAGGATACATGTGCATTACATGCGAAAAAACACGTGTGTTTTAAAAAAAAACAAATTCTGCATAGTTTCATATATTTCTGTAGAACAAATTCGCAGTTTCAGCGTAGTTCCATAGAATAGAATAGTGCTGCATATATTGCTGTAGAAGAAATCACTCAAAATGGCTATAGTTACATGGTAAAGTCATTTATAAACATTCATTGCAATTAAAAACAGAGCCCTTTTGTTGAAACTTCTTCCATTTCATGTGATGTCTCAAACCAGCACAACCACGATGTAACCAGGCAAAACAATTATCACACTGTATACATTCTGTGTCTTTGTCTTTTGTCCAACATTGTTTACATAATGTATCAATGTCCTCATCCAACTCTTGCTGAGCTCTTGGCAAAGGAGAATGAGTTTTTGATGTGCCTGCCTTAGGAGATTGAGCCTCCTGTGCACTTACTGTTTGTGAAGCACCTGACAAAGGAGAATTTGTTTCAGATGTTTGAGACTGAGTAGAATTAGTGTCAGCTGTCCCTGTTGGACTATGTGATGATGGTGACACTTTTTTTTGTTATTGTTTTTTCCCCAACATTTTCTTCTCTAATTGAAAGTTCACTTTTTTCCCCACACTATCAATTTCAAGTACACTGGAAAAACATTGAAATAGGTCCATGTTCTCAGTGATTTCTTGTTTACATGATTCAAAAAATGTGCTACCACATTTGTTAAACTTTTCACTGCTCATCAAATTCAGGCATATTTGTGACAGTTTTATGAAAAAATTGAACAATTAGTGAGAAATGTTAGTGAGTCCTCTATTCACATTTTGCTTTTTTGTGGTATCTAAAAATGACTCCGGCTAAATGCTCTTGCCAAGAATAAACTGTTCATCCTCTCGTAAATTATTTATTACTCTTGTTGCATACACAGCTTCATCATAACTCTGTTGTCTTTCCACAGTTTTTGAATACCGCAGACTTTCTTTTTGTTTAGCAACTTATACCGAATTTTAGCTATGCAGTAGCCACCAATATATCTTATCCTCGCCCGGGATGCATTGGTTAAAGACCTTCCAGATACATTTGAGGGCTGGCGTGGCGCAGTCGGTAGCGCGGCGGATTTGTAACCGGAGACCCCGGGTTCAATCCTCCGTGGTGCCATTGATTTCCTTTGGTGTGTTCTTGGGCAAGACACTTTCCCTTAGCCTCGTCCGTCGGATGGGGACGTAAACCGGGCGGTCCCGTGTATCGGTCTATCCTCCGAGCACGTTAAAGTACATTAATAATCTATTCAATAATAAGAGTAGGGCAGGTTCCCGGATTCCTATGTATCATTCCCCTCTCTCTGGGGTGGCTTTAAATAACCTATACTGTGTTGATTGTTATTTTGTTTTCAATTTCTCTTTTATCATGACTAAAACCAGTTCTTGTGGCGACTATTATTAGAACTTACAACTCAAGTTTCCAATATTGCATATAAAAGAAAATAAAGGGCCATAACTCCAGTCTTACCGGTTCAATCTGGGTTTTTTTAACATCCGAGCTTTCATTGATATTAACAATGTGGCAAAATTTGGTTTAGATCAAATAATAAATGAATGTGTCAGAGTGTTCACAAGGCCGAATATTATTTTTTCCATCAAAACAAGGGCCCATAGCTCCGGTGTAAAAATTGCGATCTAGCTGGTTTTCAAACATGTACCAGATTTCATTGATATAAAGAAACTGCCAAAGTTTGGTAAAGATCGAATGCTTGACTGTGAATGAGACAGAAAATGGAATTTTTCATTAAAAAAGGGCCCTAACTCTGGTGTTACTTTACCAATCTGGCTGGTTTTCGAACTCGTCTCAGCTTTCATTAATATAAAGACAGTGACACAGTTTGTTAAAAATTAAATTCAAACTGAAGACCATATTGAGGGCCATAATTGGCCATCACATAAGCTTGCCAACAGAGCTAATTAAAAATTTGCAATACACTGTTCTTGGTTTTATTATCTAGTCTGGCTGCACGAAAGTGAAATCTCATTTGTATACGCCCGTCGCAAGACGTGACGTTTATACGCCCGTCATAAGACGTGACGTGACGTATTATGTCGTGGCGTTGTCCGTCCCTTATTTTTTGCGTGGTCCGCTCTCTAAATCAAACAAATATTATCCAATCCTTATGAAAACTGTCATTAATGATTATGGGCATAATATCTCGGTCAAGTTCGAAAAACAGCCCTATCGCCCTGGTAACAACGGAGTTATGGCCTTTTAATTATTGAAAATTACCCCGCTATCAACGGAGTTATGGCCCTTTAATTATTGAATATTGACAATTTGATGATATCTGATCAATAACTTCAACATTTGTTTTTCAATCTTGATAAAACTCGGTCAAGTTTGATAACCAGAGCAATCGCCGTGGTAACAATGGAGTTTGTATTATGTCACGTCCAGCCATCTGTTATGACAGTTACAAATAATCCACTTTGGATGAGCGTATTTTGTGTCCAATGGACGCTCTTGTGTACTATGTTTTAGTATTAATAATCGATAATCGGATTGATGATTTTGATACTAGCAATATGCAAATTAAGACATATAATGGGGTTACTTTTAAAAAAAACGTCTTCATAATTTATACAGTTCGTTTTCGATATATTTATTCTGACAATTATATCAAAATTCTACCTTAAAGTACTTTTTTTAATACAAACATAAACAAAACAGCAAGTTTCATATTACCTATTGATAACAACGAGTGGTCAGCGCAGAGCTATTGTAACTACATATGAATAAAGAAGGAGATACAATAGTTTTGCACTGAACCCTCAATAAAGTGAATGCTGCAATTCCAAACATTGTTACATTATATTTTTCTAATACAGTCTACTAATAGATAGATATCTACATCGTTTCAAAGAAGAGAAAAAAAAAGTGGTCACGACAAAGTCGTTTTTTTCTGGAAATCCAAGTAATAAAAGTAGTTTCAGAGCAGTTGTTGCCAGAAGTTTTTCCTACATAACAGTATGTAAACAAAGATGGCCACTAGCGGCCATGTTAAACATCGAATCAAAATGAACTTTGGTTAGGACCAACGTAACATGTCGTGCCAGTCATTTTTGTAAAGGTTCAAAATCAATAACAATTATGTTTTTTGAGACGTACAATGCCATAAAATCTCCTTTTTAAAATATATTTTTAGCCGTGCCGGCCATCTTGAATTTTCCGCCGATCTTAATTTTTGCTAGGATCAACTGGACATCAAGAGCAACATTCCTGTGAAGTTGCATGAAAATCCATCAAGTAATTTCAGAAAAGTAGTCGCCACAAAATATTTTTTATAGAGAGACAGACAGACGGACAACAGAACCGCACCACAGCTTGATCAGTAGAGATAAAAACTGTTGTTGTTTTTTCAAAACTCACATGAAAACCCTTTAAACATAGTACTGTTTAAAAATTTCAATTCCGCTTTTGTATTTGTTTGCAATAATGCATGAGTACGGTATAAAATTTGTAAACAAAAACAAAATATCATTTTCAAGTCAATCAAATTATGCTGATTATGTATTAACAACAAGGCTTTATGACAACATTAGCAATGTTTGTTTCAGTTCAGGCTTCTGAAACCCGATTTTGGTATTCTTTAAACAGTCTTCGAATTAACCCACTAGCCCTCATCCCGGGGCTAGTAAACTGTCATTCAGGCTATTGACATTTTTAATTTATATAGCGGTGCTAAAGGAAAACGTACGGGTTTACATTGGGTATATAAGAATTCAGCTAGTGACACAAATAATTTAAATCAAAGACTGTTCTTACTGAATAAGTAAATGTAACTTGCATTCCTGTTAGCATTTAAAGGGACACATGGCAATCTTAAAATGTTTATTTAAGCACTGAAATTGATTTTTATTTTTTCAAATAACTTCAAATTTCTTAGTGGTACAATATTATGAATTGAATTGAATTGGGGCTTTAGGGCGCACCAACACATGACAGATTATATGTCGCCTAACAGGAATGAACATGCCAGGCTCGTCCTCCATGTACATCGAGATAAAATATGGAGAATGAGCCTAGAATCTTCTCACCTGCAGTACTGCAAAGTTGCTGCAAATTCTATTGTAGACACTCCATTTATGCTGGAGCTACGTTTATTGTTTTTCTGCCACTGCCACTGCTCTAGTGATTTGAGCGAGATGGCACCTTTAAATAATGCAGGGGTCATGATGAAGACCTTTAATGAGCATGAACAAAAAATGATAAAATGAACATGAATTTGGGTGGTGGTGGGGGTTGGGGTGGGTGGGGTTCTACCCTCTGCTTACCCTCCAACGGGATCTGCAGTGGCCATATTCTTTGCCCTATTATTTGCCCCCGAACCCTGAACCACACGAGGCTATGAACACTAATATGCGAAAACACTATGCTGTGTACCATTTTCGTACTTAATAATAATGATTGAAGAAACGCAAGTTCGGTTGAAAAGCTAACAGCACGCCGTGAATTTTAAAAAAAATCAAGACTGACATGTGTACCTTTAATAGTTTTATCAGATTCTGGTCAAAATGTATGTCATTCTTCTTTTACAGGCTTTTGACTAGAGTTAAAGAAGACAGGGATAAACAAATTGCGGTAAATACCCTGTATGAAGCATTCCACTTCGAAATGCTGGAGTCTGGTAACACTGTCAGCATTGGGAAGTGGGTATGTGTTGAACATTTAATGAAAACTTACCCGAATACAAGTAAACAACGACTCTACCAGAATGACACTACCCGTACAGTGTATAAAGGGATTGCTTTAAAGCAACTGAGCGCCAAGAAATCTTCGGAATTTTTGGAATTAAGTGAGATAAAACAATTTCTGACACCTTAATTCATCGTAAAAGATGGAAATAAAAGCAAACTTTCTTGTGATATTGAATGTAATATTCAGATCAATGGAAACAAACTTTATAAAACAGTTACATTTTTTAAGATCAAGGAATGGACATTAGAAATCAGTGGCCTAAAGGTTGACCTAGCAAGTTTGTACATAAACGATGAGTTTAAAATGTGTCGGGAATGTATCACAGCTGTATGTGCTTCCGTTAAAATGCTTAAGCTATGTATGACAGTGGCAATTACCAAAACAGTTGTAGTCAGATTTCATACAGTGGAGACATTAAAGTCACATGAGACATATGAAAGAAAGATTCGTTCAGTTACTTGTAATAAAGTTGTACCAGTGAACTCGGTAAGTAATACATGCAGAAAATGTCAAAATATGACTTTTGGGCAACCTACAACTAAAGTGAACAAAGAAAATTTAAATTTAAAAGATAATGAAGACCAAGATAGCAAAACTGAAACTTAAACCGGTAAAGCAACAGAATAAGACATCAAAATATTATTTCCGAATGCCACTGAAGAAATGATAGAAATTCTTTTAAGTCAAGCTCAAAACATTAGTCGAGATCCGAAAGGTAGAAGGTGGAGTAAAAATGTAACGGCTGTATGTCTCCAGTAGTACTGTCGTAGTCTCCAGTCCTACGAAGCTTTTCGAGACAGTAAAGTTTTACTACTTCCATCAGCATCAATGCTAGTCTTATATAAGAACAGAGTAAACCAAGACGTTGGGTTTGATAGAGATGTCTTCAAATGGATGCATGAAGAGGCTAAGAGAAGAAATTTACCAAGGGGCGGGTGGACAGGAGGTATAATTCTGGATGAGATGAGTATACAGTATGATATTCAAATAAGTAAGAGCGGTGATATGGTCGAATTGTCAGGGTTAGTCGAAGTTGGGGAAGAAGGAAATATTTGTCACGTGTTAAGGACTGTAAAGAATGAACAAACTGTTCGTACTCATGCTCTTCAGAAGGTATTCTTGGGCATTAGTGGATTTCGCTTTCCCTTTGCTCACTTCATAACAGATGGTATCCAGGCACCTGAAATGAATATCCTCTTTTGGGAAGCTGTGGATAAACTACAGATGTTTGGATTTAATGTCATGTATACATGTATGGATGGAGCTTGATTCAAATAGATCCGTCATGAAGTATAACATTCGTGAGTCATCAACTACATTCACAACACCATATCCATGCAATTTGGGTTCTATGATATTTATGATGGATGTGTCTCATGCCATTAAAACAATTAGAAATAATGTATTGGAAAGCGGTGTTCTCAAAACCAGTACCAGATTACTAACATTACCATCGTCACACACTGTTCAATGGCAGATGTTCATTGACTGCTTCCACTGGGACAAGAAAAATGCTGTGCAGTTGCACAAAACAACTGACTAACGAGCATTGGTTTCCTTCCACTCAGTTCAAAATGAGGAATCATCTTACAGATGAAGTGCTGAACAATGATATGCTGCATTTGATGTTACAGTATTAAAGTTATCTTGAACCCAAAGGTTGTGTTCTTGACGGCGTAATTGAATTTTTAAGACAAACATCAAAGCTCATTGAAATTTTTAGGGGTATGAGACCTGTATGATCCACTGAGGACGAAAGACTGCATGCAATACGGGAAATTAATGACTTGGGAATCCGCACTTCATTCAAACCAAGAACATTCAGCGAAAGACAAAAGTAAACAGCTATTGCCATATCAGTGTCATACACGCATGTTTAACTGGCTTCCTGAAACTGTGTGAAATCATTCTGAAGAAGGTTACTACTATTTGTATAACACCTGCTCTGATAAACTCTGACGTAGTTGAAAATACGTTCAATCAAATGAGATCAACCTACAACGGTGCCAATAACAATCCAAATGCCCTGCAATGCAGGAGAACTTTGAATAGCATTGTGCTTGGACAAAACTCGGTATCGATTAAAGGAAATGCTGGAAAAGCCCGTGGTGCAGCAATGCTGTTTGACTGCATCCCAAAGAAATCTGCTGTGAAACGAAATAGTCCTACCCCAGTCAATGACAACAACACTATTAAAGTCATCAAATGCTAGGTAAGTAATTTGATATTTTGTCAACACATGTAAGGTTATATATGACGGTCGATCTTTTTTTGGTGGTGGAGGCAGACCAGCTATTTTTCTTGGGTAGAATCAGTACTGTACACATCTCGCCGTCCGTAAGAAACGACACTTCCTCACTTACAAGTCGAGCTCCCAGCGGGATTCGAACGTGCAGCGGCGAGAGGCGAAGGTTTACAACGCAACGCCGTTAACCATTCGCCATGGAGACGCTCCTACGTAAAAGTTCTAATAAACTACTCTCAAAATATAAAAAAAGTAATGAACAAGTTTCATAAAAGAAATTTGAAAAAAAAAAAAAACCTTTGTAACATCTATTTTTTTATTATATGTTAAAGGGACACATGACAATCTTGCAGTATTTACCGAAAAGTTTCACCGCGTTTATTAATCCAGTATCATTTAACTTTATACATACAGCATATATCAGTAGGAACGCCACGGACCTATAACATATCAGTTCTGTTCGCATTTTAACTCCGCGAACATGGACTATTTCTTTGTATTTTACGGACTATTTTACGAATTTTCAATTAAAACAGACGCCATTTTTTTACGCCCGAAATTGGGCGCGCTGCGTCGGCGAGCACTACGGGAACCTATGGAGTCTAACAACACGCGTACAGTGTTTCATACCGTAGATAATGTAAAAACTAATACCTTACCGGACGAAATAACGTCCCATTATGTGTCAACACGATGCAGTGTTGGTGACTGACAGGTCACCGTGACATAACTTGACACGTGAAATTGACATGTTGGTCAAATTGGATTTGGGATTACTGTCTGCTGCTAGAGGTCCATGATCAAGGTATTTGTTTTGTCATTAAAATGTGTTTGTTAATAAACAGTACACACCACTTTTAGATTGTACATATTTAGACATTAGCCAAATATAGTGCCTAAAAAAGTGGCGTATACTGTTTAATAGAAAGTTCATATTTTTCGTGTACTCCGATCTTTCCAGTAACTGGATGTACAGTAAACTGTAGAACGTTTCGTGGAATAAAACATTTACTAGTAGAAATGCTATCAATGTCCCCAGCACTCCGCTCCCACCCAAGTACGGTAGATTGGGGTGTGGGGGTAGATGGAACTTGCATACCGAAAACAAGGAGGGGAAAGGAAACTAGAAACCCCCCCCACCCCACCCCCACCCCTCAGATGCATGAATGTAAATTGTTAGCGTTGTCTCTATCGTTATGTTATTCCCATTTTCTCGCACATTCGTGAATACATAACCCGATACAACTACCATTGAAACAATGTAAACTGCCATAGACATTTGACTGAAATCGGTCAGATTCATATTTATGTACAGTAAAGTTTTGAGGCAAGGAAGTGATTTTGAATTGACATTTATTTACATTTATTACATACTTTCTGTTGCGAAATAAACAACGCAGTTTCGAGAAAGTACACTTCACTTAAAAGCCTTTAAGGAGGTGGAGCTACTACGCTTGCCTCCAATGTGTCTCAAAAGAAATGACTATTCCATGGGCTGGAAATATGCTGTGAAAGTGGAACAATGATTTTAATGGATCTCCAGTTAGGCTACATTATATTTTACATGTATAATGAATGATGAGAGATGTTTTTATTACATTAACCGTGTTATTGAGCACAAGTAGTATCCGTGCTTTATTTAATTTAGTTCTTCTTTTATCTTTTCTTTTTTAAATATGTTACATTATGTATAACAAAGGATAAACTATGTCTGTTTGATCATTGACATTGGATTGATGTTGTTTTCAGAAAGGCCTCAAATGTGAATCGTGACCTTGAGCAGCTCTAAGTGAATTGATACTGACGACTTCAGAATATCAAGCCGTATTAAATGCCATTGGATCATATGGAGGTGAGAGCCTTTTAAAAAATTGTTTGCACTTGTGTAGTTCTTTAAATGGAGCTTGTGTTATGCTTGCACGGTGCTGTTCAAAGTTAGAGTAAAAAATGTGTTCAGTGATAATGCAGCGTGATTGTCATATGAGCTCGTGTAAACTACATGTACTGGATACATGCGAAAACAAGTTGTGTTAAAGGTACACTAGGCAGTTTTTATTTGTTTAAAACCTCTGGAGTTCGGTTAATTTTTCTGCATAGTTTGCATTTGTGCATCATAAATATTATTTATTAGAATAGTTCAGAAGAAATTGTTTTACACATTACTTACTGTTGATAATAGTGCACCTATAATATATTTGATAGAATAACGAAGACAAAAATAACTTTTAATGCAAGCAGGTTTAAATTTAAAATGTTACAAGGTTAACAAATGGAGATGCTAATGTTAAAGCTTGATAAATACTTCAAGATTGCCGTGTGTCCCTTTAACATCAACTAATTACAATATGATTATGGTCTATGTGATGGGTCCCCAATTTATTAAGGGACACAGAGCAAATTTCTAATCTTGTGTCTGTTTTACACATTTTCACATCAGAACAGACCACACATCTACAAAAGTGTCTTCTCAACTGCCCTATTTTATCATGTTTTATTTCTAAAACTAGGGGCATCACCAGGTTTTGAGAGAGAAAATAAATAGTTGTATATTAATGTTTTCTCCCCATGTTGATGTGCCATTTACTCAGTTTTGGTCAAGGGACGTTTATAGCATATCGGCTTTGAATCCAGTGAACACGGATTCAATTCTTACTGGCGCCACTGGGTTACTTCGATGTGTCCTGCTAGCCCCGTTCGTGTGATGGGAACGTAAACCGGATGGTCCTTTTATCGGAGTCTGTCCTACAAGCACGTTAAAGAACCATAGGTATCTAATCGGTAACAAGCGTAGGGCAGGGTTCCTGGATGCCTATGTATATTTCCTCCTCTCTTTGGGGCGGCTCGAAATAACCTAAACAACGTGTTGATGAGGCGTTAAACAATAATTAAATTGTAAACTGTCCCATTCCCCTAAACATGACCTAGCCCCCCCTCGCAACACCTGATTCAAATTGAATACTCTGCTCGACTTATATTAACTTTTTATTCTATGTCTTTCTTTTCTTTCAGTCTGCACGTCATGTGGAAGAAGACTCCATGTACACCACTGTCCAGAGTCAATGCTGAAGTTTATGTTCGCTCAATTATTTGCTTAATAAAGTATACATATGAACTAACATATTGTCTTTATAAGTATGTCTTCCACCACAAAGTGGTAGATGAGACAGATTATATTTGGCCTTTCCGTTCGTCCGTCACAAATCTTGTCTGCGATACTTGTTGGATTTTGACGAAACTTTGTACGAAGCATCAGTATGTGCATATCAAATATTGAAGGTCAAGGGCTCTGTGACCCAATAATGATTATGAAAAACCTTGTCTGCACTGTCCACTTCCCCAGAAGCAAAATTCATGGTTTGAGTGCATTTGGTGAGAGAATGATGCCTTTTGATTTTGAGGTCATTAGGTCAAAGGTCATTGTCACCGTGACATGATAATGTAAAATATTGTAAACTTAAGTCCACTTTCCCTAAAGCAAATCTCATGAATGATTTTGAGCTTAATAGGTCAAAGGTCAATATCACCCTGATATATTCAAACGTCATGGTTTGACTGCCTTTGGTAAGAGTATGATCCCTATTAATATTGAGGTCAATAAATCTGAGTTCAACGCCACAGTGACTTGATCATGAAAAAACGTGTCCGCAATCAAACTCTTTATTACTTTCTGAAGCTAATTTCATAAAACTTCATACTTCCACTGCCTTTGTTGAAATGATAATCCCTGTTTATTTTGAAGTCAGTACTTGAAAGGTCCGTTACCATGAACGGAAAAAGAAAAGTATTGCCCACACAGTTTTTCCTCTTACCTAAAGCAAATTTCATGAAACTTCATTGGTGGACAGTGGAAAGAGGATGATCGTTTGATTTTTAGGTAAAAGGTCAAGTCCACTATCCAAGGATAAGCATTTGTTACAACACACATGTTATAATATTAATGGTATAATATATGAATATTTTCTTGCACAATGTTGAATCCGGTAAAACAAGTGGTTTTGTTCACCGATATTGTCGCCTCTGAACCAAACCACTTCTTTTTAATTTACAGGATTCAACAGTGTTTAAGACATATTCCGATCATCCATTTTTTTTTAAAATCATAAATTAAAAAATATATATATTCAAACAAACAAAACATGCTATTTGATTAAAACAGACGTATTCAAATTTTCAAAGTAGCACTATTCGCAGAATATAGTAGATTTCAATTGCTGAAAACAAACATGTATTTTTTTTTCAGGAAAAAATAATTCCATGAATATAGTATTTATCATGATTATATATGTTCAGGGAAATGTTTAATATGTCTGTTTTCAAATACTACAGATCGTAACGCACCGCACATGTATATTCAGTATTTACTTTCAATATAGTAGTGAGTATGACTGCGTTCTGGGACCATATAAATATAAAAGAATAATATATATAAATATATATATATAACTATATATGCCCTATAAATATAAACGACCCGCACTTTTTGGTTTCACGCGTACAGTGTTTCACAACACCACACATCTGGCAATTGCTCCATTGACACAATGTCATGTCCACATGTTTATGTTATGAAATCTTCGAGTCTACACATAATCATGTTTGTTACTGACAGTAGCATGTCTGTTACTCGTCAGTCATTTATTTACTTGGTTAAAGGGACACATGCCAATCTTGCTTTCTTTAAAACTCGAGTCGCCCCCTCAGTTTTAAACGAACAGTCAAAAGAATATAATTCTTTCTGCCTGTTAAACTAATATTAGTTTATCGCTTTTTCTGATTTCGAAAATTAACTCTGCAACGTATGTTGCCGCCATCATGATTTCATTTTCCGATATACAGTTGCAACATTGTTAAAATACATTGGCCACTTTGACATAAACCCAAAGCATGTATAGATAAAAAATTAGTGTAAACTATATGGACACATACATTTTAAATATATGTGTTTACATAACGAAATTATTTAATTGTTTTTGTAGCCGGTCGTCTTTCCTTAATGGATATGAATGTTGCCGTCTTTGGGTCGGACGGTCCTGTTACTTAATTAGTACTTGTCTCCGTTTATTGAAATTCTACATATATACAGAGGAGAGATGTATCTATATGATTTCGTTTTTATTCTCGCTTCTAAAATGATGAAATCGAATTTGATTACAACTGCGCATTCGCAGCTATATACAACTTAATCAATACGGTATGGAGGGTGGTGGGGGTGGGATGAGGGGCGGGGTTGCAGGGATACTACCGTAATGATGTCCTTGAGAAAAACTGTGAACATTCTACTCTAATAATTTATTAAATACAGAACAATGTTGAAATCAATATATCTCTTAAAAAGGATTTCACAATTTCATGGTTTTATATCCCGCGTGTAAATTAACTTCGAAAGGCGATTGTTCATATTTTAGCGAACACGGTTTACTTTGTTAATTTTGGGAAAAAAAAGTACTTTTTTCTGATTGACTTTAAATTTTGGTTTTTAATAGTCGACATGTCAATGAACACTTTCATGAAAAAAAAATCGTTCTCGCTGTTAAAACTTCATTTTTTTGCATTTTTTTCGGATTCAGAAAATTAACACTGCAACATATATTTTCACCATCCTCATTTCCTTTCCCGACGTACCGTTGCAATTTGGTTTGTTAAAACCTATTCGGAGCACTCCGGCATAAACCAAAAGCATGTATAGATCAGAAATTTAATCTGGAATGCATGGATACATACATTTGAAATATGTGTATTGAAATAATTCCATTATTTCATTTCTTGTGTACCCGGTCGCGTCTGTAAATGTATATGCGTTATGTCGTCTTTGAGTCCGTGGGTCATGTTAGTTAATTTTGGGGAAAAAAAAGTACTTGTCTCCGATTTCATTAAAATTTTGCATATGGACAGAGGAAAGATTTATCTACGCGTACATGCATTTGTTTTTATTCTCGCTTCTAAAATGACGAAATAAATCGATTTTGATTTAAAAGCGCATTGTTGGCAATTTAAACCTAAAAACAACCTAAATTCATCCCTTTGAAAAATACCTTTAACTATTAATGGGAATTACACGAAGTGTACACCAATTATGTTCGACCAATGTAGTTTGTGAATATTATTACTTTAACAACGATCTGTGATTGTGTTTTGTCATAATCACAGTTTATAGATAAGAGGTGTATAAATCTGACCAGTGAAAATTTTCCCAATAATGTCATTTTGTTATCGATTTTATCACGTGACCTTGTTTGATAAATATTCATACGCCATAGGGCTGGCGTTCCTACTGTATATTAAACAAAACTATTCATTCTTGAAAAATATAAATGTTCTTTTTAAAATACATTTAAAGATATTATTGGTGGAATATAATCAAGTAAACTTTATTATTGTTAATAAACAATTTCCTTTGCACTATTCTAATAATTAATATTAATGTCAGATATTGTTAGGGCATAAGCCAATTTCAGCTCTCGGACAGCAATATCGCTGTTCTGTTTCGGACTGAAAACTAAAAAGCAACACTCTGTCAAGTCCTTGATAAATATCAACAATAAATCACAGCAGTTTCCTCATATACTAGTATTGCCTTTTTTATTGCTGCAAAAAGGTCTTGCATGCACGTATCTGAACTCAGATTCATAAGTGTGAGTAAAATCACAAACCTCGCACACCTAACTAGCAAACTGTCCCATATAATATAGCATGGAGTGAGACTCAAACCCACGCGGAATCGGTCAACGGCTACAACAATCTTTCGTGCAGCGTATTACACCTCTCAGATACGGAGGCATCTTGGATATATCAATTCATGTACTTAAAAACGAATCACACACACAGGTATTATATTTGACGTAAAATACTTTGTATAGTAAATCATAATTGTGACAACATATCTGTGATTTGCTTATCAATATTATGATTTTTGTAGAAATATTGTACGGCAATCTTGTTCCTTAAACAACTGACGGCGTCTCGTTAGTGTTTTCTACATAACTTCCATTTAACTATATGCAGCCAGCTTTTAGTGAAAATGATACTGGATAAACAAATGGACAGGCTAATTTCAATGTCTGATACAAACTTCCAGATTGCCATGTGTCCCTTTAATTCATTTAATTATGTACTTCAAAAACAATGTTACTTTCAACATGTTAAAAAGAAAATTACCTGAAAATTTCACTTTCTCAATAGGAACGTTCAAGTGTACAGAAGGAAATTCGACCACTGGTCCATTGTCATCTATATCGTAAACTTCTCCCCTAAGTCCGTTTACAAGCTTATCAGAAAGGTTACGAAGTAAAATCACTGGAGCTCCAATTTTCAGCCATAGTATGTGTGGTGCAGGAATATGTGATAAGAATCTACTTTCACCACTGTCATTTGAAATGTATAGATATACTGGTCCAGGAAAGTCTATTAAACTATTTCTATTAAAATCATCTACGTTGTCATTTGTCGAAAATAATTTGATACTGTCATCTCCATTCTGAAGTGGTCTATTCTGATTTTCCATAAAATCCGTGGTTTCAATAGACACTGTACCACGCGATACCTCCTGAATTGCCTTTATAAACTGGCACTCGATCTAACAAACAACGTCTGTAAGTGTCACTCTATGACGTCAAACAATGGAAAACAAGTCTCTTGTAAAGCAAAATTCGCCATATTCGTTGTAAAGTGGATTAGGTACTGGTGGGATTTGGAAGAAATCACCAGACAGAACAAGTTGAATGCCACCAAACAGCAGTTTTTCATTTTTTCAACGAACACACTTCACTCAAGCTGTTGAATATGGTTTTACTGAGCATGAAACATTCAACAATAATTAACAAATCTGTATTTCGAATAGTATTAACTGTTTCTGCATATTTTGCGTTATTGTTTAGTACTTCCTTAATTTCTGACGGTGAGTATCGTCCATCATCAATCCCTGACCATTGGTGTATGGTTTTTGCTTTCACTGGAATGTGTTTATACACGGCACAAGCTATGCCAGTAGTGCAAGTTAGCGACACACGCACGCACTTATCTGCGCATCTTCGAACAATTTCATGCACTAGGAACGATTTTCCTGTGCCCGCTGCGTCAATTATTAAACGATTATGACCTGACATTATCAAACTCAGGGCAGATTCCTGTTTTTCATTTAGAGTAAACATTTTTTCACCTAAAAAACACGTTTTATTTACAGCTACTCAAATGTACAGGATTTACTAGTTCCGGGGACTGGTTCCTAGTGGTTTATGACGCACTAGAATGATGTAAAAAAACCAGCTGTGCGGATATCGAGTTTCAGTAGTTATCGCTTCCGGGTCACGGAAACTGTCATGGCTTCCTAGCGAGCGTCGAAAGTTGCTGGTTGTTTCTCATCGTACGACGGCTCCCCGCGCTTGCAATCAGTACTGTTATTCATTCGATCTTTGGAGATCGCTGAACCCGATACTTATATTTAATTATCGGTGGTACTTTTTCATTTCGTTTTGTTTTCTTACTTAATTTTCGATTCAGTGGTTCCACTACTCCGGCCGATTAAAGGCTCTGGGTATTGTTTAACCACTTATAGGATATATTGTCTGCTTTTTAATTTAATCTTTTGACTGTTACTAGTGATATGCAGGCTTCATAACCGCTGCTCCCAACTAAATTCTGTTATGTTTATTTCGCTCTTCGGGGCATTTAATTTTATTAGATACTGGGACCATACGCCGTACGACATGGGGAAGAAAGATACTCCATGTCCAAGGCCATCTTCGGGATTGTTACTACTGTACTATTGATGTTATTAATGTTGAGTTCTGCTCAATCCGGGCAAGAGGGCGTGAGCGGTAGCTAGCATATTTCACTACCGCTCATGAACAGTCTCAATCAAACCGAGACTGCATTATTTCGTATATGTCTTTTTCGGCCGTTTCCAAAGGTCCATTATCATACTCTTTTCCATACAGCAAGTTGGATGGATCTAGATCGGTGAGGTTATTACCATAATTGATGTTACTATTTGCAAGCGTGTTTTGTACGAGGAACGCAGTATTTATTGCATTCATAGGGAGGGGTGGAAGTGGTACATGTACAATAAGATCGTGTCCTATTTCAGTGTATTTCACCTGCTTCTGGTGTATCCAAACGCGTGAAACACGGTACAAAAAGATAGTTGAGTTTAGTAATGGCATGCCTCCTGCTATGTGCGAGACCAGTATGTCCGGCATCGCACCCAATATTGATGACCAGTACTCGTAGCTACGGATTTTCCTATTTGTTATTGTACTGAACATGCATATCTTTACTATGTAAAGAATATGAAAAAAGGATAGAGTCAAAACTATGTATATTTTGAATGATTATGTGTAATCTTTTTTTTGGGGGTTGTAAAGTGAGGGATGGTGGATGGGGGTGGGGGGGGGGTACCACATGGGGGTGGGGTGTACCCCATGGGGGTACCAAACACCACATCCGGTACCTGTGCAAATTATCGGTTTCCATCATACAGGCTTCATAGCCTTTTATATCTGTATCTTTTATATTATTAAATTCAGCAATACAAAGATGACAACTGATGATATTTTTATGTTTCAATATTCTTTAGAGAAAATGCTTATTTTTTCCAAAAGGTATAATATTTGAAATTGTATATTGTATAACTGCTTCTGTCATGATAGATCTCGTACATTTGCTATCAGAAATTTCTGTTATCAGAACTTATTATACTATAAAAAATGTATTAAATATCTATAAAAGTATTAGCCTCGGTCAGCCTGCCTGTTTTCTTCGCTACGCTATGATTTCAGAACCAATGCCTTGGGAAAAACGGAAGTTTGAAATCGAACTCACGTTAGGTGCGATTTTTTGCGAGACTTCGAGATACTCTATGAGGCTTTCATTAAACGCATTTTCAAGAAAATTAAATATAAACTTCTTACATTTCACACACGTAATGATCAAAATCAAATAAAGAAGCTTAAATATAGGGCTTTCTCCGACTGTTACTTGTTTATGACACGCGAGTTAAACATTTATGTTTTATATGTACCAAATTTCGTCAGTGTGTCCATTGTATGAACTTAACACGGTATGCAAGCACAACTGCATCGATGAGATCTATTTCCTTTGATATATAAACGTATATCAGATCAATATTTGGTACAAATCGTGCATCTCAACTTCTTTATCAGTGTGTTCTTCTTATGCATTTGACACGGACCGCGTATATTTGGTCACTATGACCTACTGAAATGTCAAGTGCATTTGTGGGCAAATACTATACTATATCTAATGCCTGAATGTTGTATATGCCTGCCAGAGGTATATACAGATTATAGTTATTATTTTTCTGTTAAATGTGCCATTCTAGTTAAAATACAATATTAGAAATCTAAATATGTTCAGTCTTCCTGCATGTTTGGTCTCACAATATATGGCATAATGATTAATGATGAACCCATTAATTATTGATCTCCTGGCAATAAATCAGAGCATTAAACATTAGCCCTTCATCTAAAAGCACTTTGTGGAAACGAAAACTACATTTGTTGATTTATTTCCATAAAATATTCAGATAATAGCATAGCCAGCGGATGTATAGCTTTTGTGTTCACGTTGTTTATACAAAATACATAATTAGCTCGATTACTTGACGCATGTTAGAGTTCATTAAATCACGCAGGTGTCTGCGTCGGCGTCCCAATTCCCCTCGTAGTTTGTTGGTATATCTTTATTACCAACATTTCTAATCCTAGCTAAACCACTGTTGGTCAAATACTCCCTTGGATCCCACAGAAACCAAGTAAGTATATTCCGTAAATTATTTATTTCCCCATTTTGCTTTGAATTAAACGTATACGCTTTGTTTTCAGGTACATTTCTTATCCAAGCTTAACCAGATGTGGCATGGCTTTCTTTCTTATTGTATTATCGAGAGGTTTGCGTAGGTAATTTTGTCATCTATAAATCCTGCCCTATGGAACCTAATTTGTGACAGCCCGTTAGATGTGAATCAAAGACAGATAAAGGTTTGCATGTATTACGGAGTGTATATTTATATACTTTTAAATTACTTTTCATAACCAACTGTTGGCATGTGACTCCTTATGGCATTATATAGATGTGTCAAAAGTAAGTTGGGCTAAACTTAATCATGAGCTCTATGGCTCAACTACACATAGTTTATTAATAACTAATAATTTTGATATATTTAAAAACCCAAGAAGTTGTTACTGATGTATCATTCACACTCATTTTCGTAATTCAACTCTATTTGAGCATATGTTCCTCTAACCAAATATTACTTTTTTATACCCCACACCAAACAAAATTTAAATGTACATTTGTCTGTGTTCTTTCTTTTATTCTTACACTGGATGTGCATACTGATCGATTTAGATATCATAAAACCCCGCCTACCATCAACCAAATTATTGAGAGAAAAAAGCTCTCCTTCAAGATTACATCAATCCTCTCTCTCTCTCTCTCTCACACACACACACACACACACACACACACACACACCCGCCTCCTTCGAAACAAAATATGAAAACAAACATTCATGTGGGAACGGGTGTGTTGCGTAAGACAGGTGTATTTGTGAATTGATGTTGTTGTTTTTTTCCACTAAAATATCAATCTTCATCCAATGTTGTTTTTGATGTGCGTGTTTGTAAGACATTGGACATTTGCAATAATTGCCATGGCAACTATTGTCATGGATATCCGGCGCAAGTCCAATATGTTAAATGTAAAGCGAAATATGTTTTCTAAAATCGTTGAAGTGTTAATGTCGTATACAATTGTCATGTCGATATTAACACAAACATACATGAACCCTCGTCCCACAATTTAATTGAAGAACAAATGATGAACGTCTGTGACTATTTTTATTTATTGTGGAACAAACATAAATAGTATTTTTATAATTACACATAAGCGGTTAGTGTAAATAAAGGAATTCTCTCTACCTAATACGCGATGTTAATCTAAAACAATAATTATCATTCATGAATATAAAAAACTACAACAGAAAAACAGAAGCCAGACCAACTAGGTAATAAACCTTTTAGAGTTGTGTACAGGATTGAAGAGGTTATGAAGCCTGCACAGACTAAATTAAAAAGTATATCAAAAGAACAAATGCCTAAAAATCTGCAAATCAAGTACTCAGTGACTTGGCAAGCGAAACTATTTTCTAATAAGTATATGAGGGATTTAGACACTGTTTGGCAAGTCTACATATTGTAATTGTCTAAATTGTGGTTGGTGAAAAAACACTGTAGTATAGTTACTGACCAAAAATCTAGTTTATCTAGCAAACGTATTTTTATAAGAGCAATCAGCTTTTCATTGAGATGATTGTGTTTATTATGTACTTACATATGAAAACTTGACGTTTATTTAATTTGTTATAGCTAATAGACCGCTAGAGTTAAACTAGCTTATTGTAAAAACCTTTTGGAGATCGTTGAGCCCGAAATTTATATACAGATATTAGTGATTGTTACATTCGTAAATACTTTTGTTTAATTACTTTAATTTCGAATAAAAATTAGGTGAGTCTACTACTCCAGCCCTTGAAGGTTCTGAGTATTGTTTAATCACACTTAGAAGAATAGGTTGTCTGCTTTTTAATTTAGAATGTTGACTGTTACTTGTGATATGTATGATTCATAACCTCTTCTCTCAACTCAAATCCATTTGGTTTATTTCGCCCATTGTTTTCTAGTTTAGGGCAAAGTATTTCTTTAGATACTGGGACCATACGCCGCTGGCCATGGAGTGATATGAAAATACCTCATTTACCATATATTGCCATCCGAATTCTAAGGGCCCGTGTAAATAAGGGAATCCCCGCCAGGCTATATCCTCTAACAAATTAGACAGCATTAAAAGGCAATATATGTTAACAATGAGGATGGTCATAGGACAATAGAAAAACTAGAAAGCCACATGGTAAGTACTCAATGACTTGACAGAATCTTGAGCGACACGATAGTACTCCTTAAAACAAGACAAGAAGACAAACATTACACTTTAAGGTTTAGGTAGTCGTCATTGTAGGGTCCGCAATATGTAGGTTTATCGTAAAACGAAAGAAAAACCTTCGGATTTAAAATCAAATGGCTACCAGTCGACATATAGCTATTTTACTTTTGTCTTAACGGGATTACTGTGTACACTTAAGTTATCATGTCACCCCGTATCTAAATGGTGGTCATATAGCAACAAGTCGAACATATATATATCAAATATATAATGTTATCTAAACATTGCATAGTTTACGATATAGCTTCTTCTACAATAATGACAAAAGAAACGTCTCTGCCTTGAAATCCCTTCTGTACCATGAAGACTAGTACGTGCAATTCATTATTCTACTTAAATATTCAAACATGAAATGACACACGTTTGAATTCACACAATTTACATCGTTTTACTGTGGTCGTTAAATTAATTACTAAATAATGCACGAGTTTTGATTGAGAAACGTCTAGCTATGCCAATATAATACAAATGTCGATAATTGCTAAGTTAATGATATGTTTTTTATTGTGCGACGTTATTTTGACATGCAGTCAAATGAATAAATAAAAGGTTTCAACTGTATTCCGAACGACTGTGTTTTATTGCTGGAGCGTGAGCTTCAGATCTGCAAAATCTGGTATCTCAGTAAAAAGTATTAAATAAACAGTCTCGACAACAAGGATTTGCTGTACTGACATGTGCTTAAAACATGAATGAAATTAGGATCAGAACAATGACTAAGTATATAAAAGCAAGGACGCACTGAACGGACATGTATTTAACATGTGGATGATTCTGGAATCAATGCAACTGTTAATATAACAATCTACTCAATAAATCGACCTGTGCATAAAACATAGATACGTATATCACTATATCTCGTATATCTGATGTCAAAAATAAAAGACCTAGCATCATATCGGCACACACCCACAAGGCATGTACCTAGAACATATATCTTGTATCAAAGTAAGGCCTAAGTATTCAACATCCTCAACAAGGCCTAACTGTACTGACAAGTCTCTAAACCTTGGGTTATAATGGTATCTAAGCAGATACTGGATATGTAATATCCACAGCAAGTAGTAACCTTTGAGAAACTTGGTCAAATATTGTTCTATATAAACGTTAAAAGATTGTTCAATAACAAATAAATGAAAACAGTGATAGAGCCTCTTCATCTTGCAAAACGCGAGTAAATACTTAATACAAGATGGTCGTGAGTGCCAATTAAAAAAAAAATAGGTCAACGTTGTTAATTATTGTTATCAACTTTAGGGTGCGTGATAGGAGACTCAATAAAACCAGTCTGCAACTGATAGGTGATCCCTTGGAAGCAACAAATACAAACAAGAGAACCGAGTCTGTTACTGATAGGTGATTCCTTGAAAGCACCAAATACAAACAAGAGAGAAAAGTAGCAGATTCGTTTTTTTTAGTCTTTTCATGAGAATTAATATAAGATGTAACACCTTCCACATTCCCTAGCACCAGTTTAAGCGGTATTCTACTTTTAAAGATTGAGTTTGATGATCCCAAAGGACCGGTAAGTAATATCACTACTGATTTGTAATGTGGCGACATTTTACAGGCACCACACCACACGAAACAAACACTAATGTGAATGCCAAGAAATACAGAAGTCTTGTTTCTAACAACCACAGCTGTCTTTCCACCCAGAAAAATTAAAAATATGTCAAGACTGATAATAAATACCGAAAAGGTGATCCATTGGAAGCAACACACACAAACAAGAGAGAAAAGTAGCAGACTCGGCTTTATTGAGTATGTTCATGAGAATTAGTATGTTCATGAGAATTAGTATCATGAGAATTAGTATGTTCATGAGAATTAGTATGTTCATGAGAATTAATATAAAATGCAAAACACTCACATTCCCTATCACTGGCTTAAGCGGTATTCTACTTTTAAAATCAGAAAAATTGGGCTTGATGATTCCAAAGGACTGGTTTTCTACTTATTTGAAATCATGGTGCTTTTTACAGGCCCCACACCGCACGAAACAAACGCTAGTGTAAATGCCAGTATAGACTGAAAAGTCTTCTTTCGAACAAACACATTCCGATTTTTGGAGATCGTTGAGCCCGAAATGTATATACAGATATTAGTGATTGTTACATTCGTAAATACTTTTGTTTAATTATTTTAATTTCGAATAAAAATTAGGTGAGTCTACTACTCCAGCCTTTAAAGGTTCTGAGTATTGTTTAATCACACTTAGAAGAATAGGTTGTCTGCTTTTTAATTTAGAATGTTGACTGTTACTTGTGATATGTATGATTCATAACCTCTTCTCTCAACTCAAATCCATTTGGTTTATTTCGCCCATTGTTTTCTAGTTTAGGGCAAAGTATTTCTTTAGAAACTGGGACGAAACGCCGCTGGCCATGGAATGATATGAAAATACCTCATTTATGTTCACCACCATGTCCAGGCATTCTTCGGGATGGCTCAAATAGCCGTACTGTTGATATTTTAAATATTGATTTCTGCTCAACCCTGGTCTAGAGGGCGTGAATGGTAGCAATCATTTTCCACTACCGTTCATGAACCGAGACTGCAGTATCACTTATTTATCGTTTTTGTCGGTAACCATATTTCTCATTTCGTACTCTTTTTACCTTCATTAATATTGCGTAAGCTCTGGAGTATGAGTTAAGCCATTCGAGACGCCATTTATAATTCTGTGAAAAGAATTTTAAATGATCAGTTGATGCGGAAGGGACTGAAGGCGGAATGGATTTTTGTCACTAAAATCCTCATAATGTGCATCAGTTGCATAATAATTCTGCATATACATTAAACAATGCCTCTTGTAACCTTTGGTTTAATTATTGTTTATGGAAATGTTTGATCTGGAACACTTGACAATTTGTCTGTTTTTTGTTGCTTAACCATTTATCATAAGTAAAATGAGTTTCAGGTTACTGACAGATTTACATAATTTAAATTCGTAGACAGACAGAAATGAACTTCGATAACAAAATAATAATTTATAAAAACCCTTAAGCGTCACATGAATTAATATTAATGATATAATAGTATACAATATAGATCAACCGAGTTGGCTAGTTTTCCAAACCTAACTATTGCATTAATCAAATAATTAAATCGAAACTTAAACACAATATGTGTTTTATTTTTAGTTAAATTAACACCTATTTTCAACATCCGCATCGTCTACAATCCCTTTAAGCTAATTTGCTATTATTCAAACTAAATAATTTATGAGCTATTTAAATTGTCAGGAGAGAAAACATCACGTTACTGAATCTACAGGACGGTCATATCTGAAAGCTTATTTTCAATTATCATAATTAAAGAAAAAGCATGCATATTCAATACTCAGGGATGTAATTGGTTTCAGTTTCTTACTAAATAACTAAAACAAGTTATGTTATACCCTAAACAATACATGCCTATGACCACAGGTGAAATATGGTGATTTTTTCGGAAATAACCTATTTATTTTGTACTGATTTCAGTTATTTGCTAAAATATTCAACAAGTTATGTTTTACCACAAACAAATACATGCCTATGGCCACACATGAATATGGTAAACTTTTCAGAAATAACTAAGTCATTTAGCTACTGTCTCCATAATATTATGTAACTCGTTTAAGTTATTAGTAGGTAACTAATATCGGTTAGACCCCTTGGTAATGAATAACGTTTTAACGTTGCCATAAATAATGGAAGATGCAATTAAGTTCCGACTTCAATAAATTGAAACATGAACATATTAGAAAAGGTCAACCGATTTGAATGTGATCAGTGTATATGCCAGATCAGTAAATTTACATAGAAATGATTTTTATACAGTACTCAATTTGCCGATTTTTGGACAATCGAGTGCCGCGTGAATATCAGCCTACGGGTTACTTGCAGGCTGATGTGGGTTGACACTAGATGCAAAGGCTAATGTGGTCGCCCTGAGCAGGATAAGAGTTAATTATATGTCATATTATTTTTTTTTAAATGCGCACGGTATATTGATATATTTAATATATTTCTAAAAAATTCCGCAGTTTGAGTATGCGTGATATATTTATTATAAAGAGGGAAACAAGTTTAGAATATACCGACTATATGTATATTTACTAAAAATATCTTTATATACATACATCATATATTTAAGACTATGACCTTTTAATTATTTATTTTGCAAACCCTCCTACGAAGAAAAGCCTTGTTGAGGACAATTTGAAAACTGGACTTTTTTATTTCCTACGATCGACTTTTATAAGCCTGTCGTAAGATGGGATTTATGTCATGGCGTTCCCTAACTGAAACAAATAGTATCCAATCATTATGAAACTTG
The DNA here is from genome assembly GCA_037043455.1 of Cyrtodaria siliqua. Taxonomy (NCBI): domain Eukaryota; kingdom Metazoa; phylum Mollusca; class Bivalvia; order Adapedonta; family Hiatellidae; genus Cyrtodaria; species Cyrtodaria siliqua. The sequence continues at coordinate 170,738 of JAWPHD010002423.1, read as the reverse complement.
GAAATAATGTTTATGGGCCTAATATCTCGGTCAAGTTCGAAAACTATCCCAATCGCCCTGGTAAAAACGGAGTAATGGCCCTTTAATTATTGAAAATTGACAATTTTAATGATGTCCGCTCTCTAACTCAAACAAATAATAAACAATCATTATGAAACTTGAAAAAAAATGTTTATGGGCATAATATCTCGGTCGAATTCGAAAACCAGCCCAATCGCTTTTGTAACAACGGCGTTGTGGCCCTTTAATTATAGAAAATCGTCCTGGGAACAACGGACTTATGGTCCTTTTAATTATCGAAAGTTGACAATTTTAACGATGTCTGCATAACTTGAGTAATTGTTTGTTCAACCTATATGAAACTTTGAAATAATGTTTGTGGGCATAAGATCTAGGTCACGTTCGAAAACCAGACCAAACACCCTGGCAACAACGGAGATCGTTTTATGTCGCGGCATTGTCCGTCCATCCGTCTGTTATCACAGTTAAAAATGATCCATTTTCGACGGGCGTATTTTATGTCCAATGGACACTCTTGTTGTGTCATTTGATTGGTTGATTATCTTTATTGTCACATTGCATATTGAAAATGCTACAGAACCTATTAAACAGCCTGTTAATGTTTGCAGCAATGCATGCCTATGGGTTGATGGTCAGGTCTGCTTGTCTGCTTTACTTTTAATTTAAAAATTAAATGTTTTTAGATACGAACAAAATCTTTAAAAGGTACCTACACAATTTTAACTTTAAATTGGAAGTAGCGAGACATAGCAGTCACTTTTCCGGCGGCGGACGCATTTTAAATCAACTATTTCTCAACAGCCGCTGTTTGATTTTTTCTGAAACTGTCAGATGCTTTGTTTGGTCAAGGGACATAACGTAACGCTAAAATTACCAAGGTCAATGTCATATATTTAATTATTTTCTGAAAACTTAACATTGGTTAGGTAACTTATAATTGGTTAGGTAACTTAACCTGAGTTAACTTTATGTGATTGTCTCACTCTGTCTTGATACTTTGTCATATGTATTGTTGGCATTGGTGGACATTGCTGAATGACAAAGAATAACAAGGTCAAGGTAATATCTTGCCTTATGTCCCAGAAACTTAACCTTAGTTAGGTAACCTAACCTTGGTTAGGTAACTTAACCTCAGTTAACTTTATGTGATTGCCTCACTTTATGTCTTTGGTACTTGGTCATATGTATTTGTTGGCACTGGTGGACATCGCTGAACGAAATACCAAGATTAAGGTCATATTTTACGCTATTTTCCCAAAACTGCACCCTGGTCAAACCACTGAACCTGAGTAACTCAACTTCTCAACAGTCTCAATCAAACAAAGACTGCAATATTTCGTATGTGTCGTTTCCGGCCGTTCCATTATCATGGTCCATTATCATACTCTTTTTTATAGCACAGTGGCGTTACTTGTGCAGTGTGGCGGCAGTAAAACGTCTCCCCGCGCTTGCAATCAGTACTGTTATTCATTCGATCTTTGGAGATCGCTGAGCCCGATTATCGGTGGTACTTTTTCATTTCTTTTTGTTTTCTTACTTAATTTTCGATTCAGTGGTTCCACTACTCCGGCCGATTAAAGGCTCTGGGTATTGTTTAACCACTTATAGGATATGTTGTCTGCTTTTTAATTTAGTCTTTTGACTGTTACTTGTGATATGCAGGCTTCATAACCGCTGCTCCCAACTAAATTCCATTATGTTTATTTCGCTCTTCGGAGCATTTAATTTTATTAGATACTGTGACCATACGCCGTACGACATGGGGAAGAAAGATACTCCATGTCCACCGCCAAATGCATGCCATCTTCGGGATGGTTAACATTTTGTACTATTAATTTTATTAATATTGATTTCCGCTCAACCCGGGGCTAGAGGGCGTGAGCGGTAGCTAGCATATTTCACTACCGCTCATGAACAGTCTCAATCAAACCGAGACTGCAATATTTCGCATGTGTCGTTTTCGGCCATTTCCAAAGGTCCATTATCATACTCTTTTTTATAGCACAGTGGCGTTGCTTGTGCAGTGTGGCGGCAGTAAAACGTCTACCCGCGCTTGCAGTCAGTACTGTTATTCATTCGATCTTTGGAGATCGCTGAGCCCGATACTTATATTTAATTATCGGTGGTACTTTTTCATTTCTTTTTGTTTTCTTACTTAATTTTCGATTCAGTGGTTCCACTACTCCGGCCGATTAACGGCTCTGGATCTGTTTAACCACTTATAGGATATGTTGTCTGCTTTTTAATTTAGTCTTTTAACTGTTACTTGTGATATTCAGGCTTCATAATCGCTGCTCCCTACTATATTCCATTATGTTTATTTCGCTCTTCGGGGCATTTAATTTTATTAGATACTGGGACCATACGCCGTACGACATGGGGAAGAAAGGTACTCCATGCCCACCGCCTTATGCATGCCATCTTCGGGATGGTTAAACTGTTGTACTATTGGTTTTATTAATATTGAGTTCTGCTCAACCCGGGGCTAGAGGGCGTGAGCGGTAGCTAGCATATTTCACTACCGCTCATTAACAGTCTCAATCCAACCGAGACTACAATAGTTCGTATGTGTCGTTTTTGGCCGTTTCCAAAGGTCCATTATCATACTCTTCTTATGATTACCTCCCCTTTATGTGTTTGATACTTGGTCATATGAAGTGTCGTCTTTGGTGGTCATCATTTAAGCACAAATTTGCCGCGGTGGGCGAGACACCCTCAGACAGAGTTTTGTTTTAGCTCGACTGATCAAAGATCAGCAGACCTTAAGCCGTGTTGCGTCGTCCGTCTGTCTGTAACTTTTTTTGTGGCGACTACTCCTCTGAAACTACTTGACGGATGTTGATGAAACTGCACAGGAATGATGCTCTTGATGTCTAGTTTATCCTAGCAAAAATTCAGATCGGCCGAAAACTCAAGATGGCCGCCACGGCTAACAATATATTTTAAAAATGCGATTATAGGCGACTTCTTCACAAAGCGGCCATCGTTGTTTATATAACTCTATTATATAGGAAACATTTGTGGAGACTATTTCTCTGAAACTACCTGATGGAATTTCATGAGACTTGATAGGAATGTTGCTCTTTAGGTCAAGTTGATCATAGCAAAAAATCAGGTCAGTAGAAAATTCAAGATAGTTGCCACTGCTAAAAGTATATTTTAAAAATGCGACATTGTGGCGATGCTTCTCAAAAACCGTAAGTGATATTGAATTGCAACTTTTACCAAAATGACTGGTGCAACATGTACTGGTCCTAACCAAGATTCGTTTCGATTTGATGTCTAGCTGCCATCTTTGTTAAATAGGGAAAATTTATGGCGACTACTCCTCTGAAACTAGCCAATTGAATGTCATGAAACTTGACAGGAATGTTGCTCTTGATGTGTAGTTGACCATAGCACAAATTATGAATACCTTAAATTTGATTTATTTAAATGTAACCAGGATAAAAGTAAAAAAGATACTGGATATATAAATCGAGAACCCATTTCAAACACGTCAAGATTGCCGTGTGTTGGCAATATAACAATACAAATTGCTTTAATTATTCAAGTAATGATTAATAACGACGTGCAAATATGAATGTTATGTAGAAATTAAGAGTGCCAAGATTTGTAACAAACTTAAGATTGTCATGTGTCCCTTTAAATATTGTTTCATAATCTATTTAAGTAATGATTACTAATTACTTTTAAATATGAATGTTATGTAAAACAGTTAAGAGTACGTCTAGTCTTAATTCTGTCTTGTGTCATTTTAAACTTGTTTTGTAATCATTTTTTGAAGTTTAGCCGAGTAATTTGGTACGATAGCATACGTTTCCCCGTTCTATTCTGTTTTCAAGTCATTCGCTTGTTTGGCAACTAAATTATATTTATTAAGTTCTCTTGTTAGGGCAGTTAGCGTAACACGTTGCATGTTCGTTGCGAAAGAAATAGGTTGTCCCAAATGAATGAATTTATTCTATTCTATTAAGTAAAGGTCTGTGCTTTAAACATCACTGTTTCTGCTGTTGCTGCATGCTGCTGCTGCTGCTGCTGTAGTGATATCTTGCATCAGAATATAGAGAGTTTACTATTGATGATGAACTCCTAAAATCAAGTAACGACAAAAATGTACGCTTTATAATTGAGACCCTCTCCGCATTCCAAATACCCACTACCTCAAACGAAGTGGTAAGGGATACATATTATTATTGGCCCTTTCGTCCGTCCGTCTGTCCGTCTGTCTGTCATATATCTTGACTACTCTTCCTAAACTAAGGTGTACAAAGCCTCTGATTCTGAGGTCCGTAGGATAAAGGTCAATGTCACTGGCACTCGTTAATGAAAGACTTTTCCGCACTATCATTACTTTAATAAGAGGATCACTCTTCTTGAATTTGATGTCAGTAGGTCAAAAGTCAAAGTCAATGTGACCCGTCTGTCAGAAATATTTTCTAAGCTACAACGCCCGAACGACTTAAGGAAATTTGATATTGAGGCCTTTAATGACACCTCTCGGGATCTGGATGATATATTAAACACTGACAACCATTTCTTTTCTACTATGGTTAATAATATATATCCTATAGATTTGCAACTTAACAAAGCTAATCTTTATGATACTAACGATTCTTTTCTTGATTTACATCTCTCCATTGAAAATGGTGAAGTAATAAAGGTTTATCAAAAGAGGTTATGGCGCTATCATTTTGCAAAGCACTGCATGTTTGGTGGTGGACCAAATTACAATTCACCACTATGCTTTCCTCTTTAATCGTGCAATGACCGGACAGGCTGTGGACCATATGGTGACGTCTACCTAAAGCCCAAAAAGACGGTGACGTTTGATGTTTGTCTGCAGTCTTGTCTTGTCGTTCCCTCAATAGTTTATTCTCTTGTTGCTCTGATTTCTGCCAAGTCATTTATGACCTTCTTTGTGGCTTTCTAGGCTATTGTTTTTCTTATATTTATATATACACGAGCACCTTTGTATTTTACTTATATTGCCTATTAATGCTGCTTTGTTGTTAGAGAATAGTTCGGGGCGGGGATGTCTTTATTTGCACTGTCCCGTTTTATTGGGTTAGCAGTAGGGTGAGTGTGAGGCTTGGTGCATCCTAGAACCTGGATTAAACCCCCAGCGGCCTTTTTTGACGCTGACCGTTCCAATGCGGTAGCCCTATTTTCAACCCTTTTGTGTTTATGATGTCTCATTTGGCCTGTTATTCATCTTTAAATTTGTTTTTTGTTTCTGTTTGTGTTTGTGGTTGACTGTCGTCATTGGATGCTGCTTTTCCTGTTCGATTTTTATATCTCTATTTGGTTCCCTATATCGTTATAATCGCAATGAAATTGTCTATTGTTTTAGCGGGTTTCATAACTCGAGTCCCAAAACAGTTATTTTGTAATGTTTAATCTTTGTCTTTACCTTATTTGTATTTTTAAATGTGAAATAGTATGTTTTAACTAAACGGGAGATATCTTTGATACTTGCAATGGAATACAAAACGCAAGTGAAAAAATATCAACCTAAGTCATGCCGATGATTTAAAATACTTCACAATATAAAATAACATTACACTTATTTAAGCTAGATGTGCACAAGAGCTTGCTAAACATTAGTTTTCAGTATATCTTGACAAAGATGCAGTGGTGATACCTCTGGTTTTTTTTCCAGTACTTTTCTAGCTATAAACTGTTGCTTTCAGAAAATTGTGTTACATGATTTAGCTTGAATAAATAATTTCTGTTTAAATAGTATTGTTGCTCTTTCTTATTCCAGTATACTAACTTCTGTGTCGTCAATCTCATCCTGCTAAAAGCGGTAGCTAACATATTTCACTACCGTTCATGAACAGTATCAATCAAACCGAGACTGCAATATTTCGTATGTGTCGTGCTCGGCCGTTTCCAAAGGCCCATTATCATACTCTTTTTTATAGCACAGTGGCGTTGCTTGTGCAGTGTGGCGGCAGTAAAACGTTTCCCCGCGCTTGCAATTTGTACTGTTATTCATTCGATCTTTGGAGATCGCTGAGCCCGATACTTATATTTAGTGATCGGCGGTACATTTTCAATATCTTTTGTTTTCTTACTTAATTTTCGATTCGGTGGTTCCACTATTCCGGCCGATAAAGGGCTCTGGGTATTGTTAAACCACTCATAGGATATGTTGTCTGCTTTTTAATTTAGTCTTTTAGCTCTTACTTGTGATACGCAGTCTTCATAACCGCTGCTCCCAACTAAATTCCTTTTTGTATATTTCGCTCTTCGGGGCATACAATTGTATTAGATCCTGGGACCATACGCCGCCGGATATAGGGAAAGAAATAAAGATACAAATATTGCTATATCCACCGCCATATGCTTGCCATCTTTGGGATGATGAACATTCTGTACTGTTGATTTTAATGAATATTGAGTTCTGCTCAACCCGGGGCTAGAGGGCGTGAGTGGTAGCTAGCATATTTCACTACCGCTAATGAACATTCGCAATCAAACCGAGACTGCAATATTTCGTATGTGTCGTTCTCGGCCGATTCAATTATCATACTCTTTGTTAACCCAATATAGATGTGATGTTTTGAAAGAATAACATCCATTGCGGTTTACATCTTTGTTTAAGCAGCTTGATATGATGAAAACGTGTATAGCATGAGCTGTAATAAGTCAACACATCTTACCGATTGAAATTTATCTTTCAGTTAGTAAAAAAATAAATACCGAAAAAGTAGAGAAAGAAGAGAAACACACGAACAATGGAGGAAAGTATTAGACTCGGTTTTAATCAGTTCATGAGAAGTAATATATTGTTCTACAACTTTCACGTTCCCTACCACTGGTTTAAACGGTACTGTAATGTTATAGCAACTAGAACTGGGCTTGATGATCTCAAAGGACCAGTAAGTAATAGCACTACAGTAAGTAATAACACTATAGATTTGTAGTCGGGGCGACATTTTACAGCCGCTACACAGCACTAAACAAACGCTAGTGTGAATGCCAATACATACTGAAAAGTAGAACCATTGGAAGCAACAAACAAAACCAATATATGAAAGTAGAATATTCGGCTTACTGTGTCCGTATTATTGTTCAATAAGATATAATATATGGTACAACACCTTTTACGCCCCATAGCACCGGTTATTTCTTTCAAAAACGCGTTGATCGGGATACTTGTTTGCAAAAATTCTTAACTAATGTTTGTTTTTATTTATTGGCATTTATACTCAAAAATATTAACCCTTAATCTAATAAGCACGACTATAATAGCTTTTGCGTCCATTGTAAACCCTGATCAGCCTGCGAGTAACTGATCAGGCTTTACATTGTCAGGCTGCTGATCAGTCATTTCCTAAAAATATAAACTTTGTCACATAAATGAAATGGCCTTAATTCAAAGAAAGAACAGTCCATTATATATATATGTAGCGGGTTAAGGGTTAACAGAAAATTGTTTTCAATTATTACGTATTTAAAAGTTAATCTGGTGCAATTACAAAGGTAAACGTAACCAAACTACGAACGCCCTAGTATAAACAATGTATACTAACTGTAAATATGTCCAAATTTACATGTTAATAGAATCAAAAGCTAGTGTTACTATTAAAGTTAAACACGGCGGAGTAGATTGTAACAGCTAGTGAAGTTTAACTAGTAACAGTTGATATAAAAATCGAACAGAAAAAGTAGCACTCAAGATCGACAGTTAACCTCAAACACACAAAGAACAATTATATATACAGATGAATAAAAGGCGAGATAAGACATCACAAACACACAAGGGTTGACAATAGGGCTACCGACTTGGAACGGTCGGTGGCAAAAACGGTCACTGGGGGTTTGAACCAGGGTATGTGGTGCACCAAACCTCACTTATTGTCGTCGCAATAAACGGGACAGTGTAAATAAAGATATCCCCGCCAGGTTATAATCTCTAACAAACAATGCAGCATTAATAGGTATTATAAGAAAAACACATAAATAATCATGTAAATATATACTAGTAAATATAAAAAAAGAGAAGCCTAGAAAGCCACGGAAAATGAGACATGTTGTAGGCAAAACAATGAATATTTCATTATTTATTACTTGTTTTCGCTGAATACAAAACGGTTCCTCGAATGCATATGATATCTTCCAATCAGATTCCACACAATTTCTCCCAGGCATCCGGTTAAAGTGGCAAATACCTTTGCTTGCTACTCATGAGTTGTATCAGTATAATCAGTGTGACTTGTATAAGTTCTGTAGTCTTAGAAGTAACGCTGGAAGACTGACACCAACTGCATAAATGAAGAAAACTAGATGTTCATCACACACATATTTATAAATACAGAAGTCAAAATCCGGACAATTTCTAAAATGTAAATCTCAAACTTGACGTATAAAATGGCCGTTACAATTGTTTAAAAGGACCATAGAATATCTGAAAATTACCTGCCCTCATTATATGAAATGGTCGTTACACGTGTTTAAAATAACTTCAGAAAATCTGAAAAATTACTGTGAAGTAAATATCTCAGTGAACAATGAATGTCATTGTTAGCGAACAATGAATGTCATTGTTCATTATATGAACATAGCCATTACACATGATTTAAGAACTGTAAAGTATCTGAAAAATCCATCTTGAACATGATTAAAATAATTAATGAGATTTGTAAAATGACTATCAGTTCTTTCTATAAAAATGAATATATTTTGTTTTGCTTTGTTTACAAAAACTGAAAAAGAATAGAGCATATCGACTATTCTGAAATAGATCAACAACATAACGAGGACAGTGAACCTCTGAATGATATAATATATCGACATTGTTTTTCAAAATCAAGTTCAAGTCTACGTAACCCTGACCTTAGATGTCATCGGATCTGAAATTCACATAAAGGGTCATTCTAACAAGGTTGCACTAACCTGACTTCCCTGCCTGGAAACAGGAAATTTCAAACGTGACATAATGTGCTAAAGGCATTTTCATATTAAATGAAAGTTCACCGTGTCATTGAATATTAAACCTTGTCCGACGGATCATAAAATCAGCAGGTGTTAATCAAAATAATACTTCACAGCTTCATGTAGATTTGTTCAACTGAACAAACGATACATAAGAACATGTAAAGGACGGAGAACGATTTCTTAGCTTTTATTCTTTGAACAGTCGCTTTATTTAATACATTAGTATACATCCTCCAGTAACAGGACATAGACAAGCATCGGGGAGGTAACTCTTATACAATATCAATTAATATTGAAACAAAGTTACCGATTTGCATTCCTAATATCATACTGTTATTTGATATCAACAATAACGTCCTGAAAATTTAGCTTTGCTTCTACAAATGCTCAGATCTTGACAATACAACTGGTATATGCATAATAAATAATAAAATTAAGTTCTAATCCAAAATAGGGTTATTTTAATGTACACCTCACTTTTCCTCATATCGCTACACTTTTTGAACTTGGCATTATTGGGTCGAAAAAAAGTAAAACCCAACTCATATAACATGTTTTGAACAATTCTTAATAAGAGAATATAAATGGCTTTCGAAATAGAAAGCAACTTTATCTTATTCCGAGACTTAATGCAGATCGTTAAGTGCTGTTTCATTCACGGATTATCAACAAATGACAGGTTATTTAGGGCACTTGGTCATTGTGTTATACACCGATGAATGTCAAAAAAGCATTATCGTAGAATAACACGATATTTTTCCTATTGCCAGTATTTTTTTTAAAGTATATATGTTTTCAAAATTGATGATAACAAAGCAAAGAAATCTCACCACGATTTCAGTTTTTCAGCAAAAATGTCTCTGACTGATTATTCTAATCGGAGACATGAAAATAACGACATATGATTTTCTATTATTTAATATATTTCCATTGAAATAATGTATATTGGTGACCTCAATGCTAGTTTTAACGCCATAAGCAGTTTTCAAACTATCTGGAATATGCATTCATCAATAATAATCTATTTGAAACAATTCATCACAGTTATGACATTTTATACATTGATTCTTTCAGCATCTTGAGACGTATTTCGTTGTCCCCTCGTGCATTTTTGATATTTAGAAAAAATATTTCTATACAGTTATTTAGGATTTTACCATTATAATTATGAATAGATTCTAACCTTGCATGTGTTTGAAGTTATAAATATCATTAATCTCATCAACTCATGATAGAGGCATGCAATATTCATGTACGAAGTTCGTATTTTCTTGATATGTGTGGTTCTCCGACACTGATTCTCCAGACAGAGGGGTCAACTCACCCCAAATCCATGTTCATTATGTCGTTTTGTCATGTTAATTAAAGGTCTTCATCGTGATCCCCGTATTGATTCAGATGCTACTTGAGTGGTGGCAGAAAACAATGGCTTCCGCGAAAAAATGGAGTGTTTACAAGACAATTTGCAGCAACTCTGCAGTTATACAGATGAGAAGGTTCTAAGTCTGCATATTTGTATCTATATGTAAATGGAGAGCGAGTCTAGAATGATTATTACTGCTGGCGCCATATAACCTTTGTTTTGTTGGTGTGCCGTAAATTGATTAATATATAATAAAATAACTGACCAATGGAATGGTTTCCGATTGTTTATGAGACGTTATATCATTTGTTAAAGGATCCCAATATTGCTGTTTATTATTTCCATATGCTTCTGTGTTTGTTTTACATGCTTCTTAATATTATTAACTTTATTTCTGAGAATGTTTACACATATACCACTCTAAGGGTCTTGTCTTTTGACGTCATGGGATCCACTGAGTTTCATCAGAGTGTTCTTAGGCGAGTCACTTTACCTTAGATTCTTGTCCGTCGATGTGGACTTAAACCGAACAGTCCCGTGTATCGGCCTCGATCCGAGCACGTTAGAGAACCATAGGAAATATATTTGTTATTAAGAATAAAGCTGGTTCCCGGATTCCTAAGTATAATTCCCTTTTAAGCGGGCGGCTTTAAATAACCTTTAATTTGTTGATAATCCGTGAATGAAACACTTAACGATCTGCTTTAAGTCTCGGAATAAGATAAAGTTGCTTTATATTTCGATTGCCATTTATATTGTCTTATTCAAAAATTGTTCAAAACATGTGATATGCATGAGTTTGGTTTTAAATATACTGTGCATATTAAAAGTACTTTTTTTTCTACCCAATAATACCTTACATTGGTATTTCAAGATCACAAATGCGTAGCGATATGAGGCAAAGTGAGGTACCCCTATTTTGGATTAGAACTTAATTTTATTATTTATTATGCATATACCAGTTGTATTGTCTATATTACTGTCAATATTTGAACATTTATAGAAGTAAAACTAAACTTTCAAGACGTTAATGTTGATATCAAATAACAGTAGGATATTAAGAATGCAAATCGATAACTCTGTTTCAATATTAATTGATATTGTATAAGAGTTACCTCCCCGATGCTTGTCTATGTCCTGTTACTGGAGGATGTATACTAATGTATTAAATAAAGCGACTGTTCAAAGAATAAGAGCTATGCAATCGTTCTCCGTCCTTTATACATGTCTTTATTTATCGTTTGTTCAGTTGAGATACTGGGATACTTATTTCACAGTAATTTCTCAGATTTTCTAAAGTTATTTTAAACACATGTAAGGATCATTTCATATAATGAGGGGAGGTAATTTTCAGATATTATATGGTCCATTTAAACAATTGTAACGGCCATTTTATACGCCAAGTTTGAGATTTACATTTTAGAAATAGTCCGGATTTTGACTTTTGTATTCATAACCTTTGCCTATATGTGTGTGAAAAAGGTATGAAAGTCTGATGAAGATATAATCTTTCATTTGAACATCTATCTAGTTTTCTTTATTTATGCAGTTGGTGTCAGTCTTCCAGCTTAGCGTTACTTCTAAGACGTACAGACCGTATACAAGTAGAATTGATTATACTGATACAGCTCATGAGTAGCACGCAAAGGTATTTGCCACTTTAACTGGATGCCTGGGAGAAATTGGTGGGTTCTGTATGGATGACATCATATGTATTCGAAGCAGGACCCGCGCCGTTTTGTATTCAGAGGAAAAAAGTAATAATTCATGAAATATTCATTTTTTGAGAAAAAAAGGACATTTTCGTTATTTAAGATTTAAATGTATAGTCATAATTTTATGTTCTAGATAAAATGCGTCAAACATGTCTCATTTTCCATGGATTTCTAGGCTTCTGTTTTTTTATATTACTAGTATATATACATGATCATGTATGTGTTTTACGTTTGTTAACTATTAATGCTGCCTTATTTGTTAGAGATTATAACCTGGCGGGGATGTCTTTATTTACACTGTCCCATTTATTGAGATGTCAATAGGGTAAGCGTGAGGTTTGGTGCACCATAGAACCAGGCCTTGAATTCACCAACCATTCTTGAGAATATTCTTAGACTTAAGCCAAAGTATGCAAATTTCAATCTCATATATTTCTATAAGTTTAAAGTACAAACATTCATAACAAGCTGCTATGTATAACTATGATAAATACTAATAATAGCAACTTCATACAATTGTTTATATTTTGAAGGTCATGGGAATATTTTTGAACGAAATGATAGTACTTGAACTCAAGTCTAAGAATAGTTTGAAGAATGGCTGGTGAATTCCATAGTTTGAAGAATGGCTGGTGAATTCCAGGCCTGGTTTAAACCAACAGTGGCCTTATTTGCCACTGACCGTTCCAAGGTGGTAGCCCTATTGTCAACCCTTGTGTGTTTGTGATGTCTTATCTTGCCTTTTATTCATCTTTATATATAATTGTTCTTTGTGTGTTTGTAGTTGACTGTCGATCTTGAATGTTACTTTTCCTGTTTGATTTTTATATCTATTATTACTAGTTAAACTTCGCTAGTTGTTACAATCTAATCCGCCTTTTTTGCTTCAAAAGGTCAGCCAATGCAGTAACACGAGTTTTTGTCTCCATTAACATGTACAATTGGACAAATATGCAGTTAGTGTACACTGTTTATACTAGGACATTAGTAGTTTGGTTACGTGTACCTTCGTAATTGCACCAGATTAACATTTAAATATGTAATAATTAAAAACAAATTTCTGTTAACCATTAACCCGCTACATATATATAATGGTCTGTTCTTTCTTAGAATTAAGACCATTCCATTTATGTGACAAAGTCGTGTTTTGAAATACAAAATAATATAAATGACTGATCAGCAGCCGGACATTGTAAAGCATGATCAGTTAAACGGAGGCTGATCTGGGTTTACAATGGACGCAAAGGCTATCATAGTCGTGCTTAGCGGAGTAAGGGTTGATATTTTTGAGTAAAAATACCAGTAAATAAAAAAAAACATTAGTAAAGTATTTTTGCAAACAATATCCTGATCAACGCGTTTTTGAAAGAAAAACAACTTCAACCGAATCTTCTACTTTCATCTATTGGTTTTGTTTTCTGCTTCCAAGGGTCCTCCTTTTTAGTATGTATTGGCATTCACACTAGCTTTGTTTAGTGCTATGTGGCGGCTGTAAAATGTCGCCCCGACTACAAATCAGTATTGTTATTACTTACTGGTCCTTTGGGATCATCAAGTCCATTATATTACTTCTCATGAACAGACTGATTAAAACCGAGTCTACTACTTGTCTCCATTGTTTGTGTGTTTCTCTTCCAAGGGATACCGTTTTTCAGTATTTATTTTTTTACTAACTGAAATACTAATTTCCATCGGAAAGATGTGTTGACTTAGTACAGCTCATGCTCTACACGGTTTCATCATATCAAGCTACATCATATTAAGCTACTTAAACAAAGATGTAAACCGCAATGGATGGTATTCTTTTGGAAAATCATATCTATATTGGGCTAAGCAGGATGAGATTGACGACACACAAGTTAGTATACTGGAATAAGAAAGAACAACAATACTACTTAAACAGAGTTTTTTTATTCAAGCTAAATCATATAACACAATTTTCTAAAATCAACAGCTTATAACTAGAAAAGAACTGGAAAAGGAAAACAGAGGTCTCTCCACTGCATCTTTTTTATGATATATACTGAAAAAATAAAGTTTAGCAAGCCCTTATGCACATCTAGCTTATATAAATGTAATGTTATTTTATATTGTGAAGTACTTTAAATCATCGACATGACTTAGGTTGATCTTCTTTTTCACTTACTTTTTGTATTCCAATGTAAGTATCAGAGTTATCTCCCATTTAGTTAAAACATACTATTTCACATTTAAAAATACAAATAAGGTAAAGAGCAAGATTACCACATGCTGCTATTGTTTTCGCATATTTTTTTTAGACTTATTCCCTTTATATAACTGATAATTATGTATGTTATATTGCCCATGACCGCTTCTACACATATCCTAGAATCTGGTCAACGGGATTTATATGTTATTTACTTGCTAAACTTAATTTTTATCAGTACATGTTTGATAGTGGATAGGGTGCGTTTTTAGTTAACATTTAGGAATTCTGGATATGTTTTGTATATAAAAATATGTTCATGGTACATGACAAGCCAAAAGCAATATTGCTCAAGGTGACGTAGATAAACTGACCTCAAAATCAAAAGGCGTCATCCTCTTACCATAATCAGTCAACCCATGAAGTGGCATACATGTGATGTGTGTTCCATATCGGGTCACGGTGACCTTGACCTTAGGCATACTAACATCAAACTCACAAGCAATCATCCTCTTGCCGCAGGAAGTTAATCCATGAATATTTATAAGCTTTGCTTTAGGGATAGAAATGTTACAGAGCGGAAAATGTGTTATAGCGACCGTGACCTTGACATTGTGACCTCATACATAATAGGGTAATTATCTCACCACAGGCAGTCCACCCACCCATTTTAAGGATATTTGAAAGTGGACTTACAGTATGGATAATGTGTTTTATTATCGGCTCTTGGTGACCTGGACCTTTAACCTACTGACTTCGAAATTAAAAGAAATCATTCTCTCGCCACAAGCAGTTCATCCATAAAGGCTTGCCTTGACATTTTAAATTCTGACCACAAAGTCTGGTATTTACAAACTCCATCATAATAATGCTTCGAACAACAAAGTTTCGTCAAAATCCAATAAGTCGTTCAGAAGTAGTAACTTAGAAAATATTTCTGACAGACGGGTCATGATGACCTTGGCTTTTGACCTACTGACCTCACATTCAAAAAGAATGATCACAGTGCGGAAAAGTTTTTCATTATCGAGTGACAGTGACATTGACCTCCAAATCAGATGCTTTGTACAATTTTTTGTCAAAATTCAACGAGTCGTTTAGGAGGAGTAGTCAAATATGTGACAGACAGACAGACGGACAAACTGGCGGACGGAAAGGCTAATAACAGTATGTATCCCCTACCACTTCGTTTGGGGCTGTGGGATATTTGATATGCGGGGAGTGACAAAATTATAAAGTGTACATTTTTGTCGTTACTTGCTTTTAGGAGTTCGACGTCAATAGTAAACTCGCTATATTCTGATGCAAAACTATCACTACAGCAGCAGAAGCAGCAGCAGCAGCAGCAGTGACGTTTACAGCACAGACCTTTACTTAATAGAATAAATTCATTCATTTGGGACAAATGTCACCTATTTCTTTCGCAACGAAAGGAAACGCGCATCGTGTTATGTTAATTGTCCTAACAACAGAACTTAATAAATAGAATTTAGTTGCCAAACAAACGAATGACTTGAAAACAGAATAGAAAGGGGGAAAATATGTTATTGTCACAAATTACTCGGCTAAACTTCAACAATTGATTACAAAACAATATTTAAAAGGACACAAGACAGACTTAACACTCGAGGCACTCTTAACTGTTTTACATAACATTCATATTTGAAAGTAATTAATTATCATTACTTAAATAGATTACGAAACAATATTTTAAGGGACACATGACAATCTTCAGTTTATTAAAACTCTTCGCACTCCTAATTTCTACATAATATTCATATTTGAAAGTAATTATTAATCATTACTTAAAAATAATTAAAGGGACACATGACAATCTTAAGTTTATTAAAACTTTTCGCACTCTTAATTTCTACATAATATTCATATTTGAAAGTAATTATTAATCATTACTTAAAAATATTTAAAGGGACACATGACAATCTTAAGTTTATTAAAACTCTTCGCACTTTTAATTTAACATTAATCAAGTTTGCACGTCATTATTAATCATTACTAGAATAATCAAAGCAAATTGTTTTGTTATATTGCCAACAGATGGCAATCTTGAAGTGTTTGAAATGGGTGTCTCGATTTATATATCCAGTATCATTTTTACTTTTACCTAGTTCGTATTATTATACTATAAGTTTTAATATATATTGGTGCAATAATATCAAAAAATAATAATATGCAAAAACAAATTGCTTAATACTAGTCTTATAATTAATGTTAATGATTGAACAAATGCAAGTTATGCATAAAAACTAGCAGGACGCCGTGAGTTATTAAAAAATAAAAATAGACGTGTGCCCCTTTAATGATGTACACTGCTCAACAATAATAACGGATTGCTTGTATGCTTGATATATGGTTACATGTTAAACGCACCATTTTGACGGCCCGGGTTTTCCTAAATGCCTTTCTGTACAAACCCGGCTTTTATGCCAAATGCTTATCAAGACATTAAACTGTGAAGTGTCATGGACAAACATTTATAAATTTTCATTTTTCTCCAAAAAGTCGACAAGCAATCCGTTAACATTTTTGAGCAGTGTATATATAATAATAACTTTATTCAGTTTTAAAGATTCAGTACAACGTTTATAGTCCACACACAATACATATACAATACAGTGAGAACATCAAAGAAAAATGTGAGAAAATAAGAAAAAATCTACATTGAAGTTTACAAAGAAGCGTTTAAGCCTTTTTTTTTTAAAATGGGAAACAGGATGAAATGTGGTGAAGAAATTTAAACTTGCATTTCATTTCGAAGATTAAATGCATAATAGACATATTTTGATAAGTCTATAATTGTTCTGTTCGACTTATTAGACATTAACGCATCATATTTGTTTATCGTGGGCCATCTGCAAAAGTAAGGTTTAAAACATTTCTGTCTTAAGTGTCTATTTACTGGACATACAAGCAAAAATGGTATTCGTTTTCTACTATAGTTTGGGTACAATGTATACATTTCCTATTTTCTCGTGGGATATTAAGATATCTACCATGTTCAATGGCTAAATTGTGAAAGGAGAGTCTAAATCTACCCAGTGCTATTCGGAATTTGTTATCATCTAATAGGTTCAAATATTTGTCCATTTCAAAACTGTGTTTATAGCGGCAGTATATATACATATTTTTTTTTTTTTTTTACATATATGGTGCAATGGAAACAAATGTGATAGGACAATAATCAAAACGACGTTAATCATGTTAATGATGTGGAATATAGGTGGAATATGGTTTGTATATATATATGAGCCGCAACACACGAAAACGTTCCTTCGGACGTTTAAACGACAAAGTCATAAAGTAACAATTTATGACGTCGGCCGGTAATCAATTAATTACTAATAATTTCTCGTCACTTCCGTGTTTTACCTTATTATTATATCATAGGGAATATGTTTTCTTAATATAAATAGTTGATGCTATAGAAAATGGTAATTGTTTATATTTTGTTGTTGTTATTTAATCGACGACGTCATCCAAGACGACGACGACAACGTCGAAATTAATGGTTAATACAATGTTTAATTTTCAAATCGAGATAAAATCATTTTTAATTACAATATCAACATAAAATAAAGAGATTTTTAAAGAGAAAATCAACGTTTTTCATAAATTTAAAAAAATAAAAAATATCAAAATTTTGTCTGAAGGGTCGTTTTCGCATGTTTCGGCTCATATATATACATTGTGTAAGGTCAATGTTAAAAAGACACATATCTTTATATTCAGCTTAAAGCTACACAATCCATTATTTAATAATGTAAAGCACAACAATACAGCATATATATATAATATAATAATTAAACGAAAAGTCGACACCCTATACCGCTTACCGCTTTGCGGTATAGGGTGTCGACTTTTGGTTTAATTGTTTTTACGGTCCATATCTGACTGTAATGGCATGATTTGGGAGTCACTGTGGCTAATTTGCTTATCATTATAAAGTTTAATTTAAAATCAAGAACTGTCTGTTCTCGGTACTGTTAAGAAATGTATCAAAACACAGCCTCGCTCAGTTCGGTTACTTCGTCTAACACAACACAATACAATCATGCACTAGAAATGAAAGAGTGGCTAAAACTGATGTTAAAGTACTGGCTTAAGTATAGTCCAATTATGAATCCGCTTCATTCTCGTTAAATATCACACGACTATTGATTTAATATAAACAAGACACACGAACTATAACTTTAGCATATCAATAATCCATAATAAAAGCTGACACGATTTTCTTTTATAAACATAAACTTAGTGAACATGTACTCTCCGGACATACTTTCCTTTGAATGTTGCGTTTTTGAAGGTCATTGTGTATTGGACGTTTTCATCTGAGCGAATTTGCTATGACTGACCATTTTCATATATAAAACGTTTGCTTTATATACCCGTATTGTGTGTTCTCATTTTCCCAACTTTCATATCTACGTAAGGAAAAAATTAACAATTTGGGTAGTGAAAGTGAGAATCTATTGTTATGAATTAACAAATGAATTAATTGGCGATAAATGTTCCAAAATGGTATACTGTTTGGCAAAATGTTAAGTAACAATAATAATGAAGACTGGGTTATGTGGGTTATGTGGGTTATGTACTGTAGGAGAGGGTGAGATGGGTGTTTTCAGTAGGGCAAAAAAGCATAATATAGTAATATATTTTGAACAATTAACTTTTAGTGTCATATATATCACCATATTTTTTTTTTCAGAGCATAATTTGAATACTACCCTTATGAAATCGCTATCATGTCTATTAGTGTGTATGTGTTTTTCAATTATTGTTCATATCACTTGCAATAACCACCTACTACTTTTTAAAAGCGTGAACAAAACCTGTTTATCCAATAAAGAAAACGTATAATCCAAGGCATAATTAGCTAATACACACTAGTTGTTTTCTTTAAAAGGGCATGCATTTATATGGACTGTATAGCTTTAAGCAAAAAACGTGTATAAATTACATAATATAAAGATGATACAATTTCGAGAACATGAGCATGATAAAAAAGTATCGAATATACTTTATTCCACTTAAAGTGAATATAGCGACACAGCCAAATTTTCGTTTATCATCCGATTTTGATAATTCTTTTACCTTTTCCCAAGTTTTTCAGAATTCCCAATAATTGAGATGTTGGCTGTGTCGATACTTGCCCTTTAATATCAACTGAGCAGTACATTTTGTGATCCAACGGAAACAAAATGAGAAAAATGAGAACATTTTGTGTTTAATGAAAATGAAATAATATTTTCAAAAGAAAAATGACATTTTATTTTTGTTTTGAAAAGCTCTTTGTTAAATTCAGAGAATGAATTGGATATGGCACACACAATATTTGTACAGTATACACATCCATACACGTACGCATATTAAACATAATTTATATACATCCAGGCAGGTGTTTATACTATAATACACGTGGAAATATTTAAAACAATTTTTCTTTACACTAACGTCACGGGTAATTTTAATATAAAAACGAAAACAAATACATATAGAGTATAAAACAATCACCGTACCTAATGCAAAACTTAACACAACAACTTGCGATTTCCTTTTAACAGTGTAATCTTTTCAACAAACTTTTCAAATGAATATTAAAATAACCATACAAATATCAAAAGGGCATAATTAAGTTCCCAGTTTGGCATCATAGGCCAATATTAATTAGAAAGCATAAACATGATAAAGTATACCCCCATTTTATTTTGTTTCAACCTTTCATTAATTATTACATATTGAAAAATCATCATACCAAATCGTAATGTATCAGGCATTACGATTACCTATAACGTATTTCGTTTAGTTTTTAGTCAAACAGTGCATTCTACCAAGTAACCGTCTCATTATTAAAATGTTAGGTCATATTTTGGGTTCGGAGGTCAAATTTTGATCGAAAACATAAAACAGACAATTTACATAAATCTCAGAAATGTTAACGTTTTTGCTTATATATTGTTTTCATTTCATAATATATCTTTTAATGCATGTGTTACTCATCTGCTGTTATACAATCAAAAACTTACGTGCGTTGAAATAATTAAAGTACCTATCCCGCCAACAACAGCCACAATTTAGAACAGTATGTACACCGTTTCTAAACCTACTAACGACGAGGTATATATACTTACATATTTTGAGAATCTTAACTCTTAAGAGAGAGTATAAACGGCCTTATAACCACACAAGCCAAACCCCAAAACTGTCGAATTAAGAGTTACCAACTCATACTTCATTATACGCATATTTAATCACGGTTATTTTAATTAAGAACCCATAAATAAACCTAAGCTTTTATGCAACCTATACATATTATTATATGACCAGAACACCTGGATAGTGTTTTGATAAACGGTGCTGTAGTGTAATGTTGCTGTTATTTGGGAAGTTAGTTTCTTGAAGTTAAGGTCACGATAATATCATTAATAATAATTTGTAGAAGTTGTGGAGTTTGAATAGTAATCAATTTGAAATAAATTAAATTGATACATCACACATTCTGTTCATGTTTTCTGTGGCAAAGCGTAAAGCCGCTTTTGTTAAACATAAATCTGTACTAAATATCCACTAATTTAATGACAATTTATTGAATAATTTCAAACACTGTGTTCTGTCACGTACGTTGATTGTCTCCGAGTATCAGAAACCCTACTGACTATCCATGTATGATAGGAACTGTCACTAGAGGGTTCAACATTAAAGACAGGGACGCTGCTCACTGACTGAAATACCGAACCCGAGGGACCCTGGCTGAAATATTGAACCCGAGGGAACCTGGCTGAAAAACTGCACCCGATGGTGAACTTTTATTTACAGTATTATCATTAATGGTAATGTTAAAGCAAATAATACATTTTTAAAAAGGTCATGTAAGATAGAGGTTTCTTACATGATTATAGCAATCTCACATGCTTGCAAATAGGAGAAAAGGGTATTCTAAGAAAAGATGGTTCTCTTTTTTTACATTCTTTGGTGTATCGCTTTTGTTTGTATAATTATATTTATGTTTTTTCTGGAACAACTCCTCGTTTTAATAATGATGTTCGGATTAGACCGTGTTATCAGGGCGTGACTTTTATTATTAAGGTCGTTAACTATTATATAAAACATAATTAAAGATCAGTATTCAACATGTTCAATATGATCACGTAAAATGTAATGCATGTTGGTGTCCAAGTGTTTGTTTTGTAATAAAACACGACCAAATAAAATATAGAACCCTTTACAATACACATGGAAACAGTGCAAAAACTGTGACAAATATGGAAACGCGAATGCAAGCACAATATACGATACGTATCGGAACGCAATCCTCTACAGTACGTGAAGGGAACGCACAATGTTAACGTAGCAATATTTATGGGAACGTAACACTTTACGGAACATACGGGAACAGCGCAATCATCTACGATACATATAGGTAGGCAAATAATCTACACTACATATGGGAACGCAACATTTTACGGTACATATGGGCAAGGAACATATATATAGAAAGAAACATAACACTCTACTGTGTATATTAGAACTGCACATTCTACCTATGGGAACGCAGCACTTAACAAATAAATAATGGAACACAACACTTTGAGATATATTTAGAAACAAGGCACCATTGTACGATACACATGTAGTTTAAACACTAAACGATTCATACGGGAACGCACCACTTTACAGTGCGTATGGAAAGTCAAAGCTCCGCGAGACTCTAAACGGATCGTACGAGAATTCACCACTTTACAGTGCGTATGGAAAGTCAAAGCTCAGCGAGACTCTAAACGGATCGTACGAGGACTCACCACTTTACCTTGCGTACGGAAAGTCAAAGCTCCGCGAGACTCTAAACGGATCGTACGAGGACTCACTCACCACTTTACTGTGCGTATGGAAAGTCAAAGCTCCGCGAGACTCTAAACGGATCGTACGAGGACTCACCACTTTACAGTGCGTATGGAAAGTCAAAGCTCCGCGAGACTCTAAACGGATCGTACGAGGACTCACCACTCTACAGTGTGTATGGGAATTCAAAGCTCTACGACACTTTAAACAATTCGTACGAGAACGCACTACTCACGATGCCTATGGGTATTCAAAGCTCTACACAACACTAATCGAAGCATATGGTAACACACATATGGGAATTCGAAGCTCTGCGAAACTCTAAACGATTTGTACGGGAACGCACTATTCTACAGTGCTAATTGGATTCAAAGCGCTACGCAACACTATACGATTTGTACGGGATCGCACCCTTCTGCAGTACATATAGGAATTCTAAGCTCTACGCAACACTAATCACGGAAACACACCCATATGCAGTGCAACCTTAAACGATTGCTGCGGTAACGCACCACTCTACAGTGCATATGGGAATTCAAAACTCTAATCAACAGTAAACGATTCCTGCGGGGAACGCACCACTCTATAGTGCATAAGGGTATTCAAAGCTCTAAGCAACACAAAACGATTCGTACGGGAACGCACCACTCTACAGTGCATCACCACTCTAGTGTGCATATGGGAATTCAAAACTCTAAGCAACACTAAACGGTTCGTACGGTAACGCACCACTCTACAGTGCATCACCACTCTAGTGTGCATATGGGAATTCAAAGCTCAAAGCAACACTAAACGGTTCGTATGGGAACGCACCACTTTACAGTGCATATAGAAATGCAAAGCTCTACACAACACTAAACGATTCGTTCGGGAACGCACCGTACTACAGTGCATATGGGAATTTAAAGATCTACGCAACTCAAACGATTCGTTCAGAAACCCACCACTCTACAGTGCATATGGGAGTTCAATTGAATTGAATTGGATTTTATAATCGCACCAAAAGCTAAGGTCATATGGTGACTTTCCAGCTTCCACTGGTGGAGGAAGAACCCAGGTGCCCCTCAGGGCAATTTTCGTGCACGGACGGGCACCTGGGTAGAACCAGCGACGTTCCGCAAGCCAGCTGGATAGCTTCCTCACATAAAGATTCCTAGGCCCCTGAGGGATCGAACCTACAGCGGTGAGGGGCAAGTGATTGCAAGTCAGAGACTCTAACCACTCGGCCACGGACGCCCCGATATGGGAATTCAAAGCTCTACACAACACCCTACGATAGATAGCTACGGGAAATCGAATCAGTATCCAACACTATGCAATGTATACGGGAACAACGCACCAATCAAGATAAACATGGGAACTCAGTATTCTAGGATATGGGAACTCAAGCCTTTATGGTATATTTGGGAACGAAACGCTACAGAATATGGGACGCAAAACTCTACGACAGTTTATGTGTACGTAACTATCTATGATACATAGGGGAACGCAATACTCTACGATATATAGGGGAACGCAATAGTCTAGGATACATATTGTACGCAAAATCTTTATGAGAACATGTAAACGCAATATACTACGATACATATGGTAAGGCAACGCCCTATGATACTTATGAGAACCATAAACACTGCAATATGGGAACACACCACTCTACGATGATATGTGAACGCACCATTCTACGATATGGGACGCAACAGTCTACGATATGGGGCGCAATAGTTTACGATGATTTTGGAACGCAATTGACTAGGGAAATCAAATCCTTAATATTCATACGGGAACGCAACACTCTACCAAAATGGATGCAACACATTACGATACATATGGGAACAAACGCTCTACGCTTACATATGGGAACAAACGCTCTATGATACATATGGGAACAAACGCTCTGTGATACATATGGGAACAAACGCTCTACGATATTGGACACAACACTATACAATAATATGGGCAAGCATTACTCTACAATACATATGGGAATACAACACAAATAAAATAATGAACTAATTTAATTGATATATATGGGATACATACATCGGTACGTAACACTTTACGATACATATAGGAATGCCAGACTCTACGAAACATGTAGTTTACGCAACACTCTACGATATGGGAAGAACACTATACGATACATGTAACATGACAAGCAATACTATACAACAGATATTGGAACATATATGGAAACGCAAATAATACTCTGTGATACATATGGCAACAAAACATTTTACGATACATATGGGAACAAAACACTATGCGATACAAATGGGAACGCAAATGTACATATGGGATGGATCAATCGAAGTTATTCTAAAGGTAATTGCATTACGCTCTCATTTTCGTACATTCTCTATTTCACAAATGAAACCATTTAGGCCTTCGCAGAGCTGATCATTCCACAGGTGATCACCACTTGCTCGCATTCTAAAACAATGCTCTAAATTTGCCGAATTGGGAGAGCCTGCTTCCCAAAATACACCTTGCATCATGGGTACACTCGTTCCATCGGCAAATATCCAGGCGTTGGTGTCATTTTCGTTAGAACCATCGATCCAGTAGTTTTTATTGACAAATTCTGAAATTAAGCAATGTTTAAGTTCAGATGCTTATATCTAAATAAAATCTACATAATTATTTAATATAACAATAATACTAAAATATGGATACAAAGGATTTACAGCATGTACGCACTACTTCATTAAATCGTGATATGTCTAAAAAACAGCATGTTGGCAAATTAAAAACAAAAACAAAAACAACACAACAGCAACAACACAGACATTCAATAAATTTACTGACAAAATCACATTGTATAAAATAAATTATGAAGCTGATCAATGACGCATGAGTGCGTAAGGCTGGACTGTTACATATGATATAAAATTCTGATTTACGCAAATCTACTACAGCTTTAAATTTACTGTCTACGTTAATTGGCCTACACGTTTGTGAGTTTACTTATACAAATGTCTTTACTTTCGGTAATGGTGTTGTCAGAATAAGCACGTACAATGTAATTGTATGGAAATAAACTGTTTTTTGATTGTATGGAAGTAAAAAGTATTTTGACTGTATGGAAATAAACTGTTTTTTTGATTTGATGGAAGTAAAAAGTTGTTTGATTGTATGGAAATAAACTTTTTTTTTATTGTATGGAAATAAACTGTTTTTTGATTGAAATAAACTATTGTTTGATTGGATTGAAATAAACTGTTCTTTCATTTTATGAAAATAAACTGCTTCTTGATGATTTGCAAATAAGCTGATTTTTGATTGTGTGGAAATCAACTGTTATTTGATTATGTGGAAATAAACTGTTGCTTGATTGTATGGAAATAAACCGTTGCTTAATTGTATGGAAATAAACTGTTGGTTGATTGTATGGAAATAAGAATTGGTTGATTGGATGGAAATAAACTGTTCTTTGATTGTGTGGAAATAAACTGTTGTTTGATCATGTTGATTGTATAAAACTAATTTGTTTTTAGATTGTCTAGAAATATTTAATTTTTGATTATATGGAAATAAACTGTTCTTTCATTTTCTGGAAATAAACTTTTTTTTTTATAGCATCCAAATAAACTGTTCCTTGAATGTATGGAAATAAACTGTTCTTTGATTGTATGGAAATAAACGTTATTATGATTGTATGAAAAAAATAGTTCTTTGATTGTATAGAAATAAACCGTTCACTTATTGTATGGAAATAAACTGTGTTTTGACTGAATGGAAACAGCTTTTTGATTGTATGGAAGTAAACTGTTCTTTGAATGTATGGAAATAAACGTTTTCTTGATTGTATGAAAAAAAAAAGTTCGTTGATTGTATCTAAATAAACCGTTCCCTGTGTGTATGGAAATAAACGATATTTTATTATATGGCTTAAAACAGCTTTAAGATTGCTTGGAAATAAAATGTTTTTTATTGTATGGAAAAAAAACTGTGGTTTTTGATTGTATTGAAATAAACTGTTGTTTGATTGTACTGTAATAAACTTTTGTTTGATTGTATGGAAATAAACCGATGTTTGATTGTATGAAAATAAACTGTTCTTTGATTGTATTGAAATAAACTTTGTTTGATGTGATTGACATAAACTTTTCTTTGATTGTGCGGAAAGAAACTGTTGTTTGATTTGTGTGGAAATAAACCGTTGCTTGATTGAATGGAAATAAAACGTTGCTTGATTGAATGGAAATAAACTGTTGTTTGATTGTGCAGAAATAAATTGTGTTTTAATTGTCTGGAAATAAACTGTTTTTGATAGCATCGAAATAAACAGTTTTTTGATTGTATGGAAATAAACAGTTTTTTGATTGTGTGGAAATAACCTGTTCTTTCATTTTGTGGAAGTAAACCGTTTTGAGTGCATCTAAATAAACTGTTCTTTGATTGTAGGAAATAAACGTTTTTTTGATTGTATGGAATAAAGCTGTTCTTTGATTGTCTGGAAATAAATCGTTCATTGATTGTATAGAAACTGTTTTTTGATTGTATGGAAGTAAAGTGTTCTTCGATTGTATGGAAATAAACTGTTTTTATTGTATTGAAATAAACTGTCTTTTGATTGTATGGAAACGGAAGTTTTTTGATTGTATGGAAGTAAACTGTTCTTTGATTGTATGGAAATAAACTGTTGTTTTATTGTATTGAAATAAACTGTGTTTTGATTTTATGGAAAAAGTAGTTTTTTGATTGTATGGAATTAAACCGTTTCTCGATTGTATGGAAATATTCGTGTGATTTCTTATAGTACGGTAATAAACTGTTGTTTGTTTGCGTGGAAATAAACCGTTCTTTGATTGTATGGAAATAAAATGGTTTTGATTATATCGAAGTAAACATTTCTTTGATTGTATGGAAATATTCGTGTGTTTTTTGATTGTACGGAAATAAGCTGTTTCCTTGATTGTATGGAAATATTTGTTTTGATTATATCGAAATAATTTTCTTTTGATTGTATGGAAATAAACTGTTCTTTGATTGTATGGAAGTAAAGTGTTCTTCGATTGTATGGAAATAAACTGTTTTTATTGTATTGAAATAAACTGTCTTTTGATTGTATGGAAACGGAAGTTTTTTGATTGTATGGAAGTAAACTGTTCTTCGATTGTATGGAAATAAACTGTTGTTTTATTGTATTGAAATAAACTGTGTTTTGATCGTATGGAAAAAGTAGTTTTTTGATTGTATGGAATTAAACCGTTTCTCGATTGTATGGAAATATTCGTGTGATTTCTTATAGTACGGAAATAAACTGTTGTTTGTTTGCGTGGAAATAAACCGTTCTTTGATTGTATGGAAATAAAATGGTTTTGATTATATCGAAGTAAACATTTCTTTGATTGTATGGAAATATTCGTGTGTTTTTTGATTGTACGGAAATAAGCTGTTTCCTTGATTGTATGGAAATATTTTTTTTGATTATATCGAAATAATTTTCTTTTGATTGTATGGAAATAAACTGTTCTTTGATTGTATCTAATAAACTATTGTCTTATTGTATAGAAATAAACAGTTTTTTGATTGTATGGAAATAAACTCTCTTTTGATTGTATGGAAATAAACTGCTCTTTGATTGTATGGAAATACACTGTTCTTTGATATCATTGTATAGAAATTAACTGTTGTTTGATTGTATGGAAATAAACTGTTGTTTGATTGTTTGGAAATAAACTGTTGTTTTATTGTATGGAAATAAACTTTTTTTTCGATAGTATTGAAATAAAGTAATAGTAAAGAAAGCACGCAATGTCGTAAATAACCCCTAGACTGAAAAACACATACGCTTCTAAATCGTTTACGCCATACCTTTAAAACTGTCAAGTGCAGCATATATTATAATGGAAATAAGAAGACTATTATAACAGAGGCAGATACAAGATTTGAGATTAAGAGGAGGGGCGCAACTGTTAAAAAGAAATTAACAATAATAAAACGCACACAAACACGTTTTTTTTCAGCTGGGGAGTTGAGTGGTTGGTGCGGGGATGTGAGCAACTTTAACAGTTTTAGATTTTAGTGGGGTGTGGGCGCACCCGACTTGGATTCTCCCCTGAAAACGAGGATATATTCACACGAACTCTTAATTCTCAGAATGTATACCACGCCATACCAAATACATGTATGTGTAAGAAGCTATGTGTAAGAAATTACCAAAACAACACAGATATATGTAAAAAACAATAAACATTAAATAAAAATATTCCAGTTTCGAGCGTGGGGGTGGGGTGGAGGGGGGGGGGGGGACAACATAGGTATGTGTAAGAATTGAAAAAAAGGTTCGAGTGTGTGTGGGGGTCGGGGGGAGAGAAGCAGGGGGTGCAGGGGGTGCAGGGGTGTGGAGCAACATATGTGTAAGTGGGGCAGTCCTCAGTTTCGCATTAATGTCCATGGTGTAAATGTGAAAGAAATCTACTAAGCGTCTTTTAGGTCCATGAATGGTATTAATAATGGTTATAAAGTGCATGTTTGTTTGTTTTTTCAGTTATTAGTACTTATGGCTTGATTTTGATATCTGTCAAAGCTGCCTTGTTTGGGTTTTATGGAGGCTATAAATAGTATATGAAACTATCAAAAACTTCCATAAATAGGTAAAATGGCCGATTTTCACACTCATGATGATCAGCATGGAATAACTTAAAATGCCGGACTCGGTATGTACAATTTAGCATTTCCAGATATGCAAGAGCATGATAAGTGCAGAAATGACCATGATATGATTAGGAAATTATTTTTTTGGGTTATTGACATTTGAGATATTGCTAAAATTGCTTTTTTATCATGTTTTGAAGGGTGGGGTGATCTTAATGAAATGGGACTAAAGTTGTACAGAAAATACTTTTTGATACTTTTATTTGGTATGGAAACATGGGTAATTTTATCGTCTTCTAAGAAATGTATGACACAATGATGGTGTGATTTATTTTTGCTCAAGGGTTCAGGCTAAGGGCTTGTCATGGGTTTGATTATTGAGAAATGTACATGAAACTGTGGAGTGCCCCCTTAAGGGTCCTAAATATTTTTACTAAAAAGTCAAATAAATTTGTTTTTTTTCACACATTCCCCCATATTGTCCATGTATGATACTAAGTTACTCATTTCATTTCTTTACAAGGAGAAATACTTTGTCTGAAATGAAATATGCTGATCAGGCAAGTCTGTATTATAATGGAACGCAGACTATGACCAAAAACTAAGATTTGTTCATCATAATATAGTCCGTGCTATACCGTACAATTCTTTTGCAAGAAGAATCGCTACGAAAGAGTAAAACCTTTGAGTAAAGGCCATTATTGTGTTATTCAGGCATTTTTATGGCTAAATATTCACGTATTTACCCTTGATTATATTAGTTTGATTGCGCGTAATAATGAATTTTTTGTTCATTTTCAGCCAATGTCAATTAATATTTAAATTGTAAGATCATGACTATACTTTCATGTCGCAAATATTCCAAACCGAGGTCACCAGAGCAGAAAATATTGACTACAAAAGTAAACTGGCTACTAAAACCATAATTACAGTCTCTTGTCATGTGTCGACAGGACAGCCTAATAAGGACGGTTATGGTGTTATACGTGTGACATATCGGGGACAACGCAAATGGGTTACTGTACACAGACTGGCTTACTTTCTTTCGGTACCCTTTACACCGATACCCCGTTATTTGCATGTATCACACCTGTGTCACAATACAATTTGTTTAAATCCAATGCATTTATCGCTGGAACCTGCCAGTATTAACATGAGCAGGAATATTTGCAAAAATGAAGGCATATGTCGTGTTCACCGTGGATATCAGCCGAGCATGTTGTAACTTGGTAAATATGATATTATTACCGCTTCCGAGTTTCACATTTACCTGGACTGTATGGAGATCTCTGTTTTGAGATATCCCAATGTATCTACATATATCTCAGTTTATCTTGAGATATCTCAACTTATCTTGAGATATCTCAATTTATCTTGAGATATTGCAATTTATCTTGAGATATTGCAATTTATTTTGAGATAGCTATCTTAAGTCTATCTTGATATTTCAGTAAGCTTCCTATATCTTAATTTATCTCAAGATATGTATATATAAATCTCAAATTATCTTGAGATATCTCAATTTATCTTCAACTATTTCAACATATTTCTCAATGTTTTCAATTCATCTTGAGATTCCTGTATTGAGATATCACAATTTCTATTGCAATATCTCAAGATAAATTGAGAAATCTATCTTAAGATGTATTTAAAGACATAAATCCATCAAGTTACAGAAAATGTGAATCAATGAAAGTGAAATTAAAAACCCAACAAGTTTATTGTATGATTAGTTTGGATTTATTCCATAGTTATGTTCCGTTGTTCTAGTTAATTGTGAATTTTCATAAAAACTGTTGTTTATAAGTTTCCTGTTACATTGTCTTTTTCTGGAATTATATCGGTTGTATTTGTAGTAGCGGGTCTGTTTTCTTTGAGTATGCCAGCTACTTGTCTCATCTCTCTCCAGCATTAATTTGGAGATCGGGTCTCGCTTGGTATATTTTAGACCAATATGTTTTGCCAATAATAAAGTTGACTTCCCCGTTCCAAAGGTAGAAGAATGTACTGCAGAGTGGCATAAACCTGTAAATTTTCGACTCCATAACGTGTTTTTTGGCGCGTACGTAAATACACGACTGTGAAGGTGTTCACACTTGTTAGTTGTTCTAAGACTACTAATTGTTTTTAAGATATCATCTGACAGTGTTAACTCGAGCACTGACTGTATGCTCGAGAATTCTTCTGTTGAAAGTGACAGATGTTTTCCATATGGGAGGTTTTCACACGAGTAGCTGGCCAAATGAGCAATGCATGTATATGAATCATTTCTGCAATTGTCATGTTTGTTACTTAAGCAGAACAACACATTTCTTATAGATGCATTTGCTTTTGTGGTGAAACTTGCCTCGGTGTGACAAGCTTTACCTACTCGCATTAGTTCTAGTCGAATTCTTCCTCTCATAAGTGACGCGAGCTTTTGCGTGAAATATGTTTTGTCAGCTCCTTGGGTCCCCGTGTGGTTGCCGGGGTAGAATACAACCACTGCAAACACACCGTCACATGCAGAGGGGTAGGACCCCCCCATTCATATTCATTTTGTCATTTTTTTGTTCATGCTCATTAAAGGTCTTCATCATGACCCCTGCATTGTTTCAGGCGCCATCTCGCTCACATCACTAAGAGCAGTGGCAATTAAACAATAAACGTGGCTCCAGCGTAAATGGAGTTTTTACGATAGAATTTGCAGCAACTCTGCAGTTCAGGGTGAGAAGGTTCTAGGCCCATTTTCCATATTTTATCTCGATGTACATGGAAGATGAGCCTGGCATGTTCATGCCTGTTAGGCGCCATATAACCTGTAATGTGTTGGTGCGCCTTAAAACCCCAATTCAATTCAATTCAATTCAGCTCCTTGGGGAATTGATGTAATTTTTATATTTTTCGATTTTTTCTGTAAAGTCCGCATTCTATGTACAAAACATAGGTTGTACTTAATGGGGCGGCCAGTTGATTGAGAAAGCTCTCGTACAGTTTTACCAAGTTGTTCACTAGCATCACTGGTTATAGATTTGATAGTTAGTACATTATTTTCAGCAACTGAATTCACAAGTTGTTTCGTTGCCGAACATTCACTCGAAGCCATTGACTGTGTATCTTTGTAGTTTTTTTGCATTGTATATTTGTATGATCGCAATTTTTGCTTGCAAAGTTTGTTTGCTACACTTATACTGATAACTAATTTCTTTTTTGTTGAATGTAATTGAAAGGCTGCCTCGTAATCCATCTGCAATCGATTATTGTAGGAAGTGTCTACTTGCACATCTACGTCGCTATCTGCGGTATTGCATTGTATCACATCACGCGTTATTATTTGGTTTTCAAGCATTGATGATTCATTTAGTTTAACAACGGAATCAATTAACTTATTTAGTTTTTTGTACATAATTGAGCGGCTTGGTGGTTGTATGTTCAAACTACCAAGAATGAAAGAGAGGTCGCTTGGACCTACTTTTGTTTTCATGGTACTAAGCAGTAAACTGGAGTTGAGATCTACACTTGGTGGCCCTCTTTGATGCTGCCGTAAATCCCTGTACATTTTTACAGACTTTGTACAGTAGGTGCAGTTTGCACAACTCACTGTTAGGCTCACGCACAGACCAATGCGCTTTTGGATCTGTACATGTGGCTTTGGATACTGGCAATTATGGCGGTAGTCCATAAACATCGTAATGAGATCTTCAATCTCGCCTATGCCAACAATGATGTTCTCATGGGTTGAACATCCTTTGGATGTTCTGTTTGCCTGATGTCAGCTGGTCTCAGCTTTGAAATGGGGGCATCTTTACTGTACTGGCAATTGGCAGAAATTACATCAATGGTGTGTCGTTTAATGGTAACTCTGTCATTGTTATCGACATCTGAAATGCTATCCTGTAAAGTGTCCTTGTTCCAAGGTCTGCTGCCAGGTTTAAAATAACATTTAGTGTTTATCTTACGTCTGCCTGTATGCTTTACCATTATTTTGGTGGTTTAACAATGTTAATGTCCTGTTCAAGTACTGGTTGCTAAGGGTTTTTGATGTCATAGTAAGATGACATTATATAGCCTTCCATGTGACGTGACGTCATGTCACATGACGTCACGTCACACTAAAATCCTTTTTTTAGTAGTTCATATTGTGATTATAGTACATACATTATATTGGATAAATATACGGTCATAAGAGGCCACCTTATTGAGTTGAAATGACTTCTGGTGGCACATTTCAGACCTGTTTTGTGTTAAAAAAAAAAATGCAGAAAAGCTTTTGAACAAGCAGTGTTAGTGTTTAATCTTGAACCAGTGTTGTTCGGTCAATTTGGACGATTGTAATAATTTATATTTCAAAACGTTTGGTATGAATCAGAGAAATAGAAAAAAAAGACATTTCATTTTTTTTTTACGGACAATTTTCCCTTAAGGGGGCGGTCCTCAGTTTCGCATTAATGTCCATGGTATAAATGTGAAAGAAATCTATTAAGCGTCTTTTAGGTCCATGAATGGTATTAATAATGGTTATAAAGTGCATGTTTGTTTGTTTTTTCAGTTATTAGTACTTATGGCTTGATTTTGATATCTGTCAAAGCTGCCTTGTTTGGGTTTTATGGAGGCTATACATAGAATACGAAACTATCAAAAACTTCCATAAAGTAGGTAAAATGGCCGATTTTCACACTCATGATGATCAGCATGGAAAAACTTTTGAAAATGCCGGACTCGGTATGTACAATTTAGCATTTCCTGATATGCAAGAGCATGATAAGTGCAGAAATGACCATGATATGATTAGGAATTTTGTTTTTTTTGTTTATTGACATTTGAGATATTGCTAAAATTGCTTTTTTATCATGTTTTGAAGGGTGGGGGTAATCTTAAAGAAATAGGACTAAAGTTGTACAGAAAATACTTTTTGATACTTTTATTTGGTATGGAAACATGGGTAATATTATTGTCTTCTAAGAAATGTATGACACAATGATGGTGTGATTTATTTTTGCTCAAGGGTTCAGGCTAAGGGCTTGTCATGGGTTTGATTATTGAGAAATGTACATGAAACTGTGGAGTGCCCCCAAGAAGCTATTTGTAATAATTGACAAATAAACACAGAAATATGTAAAAAAACAACATAAAAACTCTAATTTCGAGTGTGTGGTGGGGGTGGGGGGTGGAGGGGGGGGGGGGGGGGGGTTGGGAGTGGTGGGGGAGGGGAGGCGGTGGGGTGGAAGGGGGCAACATGTTTAAGAATTGACAAAAGCAACACAGAAATATGTAAAAAAAAAAAATGAGTTTTAAGTGAGGGTGAGGGGGTAGGGGAGCGGGGATGAGAGGTGGGAGTGGGTTGTGGGTGGGGGAGGGGGCAACATATATGTGTAAGAATTGACTAAAACAACACAGAAATATGTAAACAAAAAAAGTTTAAAAAAAGAAAGAAAAAAAGGTGTGGAGGGGGTGGATGTTGGGGCGGGGGTGGGAGTTGGGGCGGGGGGATGAGGAGAGAGGCCATGCCCCAATATGGGTGAAGTATGAATAAGATGCATAATGCTTTAAGAAATCCCAAACCAAAATTATAGATATATACATGCTTACATGCAAACCTAGATCTGCCTTTATTGCACATTTTATGGGCCATCACAATTTGGGTTCCATGGGAGCCCAGAATTTGCAGAAGACAAAATTACTTACGCTAAAAAGTCGAGATAAACAGAAATTCTACAAAAACTTGATTTAATCCGGACAGACGCATGCACACACTGACGCACACGCAGGTAACCGAGAACAAAAGTGATCACCAACATTTTGTGGGAAGAAGTAGTATTCCAGAAAAGCCACAAAATTAATCCATTTATTATAAGTTTAATCTGTGTAAGAATAATGCTCCAAAATCAAACGGCCCAGTAGTTGAAGAAGAAAAAGGTTTTTCTTTATTTGTAAAGGATGACTCAGGACTCCATTTATGAGACTAATAAATGAAGCAGACGAAATGACTTACTTGTTTGTAGACAAACTCCTGCAGATAGTGTGCACGGTATACATTGGTTACGGCAGTCTGTCTGCGTTTGATAGAAGCAGTGACGCTAATGTAAGACATTTCCATTTGACGCATAGGCTCATATGGAAGCGCAAAAGAGACATAATCGAGAATAAATGTAAATCTTGACCTTTCCAAATAATCACGGGCGCAACAGTTTCTTATGCTTATAAGTGTACGGAACTTTAATATGTCCTCTGTTGATGCCGTTAAGTTCATAACAAGAAACTAATGCTCCTCACAACCATTAACATGACTTATAGGGGTTTACAAAGTGACTATGAAAATCAAGGTTTAATTTTGTTTCAGAAACAAAAATAAATATTACGTCATTATTTGATGAAATAACATACTTATTGATAATTCCAGTCAGTTGTGGATATCATATCCACGTATTCTTCGTCGCAAGCCCTCACATGTCCATTCTGGAATATATTTTAAAAAAGTTCATAAATTGTTACCTTGCTCCGTTTTAAGTACGTTCTGAATAAACGCTTGTTTCCGTCGAGTATCAATTTTGACGAGTTTCCCACCGATCAAGCTACAGGCTTCGGATGCATTCTGCTGTGATAATTCGTTTTGATAAACCCAGACTGTCAAGATTTCCGAATTTGTGCACACAACTACCGGACCCCCATTTTCATGTGTGCATTCTGGAAAAAGTAAGTATAAAGACAATATGATTTAATCTGTGTGTGGCACTATATATGTTATGTCAGGACATATGCACACTTGCGCGAAATCATTTGTACTGTTTATACAGGTCTTAAAATAGTATACCCCATAAAACACGTCATTTAAACCTTTCAAAGACCAATCGTAAAATATAGAAATACCTATTCCATTAACGAGTTTCAAATTTTCTAGGTAATAATATTACTATGGATAATATCAAAACTTCAAAGAGGGGTTATTTGATAATCTTTGTAATTTTTTTGTGATTTTCCGTTTAAGGAACCTACAGAAAATATTGCCTCGGAAAAAGTTAGGTACTTCTCACAGAGTTGATGTTTGTAGGACAAAAATAATGTTTTAAGAAAAAGAGGGAGAATCTCCCTTGTTTACCCAACTCGTCAACTAATTCTTTGCTTGGCCTCATGGTGGAGGTCTATCTAATAATTCCATAACAATTATTAATTATTTCCAACCTTTTGTTCAGAACATTGAGGAAGAACAAGTCAAAACATGGATGGACTCCCGGAGAAGTACAAGGCCTAGTGCTATCAACACGAATGTGCCTAGAGTTCTTTGGCAAATACTAGTATATAAAGTCCGTCGTTGGATGGTTTTAGCAGCATCGGTTTATATAGCACAGGAATCAAACTTCAGATGCCACTGACGTCAGTAACAGAAGAATTCAAGGTGACCATGGCCAGACAGGTCATGATGCTGAAAGACAGTGCATACGAGGAGGTCAAAGGGCCCACAGTAGTAGTGCGGACTGAATGAAAATGGGTGGCAACCAAGGCAGTTGAAGAGGCTGAGTCCAGACATAGACACAGAGACATCGTAGGAACAGTAGCAGAAGGGAAACTTGCATTGGGAACTCGGAAGAGGCCCACATGGCAAACATCAGATACAAGGAAACGACGAGCCAATATCCAAAGAGAAGTCCGTCTAGCAGAAGAAGAAGACCGACAGGCGAAAACGGTGGGAATGAAGAAGCAGGAAGTTTGACTATGTTGGGAAGAGGCAAGGACAAGGAAAGTGCCCTGGAACGAGATTTGGAAGATGGACACTATGCAACTTAGTTTTCTTTTACTTTCAGTGTATGACGTTCTTCCCACACCAACAAATCTCAAGACATGGGGCTGACCTACAACCAAAATTGCAAGCTTTGCGGCAGACCAGCTAACCTAGAGCATATATTGTCATCTTACAAAGTAGCTGTGACAGATGGCCGTTACCGTTGGCGTCATGGGTCATCAAGTACTGCCTGAGATAGCTGCAAGCCTGGATATAGCCAGGTGAAAGAAACGACAAGTTCAAGCAAAACCAAAATGTATCAACTTTGTGAAGAGTGGAGAAGCACAACAAGCAGTGAGCAAACATTTAGCACCTTGACCACAGCACATGATTGGGAGATACAGGCAGATCTGAAACAGCAGCTTCAGCTTTCAAGGGAGATCACTGCAACCAATATCAGGAACGGTATTGTGATGTGGTCAAGGGGTACAATGAACTGGTTTTGGTGGAACTGACAGTGTCATGGGAAGTCAGGATGGAAGAAGCCCATGAGAGAAAGCTGGCAAAGTATCAACCACTTATCAAAGAGTGCCAGCAGAAAGTTTGGAAAGCCTGAAATCTTCCTGTGGAGATTGCTTGCTGAGGCTTTTCTGCGCAGTCCTTTTGGCGTGCATGAGGAGTCTTTGGAATAACAGGACCCATCCGCGAGACATTAGTTGCCAAGGTAGGCAAACAGTATGAGGAAGCCTGACATTGTTTGTGGCGAAAGAGAGACGTGCGATGGAACCGGTTCTTGGCTGAGTCTGATCAACTCAGTCGGCACACCCCGGGAGAGTGTTGTAAGATAATCGCCGAAACACTTGATGGGAGGGGAATCCAACCTGATGATAGAGCCGGTCGCAGTGCAGAACACTGTTTTCAATATATAAGGAGAAAATGTTTGTAATTTTATTTTCCTCAGTATATATACCAGTTCATAAACGTACTAGTTTAATAAATTGTTATAAACATTAATTGTGTGTGTGTGTGTGCATGTGTGTGACAAGTATTAATTAAAAAAGTATATAAATGGATGCCTTCTCATTAATGTATTTGAAATCCATCAAGTAATTATGACTTTTTTTTATAAGATAATATTTGACAAACAGCATCAATAAGCATAACACGAAAATTTAATTATCACAATACTTATGGGAGTGTAATAAAATTTTGATATATTTGTAATAATACACAAGTGTAATAAATATATAATCATCGTTCGGTCATTTCCGTTCAACACGATGTACATTGGAATTGCCTCGTCGATTTCCGTTATATTTTAAAATACCATATTGCAGAAATCGACAAGGTAGTTTCGTTGTTTGGTGCCCTACGGCGAAGACAATGTCCACATATGACATTTCCATACACATATACGGTGTCATTATACGGCAACGTTACATATAGGCAGTAACAATAATACATCTTCCTTATGAGGCATGTTTGGAGTTAAATAAAATCTCACATGTAGGTCTGTTTAATATTGTATTTATAATAATTAAATATGAATCTTAACGGATTGTTCTCTTGTTGCTATGGCTTCTGCCAAGTCAGTGAGTAATTTGCTTTGTGGCTTTCTATGCTTTTGTTTTTTTGATTACATATGCCTTGTTTGTTAGAGACTATAACCTATAACCCGGCGAGGGATATCTCTATTTACACTGTCCCGTTTTATTGGGAATAGGGTAAGAGTGAGGTTTGGTCACCCTAGAACCTGATTTAAATCCCCAGAGGCCTTTTTTGCCATTGACCGTTCCAAGTCGGTAGCCCTATTGTCACTCCTTCTATGTTAATGATGTCATATCTTGCCTTTTATTCATCTTTGTAGTTGGTTTTTCTATGCGTGTTTGTTGTTGACTGTGGTCCTTAATGCTACATTTTCTGTTCGACTTTTATATCTACTTTTGACATCTTCAATTACAGTAAGAATCGTATGATCCTACTAACATTTACCATAAAAGCAACACACACAAACTAAAAGCACAAAAAGTAACAGAAGAAGGTGAGATAAATAAGTATATTAAGAGAATATTGAGCAAAGTTTTCCCTTATAAATCTGTGTAAACCTTTGACACGAGCATGCTCATTTTACCTGAAGGTTGCCACTTGGTAGAGGACTATACAGTTATGATACGTACACAGTAGTAGAACTCTACTATTATAGTTTCAGAGGAGAATTTGTTTAAAGTGTTTCCGATATAAAACTCTAAACAAATAGAGCCCGGGTGTGGGTCGACACGTTAGCTCCATGGGGCACCGTTTGAACGAACTAGTTAGAGGACTATAAGGTTATGGTAAGAGCACATTATTAGACCTCTATCTGTTGTAGTTTCAGAGCATATTATATATTAAAATATATTTCTATATAACTCTATATAAAACTGTAACACTAGGGTCACCATTTGAGCAAACTTCGTACAGGACCATATACTTTGGCTACATGCTGTATAGCTGAGATCTATGCCTTTTAGTTTCCGAAAAGAAGTTTTTTTTAATTTTACCTTATAATATTATTTCTCAGTAAACATGGTAAAACTTGCAAATTCTCAATACACAAATGTTTGACCCCCATAGCGAGTCCATATTTGACCTCGGGGACTTCATTTGAACAAATTTGATATTCTAAGGATTGACGACCAGTAATAAAAAAACACAAACCCAAGAAGGCTGAAACAATTTGAAAATTGGAAATGATGAAAAATGAACGACATTAAATACAGCAGAACACAGCACTTTTTCATTCAGACAAGGATCACACTTTGGCTGTTTCTCAAATATTGCTGGTCATTGAATATTTTCAAGTTGTCATTGATATAAATACTACGACAACGTTTGGTAAAGATCCAATTAAAGACATTTTCTTTTATGATAGAGATAACTTCATAAATCAAATAAACATGGAGCGGGGGATATGTCAAACTGAGACGTTCTTGATAACATTTGCAATAAGCGTCGAGTTTCATTTATAAGTATTTATGACATTTCCACACTATATACAACCTTACCATCAACCTTATAGCTCTCAATCAAATTTTGCTACAAAAACCCTACATCTTAGGCCTAGCACAACGTTAAAACGTCTTTTACTTACGGCAATTTCGACATTTACACTATGTGGACTTTACGTGAATTACAAACTGAGTAATATCCTTGGTCATGATCACTTTCATACACTATTTATGAATGTGTTAAAACACGTATCAAAAACGGCTATCATTCTATCACGTTTTAAAAAACACTGCAAGTTAATGGTTGACACATTTACATTTCGCCACTATGCTTTCCTCATTGTGCAATGACCGGACACATGAAGTTTTAAAAAATATATAAAGTCCTGTGCAAATAGCTATTACACACAGTATCAAGTTACATAAATACACACTTACCCATGTAAATATGCACTATACTGCATCCATATTGACAAAATATCTCATGTTTTATATGAAAACAGATTACGTAATGTTTAAATAATAAATTATTTGTATGTATTTCTATGTATACTACATGTAAATGAAATTTCATAATACACATTTCCTAAACGGTCATTTATATATATTTTAAGACAAGAGGATAGCGAGTTATCTCCCATGTTTTCTGTGGTATGGCCCAGTGTGTAACTTCTAAATCCCCCTGTTTGACATCTAGGGCCATTGAACTTACAATTAAAATAACATTTGTCCTTTAGAATCTTAGGTGAATTAAACTCAAAATCTACGGCGTTTCTATGCTTCATAGGCCGGACTACAAGCTCGATAAAGATCAGATTTAAATGGAAGTAAATACTGATTTAACAAAACCAAATATAGCATTTTTCAGTTAATCAAGGGCAATAACTTTGGTATTAGTAACCTGATTTAGCTGGTTTTCGAAAGTTTGTCACATCTTTTATTAATCGCAACAGTCCCACAGAGTTTGGGTACACATGAAATGAAAAAGGAAAGTTCTAGGGCGCGAACAAAAAACACTATCTATTTTGTTTTCAATGCATACAGATTCATGACTATGGTGCTTCTGATCTGATCTAACGTGTTTTCAAACTTGTTCGAATTATTATTATAAACAATCTGAAAAATAATATTGAAGATCAAATACGGAATGAATGTGCCTGAATGTTCACATCGGCTTCAAGTCAGGTATTACTAGGTATTACTAATTCGATCTAGATCTCGAATTTATTCGAGCTTTTATTGATATTAAAAGCCTGACAAAGTTTGTAAATATTAAATTGTAACACTGAAGCCCGTATCGTAATCACAAGGCGGAATATGGCATTTTTCTGTAAATCAAGGGTCTTTGTGACGTCATATGCCTTTATTCCTTGTTAACATTGCCATTCATGTTTGTATTTTTGCGTGTTTTTGTGTTTGCTGTGTTTTATAAAGGCTGCATTTCCTTTTATACTTATTTTCATTACTCCGATGTTACTAATCCGATATAGCTGGTTTGAGAACTTGTTCTAGCATTTTTTATTGAAAAGATGGTAATATTTTGATAAAGTTCCATTAATAATGACGCCCGTAGACATTTTGTTAAAAGGTGATAAAAATGGATGAGTAAAAATACAAAATTATGCCATATTTACCAATTCAAGGGAAGATAGCTCACTTCAAAGCATCCGATATACAGTTTGGTTCATTTTCGACGAATAATAGAGGTGGCATGGTGGTAACAATGTTAAACTACGTACTTTTGCAGGTTCAAGGGCAGATAACTCATATTTCTACTATCTATATACCTGCTTGAAGATAGTTCACCTCCTCTGAGCCTTCGGCTCCGGTGTGCTAAACAAATATTAAGAGTAAACAAGTATGAACAGATATACAAGCTGGAGATTCAATAAATTGTAACAACTGAATCCCAGGTTCAATTGTGGTCAGTTTTACTTAACCATACATACGAGACAATTAAAATACATAACTTAATGTATAGTATTATATAAATAATAACAATAATAACTAACTAAACCTTACCAGTTTCATAGGTTACGCCTTCAAATTCGAAATCAAAAGTACAAGTATATCCGTTAACACTATCTGCGCATGCACCACCATTCAAACATGGGTTAGTTGCACAGTCATTTGTATCTGAAATTAAACCATCTAAACTAAAGCAGAAAATAAACGAAACTCGGGAATTTCCCCTATATATTGGATGTATAATATGCGAATGGTACATGGCTACATTATATTTTTCTTACTGTAAAACAGATTAAATCAACACATAATCGAACAGGTAAACTAGCATTCAAGGACGACAGTCAATCACAAACACACAGAGAAACAAAGAATAATATAACTTTTAAGATGAATAAAAGGCAAAATAAGACACCACAAACGCAAAAGGGTTGACAATAGGGCTACCGCCTTAGAACGGTCAGGGCCAAAAAAGGCCACTGGGGTTCCAGGTTCTAGGGTGCACCAAATCTCACTCTTACCCTATTGTCATCTCAATAAACTGGACA
This sequence comes from Cyrtodaria siliqua, assembly GCA_037043455.1. Classification (NCBI taxonomy): domain Eukaryota; kingdom Metazoa; phylum Mollusca; class Bivalvia; order Adapedonta; family Hiatellidae; genus Cyrtodaria; species Cyrtodaria siliqua. The sequence goes on along the minus strand of JAWPHD010002423.1, from coordinate 128,876 downwards.
GTGTAAATAAAGAAATCCCCGCCATGAACTATTCTCTAACCAACAAAGCAGCATTAATAGGCAATATAAGTAAAACACATAACTGATCATGTTTATATAATATAAATAAACAAAAGGCTAGAAAGCCACAGGGTAAGTACTCAATGACACATATATATTTGACCCTTCAACGTTTCAATGGTAGGATGTATGATTTTGAAATCTCTTTACATTAAACATACAGTACTGAAATGGCTGAAATTTTTAAAGCGGAACTTCAACATTTATGAATTTCGGGATACAAATTGTGCTGTGATTAAAACGTCTACACTATCATCTTTGTGTCTTTTCTCTAACTAGCTGCAACCCTCTTTTTACAAAACATTTTGGGATTTCTTTGGAATATTACGTGGAATTAATAGGCCAGTAATTTTAGCCGAAAATAAGAGTCAAGGTCAAACAAATTCCAACAGAACGTATTTTAGGATTTTTAGAATCACTGACATGTAATGAGTGTCAGAAAAATGTCCTCAAGATAAAGATGGTGGGAAATGCTAAGTTTTGGGGTAAAAGTTGTGTTTTTAAGAGAAAATCTCCGGAAACTGGAACAACTTTATAAAATATCATTTGAGCAAATAAGAATCATTTAATAGTGCGGAAATGCTCTTCCAGATGCATCTCTATGTAAATCAAGATTTTATAGATGATATGAGGTTAATAATATGAGATTTTGGGGCAAAACTTGGAAAAAAAGAATAAAATCGTTGATTTCTGTAATACATTTGGTGTTACTAGGCTATAAATGAAAATGATTCCTGTTTTCAGCGATTTTTTAATGAAAAACACATTTTTAGATAAGATGTTTGAACATAAACTAATCTAACGGAAGTGATAAAATGGTGCACAATTATATACACAAATGTTTCATTGTATCGCAAGTTAATGTGAAATTTATTGCTATAAAAAGTTCATAAACATGTTTTTTAACTATCTAATACATATATTGTTCATTCAATATTTACACCCTTAATTGTTTGCTTCAAATGCTTTTAAGAAAAATGATGGAAAACGCTTATTAAATTAAAACTATTGTCCTTCATCAAAAATCATTGAAAAAGAATCACAAATAAATATTTCAACAAATATAATTGAAGTGAAAAAATGGTATATAAAACGTACATTACATATGTTTGATAATATCAGAACTTCAGAAGTGAATAAGATTTTCAAATTGCGAGGTCAGGGTCAAAACATGGAACAAAAATGGAGAAAGAACACCAATGTTTTTGTGATACAATCAAATTACTGGGCTTTAATAATGAAGTATGTATGAACTAAAAGAGACATTTGTAAAACAAATACTCGGTCTACATTTGGAATTACACCTACGTGTTTCGATAAAAATCAACATTGTGTTATCCAGAAGTCAACGGGACAGAAAATAGTTCACTGTTGCTGTATTCTAAACAGTATGGCCGTTAGCCACACGTGTAAAATGTAAGATCTGCATTGCATGTTTGTTACTACAATAAAGATGAAGGTTATATCAGCGATTCCATGTAAATAAAATATATGTAGATCTATCGGCCAAATGACATTGTAAAACTGATGATATTTTTGGGTTTAATTTTTAATGGCTTTTGGAGGGAATCTGCTGGGGTCTAGGGCGCCGCCATATTAGTATGACATAGCCAGTATGGATTCTTTCTAAATATTTTCGAAATATGATTCTATGGAATTTATCGAGCTATTGCGAATGCTAAGAGATCATTTCTAACGGTTTCCCACAAAGCAATGAGCAACGATGTGTCAGTATCCAAGGGTATGATGAATGGAAATGCTTTTTTTTGCGAAAAAATGCAATTTTCATCAACATTCGCTGAAAACCAGAATCGTTTTTAAAATCGTTTAAATTGAAACAAAAAATACAATGATGTCACAAAATGTTTCACTATTCAATGTACATAATGATATCAAAGTTTTCATTGTATTTGAAATTAAGAAGAATGCTCAAACCATTTTTGTTTGACGACTTGCTTAACAATTGCATAGAATCACCTTTTTCATACACAACGTACTTGGTTATAAACTAAAAAAGTGTAGAAAGATCATTTTCTTGTATCAGTTTGGCGCATTATAAGTGTTGCAAATGTGCACTACTGTGATAGAAATAAGTCCACACACATACGAGGCTTTATGTCTGTTTGCGTGTTTGTTTCTGTGTTTTGTGGTTGACTGTCCTTCTTGAATGCTACTTTCCCTGTCCGATCTTTTTATATTTCTTTTTATGATTTGGGTGAAAAAATAAGCAAAATATACATGAACCGATTTTCAAAAATCATTTGAGCAGTATAAACAATATTTTGGAAGTTATGAAATTTTGCCTTTTCAATTCAATATTTCCAGATTGAATTAGATACTCACACTGCGGACATACACACACATTAATATTTGTTGCAATTGATAGGGATAGTGAACTAGAAGATTAATATATTTCTTTACTTTTTTTGTAATGAATAAAAGCATCAGACATGCCTTCGCAAAGGAGCGAACCCATGCGGGGCAGAGTATTTGAGATGTAGGATGAAGTTTCCAATCATGCATGCCTCGGGAGCGAACCAATTGGGACAGAGGCCTGTGGCTCCAAAGCCATGGCCATATCCACTGGGCTAGCGAGGCCTCTTGTTTGTAACGAAGCTTGTATATATATGTAAATAAATGTATATAGCTTTTTATAGAGTGTGAGGCGTTTAGTCCAAAACACAAATTTTATATTAACGTACAAAGGTATTTTAGAAAGATAATAATAGTGATCGATATGCATGTTTTACAAGTGTAGTAATATTAGTGCTACAGCTGAAACCACCAGTTGTGCAAAGTTTGTACCAAACATTTTCATCCAAGGGATGTCTGATAGTTAGCTAAATCTATGGATTATCCCACTAGTAACACACTAGTCTTCAATCACAATCATCAACTTTTAAATAACATAATATATACCTTGGTGTTTTCTACAAATAATTGCTTCTCGGAAGTGTGGGCATTGCATGTTAATGAAAGGTTATATACATTATGAACAACCAAAACAATGTATTTATAGCATTGCACGTGTAACAGGTTTTTGTAGAAAGTATGGAATCTCATGTATGCAGTGCCAAAATGTAAGCTCTATAAATTCTATAGAAATTGAGATTCATTTAAATTAATTTGTTAGTTATTTGAACACTCTTTTCTTACATAAACAAGCAATAATATTAGGTGATGTGAACAAAGGCTCCTACAACTTCGACATGAGTATTGTGCAAAATTTCAAAATTGAATTTCATACAGTTACTTTAAACGTGTTTTTAAAACTTATCATACAGTTTCCGGTGATCTTTTTCATTAAAATGTAATTGTCACACCTAAAGATAAAACATATTGCACCATTTTAATATAAGTTAACATATATGCTATTTAAATGATTATAAACCCTGTTGTAATGATTGCTTGAACAATATTTCCACCACATATTCAATGAAGTGTATACAATATGTGTATCAAAAAGTTATAAGTGGATTTTATGCCAATCATAAAATAATTTATGATGGGGAAAAATATGCATCAGTATCTTTAGTACTTTGATTTGGTAAACGTATCGTTATCTTTAGTGATTCAGTAAGAGGAAGCACTATCGAAACCGACCAATCAACGGTATCCTGTCGGTCGGTGTTAACCAATCAGGGCTAAGCATCACAGCGTGCCTTTCCTTCATGAAAACGACAATAGAAACAGAAATTGTTTCTGTTTATACTCCGTTTTCCATATTTTCAACTTGAAAAATACGTTTAAATTTATCACGATACCATTACCGGACGTGTGCTTCCTCTATTAACACCTACGAATCAAGGTTTTATACCTCAAAAGGTACGCAATTTTGCATGACTTTCTTTCTTCTTTTCTACAACAAAGAAAGCATGGCCGACAATGCAAGCTAAAAAATGGAAGTCCGTGAAGTTATAACGTCATCGGTTTTCGTGCTTCAAACGTATTCGTTCCACTCATGGCTTTCAAAGTGGCATTTTTCTGTGATCTCTTCCTAAAATGCTGTAGATTTAGAACCTGGTAAAGATAAATCAATGTATCTTGTAAAATGTAGAAAAGCGAACTTTTTTTTTTATCTACCGCTTTCATCTGTAGGGCACGAGTATTCAAGGGAGATAATAGTGGTGTGATTCCTATACGCCCGATGACTTTTTTGGGGCACATCCTTGCATCTTGCTCTATGGAAAACCATTATAGATTATCATTTTATAATTCATTTCCCTACTTCTTTAGCTTAAAGACCTGTACTACGACTGTATTACAGAAATCAATGATTTTATTATTTTTTTCAACATTTTGCCCCAAAATCTCACAATGTGAACTTTCACATTAACTTACGATACAATGAAACATTTGTATATATAACTGTGCACCATTTTATCACTTCCATTAGATAAGTTTATGTTCAAACATCTTATTACAAAGTGATTCCTCTTTTCAGTGATTTTTTATGAAAAACACATTTTTAGACCCAAAAATAAAATAATTTATATCATCTTATGCTAAAGGACTTTTATCTGGCACATTTCCGCATTGTTAGAAAATTCTAATTTGTTCCAATGATTTTTTATAAAATTATTCCAGTTTCCGGAGATTTTCTCTTAAAAACGCAACTTTTACCCCAACATTTAGCATTTCCCACCGTCTTTATCTTTAGGACTTTTTTTTCTGAAACTCATTACATGTCAGTGGTACTAAAAATCCTAAAATACTTTCTGTTGGAATTTGTTTGACCTTTAAACCTATAATTACTAGACTATAAGTGTGCAATTCCCGAGTTGCGTTCCTTTTTTGCATGTTTATACCAATGTTTCATTCCGATATGTCTTATTTAAGAAATAAAGTAATTCCTGACCGTTTATATTGCACAATATGAACCCGGTGAACATAAAATTGTTAATTCTTAAAACCGCTGAATATATTTAAAATCTTAACTGACATGAATTTTCATGTTTATTTTACACACGTTTTCGAGAGATTGAATATAATACAAACACATTCTCATAACTTACATGTTCAGCCCATCTCTCAAATTCAATCGAAGAAACATAAAGCTTCATCCTGTTTTTATTAGTTTAAATGTGCTGTTGGAAGCAAGACATAATCGATATTGCCTTTTGTTTTGGCATCTGCCATTTAAAATGACGTCTTAACGGTAAAATAACAGACGTGAGGTGTGGCATCGCTAAAGACCATAAATCCGCTAAAGTCCACAGCTCCTCTAAAGTCCACATAAATTTCGGCTAAAGTCCACAACTCCTCTATAGTCCACACACATATCCGCTAAAGACCACAAACGTTGTCGCTAAAGTCCACAACACTATTTAAGCGAAAACACAATTTTGAATTAATTGTTTTCTCATTTGTGAGAGATGTTTCAGCATTTTTTCATTAATTTATGCAAAACATATTTGCGCCAGATGTAATCTGTGGACTTTAGCGACAATGTTTGTGGACTTAGCGGAAATTGTGCGGACTTTGGCGTTTGTTTTTTGTAGACTTTAGCGGAAATGCGTGTGGACTAAACCGGAGTTGTGGACTTTATAGAAAATGTATGTGGACCTAGAGGAGCTGTGGTTTTTAGCGGAGTTGTGGTCTTTAGCGGTGCCACAGTGATGTCTTATGGCGCCGCAAATGGCATTGCCACGCATTGATACGAAATGTAATACCTCTTCAATAGCATAGCAGCATTAATGGTCCATGGTAAAACAATGCTTAAAATTAAAATCAGAGTAGGTTATTCCCTTTTCATGAAATTTAACGGATGTATTTACATGCATCGGGTTTATCTTGTTCTAAAAGAGGATTGGTCGTTTTGGGGGAAAAAGATAAAGAAAAAAGCAACAACAAAAAAGCACTAGTATGCTTAACCTTTGTAACGGTAATTTTACGTCTAACTTTATATAAGGACACTTACCTAAGCATATTGCATATTTGCTTCATATTCAGAGGTAAATCATATACATAAATATACTAATTTATATTAAACACGCCAAGTAAAAATATAATAAAACGTCGCAAACTTACTTGTCTCACAATTACCGCCTTCGTATCCGATAGTACAATTGCACGTGTATTTGTCTACACCATCTGCGCATGCGCCACCATTCATACAGGGACCTGATTTGCACCTGTCTGTATAAAAAAAACACAAGCGTTTGTATAATCCCGAATATTACTTCTGACATTGCAGTTGACTCTGTCTCTTTAAGAGGTGATACACTTATAACGCAACACTTTTATTTTGTATCTGAATTAAATAGCTTGACCGAAAATGTTTATTTGAATGTCAAGAATGAATTTCTTCGATATAACACATTATGACATGAACTATTTTATGCTTCCTAATTTCGCTGCATCCTTATTTTTGACAAAGGGTAGAGGATGATGTTTTGAAGCAAATATTTTCAATTATAAAAATAACTGCAATATAATTTTAATAAAAGCGCAAAAGAAGATAGTAGTCAAATATGTGTGAGCGTGAAAAAGTGGATTATGCATTTCCTTTTGCTATTCGTTTTCACGATTTCAGAGAACGTTATCATACAGTTCGACTTTGAAATATATTCAATTTATGAAAAAATCTAGTCCGGAGTATCAGCTGCGGGCATTGTTATGATTTCCTCCTCCTTAAACGATACATTTCATTACTATGTAATACGAAACGAATGAAACAAGAAAATCAGTAGATCCGATTGTCCGGGATGCTCCCGAAAATGTATCCTCAACTTATCGTATTGCCGTGTATTACCCTGCAGTATTCAATCTGCTGTTCCATTAATATGTTTTGAGATATGCTCCGGACATGAATTATAAGTAAAAAATTACAAAAGGCAATAAACTAATTTGAATGAAAATTGGTTGTAGCTCTCAGTACGTTCTCATTTCCCTTTATATTTGTGTGAAGTGTCATTGCAGTCCCATTAGTAGCTTTTAAGTAATGCTCCGGACACGAATTGTAAGAATAAACTCTCAAAAGGTATTAAATCTAATTCGAATAAAGATACAGTAAGGGTTCTAGAGCTTTGCACTATCACCATTGCCCTTTATCATTGTTTTACGTTTCATTGCAGTCCCGTTATTAGCTTTTGAGTTATGCGCCGACCAGGAATTATAAGCATAGCATAGCATGAAGTTTTATTGCAATCCAATTAGTTGTGTTTGAGCTATGCTCCTGAGAAGAAAACTATAAGTATGAAATTACAAAGGGCAATAATTCTAAATTAAACGAGGAAAGAGTTATGATTCTAGTGTTTAGCTCTTTCTCTCATTGCCCTTAATCATTGTGTGAAGTTTCATTGCAGTTCCCGTAGACGTTTTTCACCTAGGCTCTGGACAAGAAGCATAAGCATAAAATTACAAAGGGAAATAACGCTACTTTGAATTAAGGAAGAGATATGTTTTTTATTCTCTGCACTTTATCTTGCCCTTTATATTTGCTTAAAGATTCACTGCAGTCCCATATGTAGTTTTGAAGTTATTTTTGGGACAAAAATTCTAAGTATAACATTATAAAGGGCATTAACTATAATTTTAATGAAGATAGAGTTAGGGTTTATGCATTCTGTAGCAACATTAACTATTCATGTGTTTGTATTACAAAAATAGGAATACAAGAGCACCGCCAACGGTGCAGACGCTCGACTTTGTTGAAATTATAATTGATATCAATTACATACAAGAAAATCGGTAGAACCGATGGATGCCCACCGAAATTATCCATTAGTACGTTAGGTTTAGATTACGGTATGCAGGGCTGTCTCGAATAGCCGGCAGCCGGCTATATTCGCTGTCTGTTTTGAATTTGGAGCCGGCTGTAAACAATTATATATATATATTTTTTAAATCAGAATAAAATATTTTGAAATTATTTCATCATCTGAAAGAATCATGAAATAACTAAAAATCCTCAACTTATCATATGGCTTTGTATCACCCATCATTTTTCAATTTGCAGTCCCATAAGTAGTTTTAAAGTTATGCTCCGGACAAGAATTCCAATTATAAAATTACAAAGGGCAATTACTCTAATTTGAATGAGACATAGTTATGGTTCTTGCAATCTGCACTTCCTCTCACTGCCTTCTATCAGTGTGTTAAGTTTCATTGCACATCAGTAGTTTTAAAATTATGCTCAGGACAACATTCTAAGTATAATAAAATTACAAAGGGCAATAATGGAATGATGCCAGAATTACGGTTCTTGCACTGTGCACTTCTTCTCATTGCCCTCTATCTCATTTGATATCCTTCAATACTTTTTGAGTATGCTCCGGAAAAATGTGCGGCGACTATATTCTCCAACGAAAATTTCGGGGAGCATAACAAGCTTTAACCAAGATTTTTAAGTATAAAGGGGCCATAATTTTGTTATATTAAAAACATGGGCTATACAAGAAGCCAAATACATGTGTGAAGTTTCAATCCTTTATGTAAAGAACTTTTGCAGATGTAAGCTTACACACAAACTTTAACCAAAATTTCAAAGAATAAAAGAGGCCATAATTTTGTTAAAGTAAAAGCAAAACTTATAGAATCTGGCTCTGTGGTGTTGTCTGTTGCTATGTTGAATGCATGTGTGAAGTTTTAATCCATTATGTAAAGTACTTTGCAATATACAAATTTAAATACAAACTTCAACAATATTTCAAAAGTACAGAAGGAGCCATAATTTTGTTTAAATATATGCAAGAGTTATAGAACGGGGCTATGTGGTGTTGTGTTATGATGCCCAATGCATGTGTGAAGTTTTAATCTATTATGTAAAGTTCTTTGCGAGATACAAGCTTGCATACAAACTTTAACCAAGTTTTTTAAGTATGAAAGGGACCATAATTATGTCAAAATAAAAGCAAGAGTTACGTCCCCTGACTCAGTGGTGTCATCTAATGATGCTGAATACATGTATGAAGTTTCAATCCACTGTGTGAAGTGGTTTGTAAGATACAAACTTACATACAAACTTTAACCAAGCTTACATACAATCTTCAACAAAGTTTTCTAAGTACGAAAAGGGCCATAATTCTGTCAAAGAACAAAATGTATTTTTATGTGTGGACCTAATACTGTTGATACCATTGACCGATATGTTTATCTTGGTCTAACTCTGACTGAATATTTGGATTATTCCATTACTGCTAAACTCGTTTCTCAAAGTGCTAGTAGAGCTTTAGGTTTGCTTATAGCTAAATATAAAAGTATGGGTGGTATGCCCTATGATGTTTATACAAAACTGTATGATTCTCTTGTCTGGCCTGTTATTTCATATGGAGCTTCTATATGGGGAAATAAATCATTCTCTTGTATCAATGCTATACAACATAGAGCCATGAGGTTTTACTTAGGAGTAGGCAAATACACTCCAGTGGCCGCGTTATCAGGTGATATGGGTTGGATACCTTCTTGTATTAGACAATGGAAAAATGTGTGTAACCATTGGAGTCGTAATGTAAATCTTAACAATACAAGGATAAATAAACGTATTTTTGTTTGGGCTTATTATAAAGCTAACCGAAATTGTAAAAATTGGTTCCACTCTGTTGTTGATAAGTTTAAAAGAATTGGCTTAGATGCATACACGAATATAAATCTGTCCTTTCCAAAGTTAAAATGTATTGAAGATGTTACAACGGCTCTAATGGATTTATATGTAATAGATTGGAAGAATAGTATAAACAGAGTAACAGGAGTAAGTGGAGTAGGTAGAAACAAGTTGAGAACATACAGGCTATTTAAATCAGAGTATGAAGTTGAATCATATTGCAAACTTATATTACCTTTACAGCACAGAGCTGCATTTGCAAAGTTTAGGTGTGGTGTGGCACCGTTGAGAATCGAAACAGGTCGACATGAAACTATTGCAGAAAATGAGCGTTTTTGTCCATTTTGTATTCACAAGGTTGAGGACGAGATGCATGTTGTTTTAGAATGTGCTATGTATGGTGATATTAGAAAACTCTTATTTGATAAAGCAGTGTCTGTATATCCAAATTTTATAGATGTAAACGAAACAGAAAAAATGTAATTTTTATTTTCCAATAAAGATATGATACGCGTGAGTGCCAAATCCTGTTGTAATATTCTCAAAAAGCGAAACTCTGTTTTATATTCTTAATTATGTGTTACTATTATTATTTATTTTACTTGTAGTAATCTGGTAAGCTTTTTTTTTTTAAAGTTAATTTCATCATATTTTATGCTGTAAATAATGCAATTATTATTAGATAAGAAATAAGGTTTTATAACGACGTTGAGAAGTCGGTGCTAATCAGTACACTCCAGATCTGATCTGGGTTGTTATCTGATTTTTTATACTATTTTTTAAGGTTTCAGTAGCCGTTGCGATTCTCTAACTCACATATTAATATTTCTATTTTAAGTACTTTTTAGACAACATGTCAAGATTAGCACCGGCCGCTCAGTTTTTACTGTGTATAAATGTGTGTGATAACAATATTTTTAGGAAAGGATTTTATAAATTAAAACAGTGATATATGTGTATGCATTGACTACTGGACCTATTGCTGTGGCTTTTTGTGAGTCTTATGACACGGCTGTGGCAGTCGGTTCAGATGCTCAATATTTTAACATTGTGAACAGTCATATGTATATTGGTATTGTATAGTCTCTTGTAATTCTAAAAAGAATGGCACAGTTGTATTTTATGATTTGTTGTATTGTAGATAATAGTGTACTGTGATGAGACTTAAATAAACTATTCAACTATGTGTGAAGTTTGAATCCATTATGTAATGTGGTTTGGGAGATATAAGCTTACATACAAACTTTAACCAAGCTTACATACAAACTTTAACCAAGTTTGCTAAGTATGAAAAAAGGGCCATAATTCGGTCAAATTAAAAGCAAGACTTATATCACCTGTCTCTGTGTTGTCAACTAATGATGCTTAATACATGTGTGAAGTTACAATCTATTATGTAATGTAGATTGTGAGGTACAAGCTTACATACAAACTTCATCCAAGCTTACATACAAACTTTAACCAAGTAGTCTAAGTATGAAAAGGACAATAATTCTGTCGAAATAAAAGATAGATATTCTTTATTACCTCCAAGTGTGGAGAGACATACATATAATATATACAAATGTGACATGAAATGTGAAAATATGGTAAAACAAATGTATATGAAAGACTTATTATGAACATGAACAAACAATATACATATACGTTTTAAATAAAACTATAATACAAATGTATTAGAAATGAGAACTGACACAAGAATATACAAGAGTATATATGGAGAACTATAGTGGTCACAATTCTTACAAACTATATATTAAGCAATTTTCTATAATATAATAACATTTATTAAAATGATAATTGGATTTTAGTTGCAGAGTCCATTTTTTAGTAAATGCTTATCGAAACGAAAAGTAAGCATGAAGAGAAGCTATCGTAGAATCATTTTGTAGATTGCGACTCTTTTGCAATCAGTCATGCTAAAAGTAGGCATGCCACCTAGTAATTATAGCAGTTGACATCCTGGCCTTAATTTGCAGAAATTGTCAAAATCAGATCCTAGAATGTCATGTAATTTGAAACCACATATGGTGACGAATGTCATCATTTTTTGTACAAAACATAGCTAGATGCGTTTCTATAGTAGATGTTTCTGTTTTGCACAGTTTACATACAGTGGTAAGCTGAAGCGAGAACATTCTACTTATTAAATACAGCAGTATTACAGAAGTGCATGTGCTCTCTGTATACTTGACTGAATTTCCACAAGGTGCACGGAATATATTCATTGTGAATTCTGCTAAATTCTTGTAAGCTAGTGTCAAACACTTGTTTATTTTTGAATTTAAAATTTGTATACGCTTGTATTGATTTTTTTATGATAGACTTCCACTTCATTTTAGATGGAAATATTGCATCATTAAGGTACATATTGAGCATATAGGTTAAACCGAATTTTCCAAGTATTCGATAAATATCGGGCATAATCCATAAACTTGTGTGTGAGTGTGACATATAAGAAGTGTGTCGTTCAACAAAAAAATACTTTTATATTGATGTGCATAGCCGGCCAAACAATTGTAGTTTTCTTTTGTCTATAAATGTTTCTATTGGATGGCATACCAAGAAGACTTACTGTGCATTCCTGGGTGCCTGTGCGTCAAATATGAATCGATATTTTTTTTTATTACTTACTATATGTTTTCATACCTGATATGGTTAGACAGAATGAAAATAGACGCTCAAGCATCTGTTTACAATCTTGCCATAGCCATCCGGTATGCTCCACAAAGCCTAAAATTCATTTTGACCCCATTGTTTATATTGTAAAAAGTAAAACAACATGGCGGCCTTATTTTTAGAAATTGTCGTCTGCGCATGTCTGTTTCTAGGGTTCGGATGTACCAAGTAAAACATTGGTTATTGCAGGGTGATGTTGTTGTTCAATGTACAGTACATCCGGCAATCGATCATACTTATCATTGATTTTGGAATGAAAAATATTATATCTAGTAAATAAAGGCTAGGTAAATAGTATACTGCATTTATTTTTTATTATTTAAACCACTAGTGGTCAACTGATTTTTTAAGTCACCCTACCCTAGAAAAATGGAATGTTCCGCTGTCGCCATTTTGATTTTCGGCTGTCAATACAATTACATGTAAACATGGGTGTTCAAAATGATTTTTTGACTTTGTGAAGCTTAGAGGATGGCTACTCGAAGATTGAAAACAGATTCAGGAGCGTCCGTTTTCATTCTATTCAATCATATCAGGTATGAAAACATATTGAAAGGAATAAAAAAAATATCTCGATTCATATTCGACGCATAGGTACCCTGAAATGCACAGTAGTGCAACAACGACAAGGACAACGACAACGACGACGATCAAGTGATGACAATAGCTCTTTTATTTCCTTCGGAAAAGTCGAGCTAAAAATGATTATTTTGGTGAATTAATAAAATCGTCGATAAAACACGAGCGATCTGTCCTATTATCTGCCAACATTTTTTAATATATGGACATCCCTAAAAAAAACTTACAAAGTACATACATTTGCAGTAAGTCACATATGACTCTTGAGCACAATATTAGACAATGCTAATATTATTATATATTTATGGCTGGTAAGGAATAAATAGTTTCCATGCAAAGAAATGCCAATGTGTATGTACATATATTAAACAATTGTGTTGTGCCGCAATAATACAACTCGTTCAGGGTTATTTGAATGGATAAAACAGCTTCAGCTTAACGTATATTTAGCAAGTGATTCACACAGCTTTTGTTAAATTAATCAAATTCTGAATGCAAAAAGACATGCTGATGCAGATTTGTTTCTAAAAAAGGGTAAAGGACTTAGTATCGTTACAGTAGAAAATTGCTATCATTTAAAACTGTGTACGTGATAATAAAAATTATACTACTGAAATACGTAAAAATAATGTATTGTATGTAAAGTGACAGACAAAACAGTTGATAGAAAGTCAGGGTGTAAACGTAAATAAGCTAATAAAACAATTTGTTTATTTCTTAATTTAAAGTTTTCCCCATTTAGGTTTAAAATGGAAATTTTACAAGAATCACAATAAATAGTATTTGCATAATTAATTAATCAACATGTTTAGTTAATTGAATTTCTTTGAACGGTACTTAATGTTAGATTTGTCACAGAAAGACATTATTTGGATTGTTGAGCAAGGATAGTTTCTAGTAATATACATCAAAACAATATGCAACATTTGACGGACATTTAAAAATAAAGATAGTGAATAACTGATTCATGAAAATAATCCCCTTAGACAAAGATTTGATCAGCTGCAATATAACATCCGACACTTAAAAAAAGTCAGTAAAATTGTAGCAAAATGTTACCCTATTTGCCCAATGGGTCGCAACTCTTGGTATTATTCAAATATAAGTTTTCTACATTCACATAAATGGAGATTTTCAGAGTGACGACAAGAAATCAGTAAAAAAATTATTACCATAGGGTCCGTAGTATTTTGTTCCAGGTTCCGAACTCAAACCGGCAGGGGTGGTGTACTTCTTCTTACAACCATAACACTTCGCTGCATCACTCCGCTTGTGGAATACTCCTTTGCAACCCGGGGTTTGACCACAAAAAGCCGTGCACTGAAGAATGCTCTCTACACCAGTGTCTTTTTCGAATTCTATTTCATCTCCGACGCATTTCATATTGTCCAAAGATGAATCATAAACATAACGTGTATTCGCTGAAGACGAACATCGAATTAATAATGTGATAATCAAAGATGTAAGGAATTGTTCCATGTTATTTGATTGTTTTTTTAAAACGGCAAGTCTTCACTAAACTCCTAAATCCAATTTTAAAAGGCAGCTAATTAAATATAAGTGATATTAATGCTACTGACTAACGAGCACGATTAAAACTACGTTTTACATCCAGGTATTTTATAACAAACTTTCTCCGCACAATCGATACGAGACCTGAACATGTTTAGGTGTGCGCATTTGCAAACCATTTGAGTGCGAAAATGCATAAAATTAAACAATTAAAAAACAGAGTTGCTATTTTATGTGTCTAGTTATTTTTTTATTAGCGAAATTGAATTACATGTATACTACAGCAACGTATTCTGACCCCACTAAAATGTATTGCATTGAATAGATGTCAAGTAAAATTGTAAAGTAAGTAAGATATAACAATACTTAAAGTAAGATATAACAGAAAGTATTAAAACTATATAATATGCATGTCTTAATGGCTTTACAAGACTGCGTGTGTTATATTTAAAGTGATATATGTAGGGTCATCTTGTATATGTTAGGGTTAGGCTTATACTGACATACATAACTCCTTTATTAATCTCACATCAAACTTGAATTATAAGAGTCAGTTTTTAGCTATACTATTCGAAGAATAAGAGAGTTTCTGTTATTACCACGGCCTCGTCAGCGTTATACTCCATTTCGAATTTTGTGTATAAGCTGTATGTATTTAAAGGTCTATACTATTAAAATTTATTGTCCTAGCTCAACCAAATTTAGCCATGAACTTTCTTATTGTATTAACTAAAGACTAGCATAATGTTGGTTCCTGTAATCACATGGAACTCAAATTGCGATTATCCCATTTCACGTTGCATTTAGCTTGTTAGCTTATTTTAAAAGTATATATACTTTACATAACTTGTCATATACTCAGCAAAAATAGGAACGTCCCTCTTTTAAGCTGTGATTTGCATAGGGTTACACTCTGTACACCAAACTAGATACAATTTCATCATTTTATACTGATCGCTCAATCATTCTGATCAATATTAATAATCATCAAAAACTAAAGCGTGTCTGTTGCTGCTTAAACATGTTTCATTAAAATTGCGAAATCACTATATTTTTATTATAAAGGGAGGTAATCTAAAAATATTCGTTCTTGAAAGCTGTAGGCGCAAAAATGAGTGAAAAGATCAGCGTCTTTTCTCTGTTTTGATGAGATCATTTTCTGTTTAATTCAATATAACAAAATTGTGTTAACACGAAGTTTTAACCACAAGACCCGGAAATGCTGTTTAAACCAAAGCAAGGGGAATAAGTTTGCCCACAAGTTTGATTCAAAGAAAATGGTTTCATGACAGTGCTGGCCTTTAACAAAGGTATTGGCATATAAGATTAAATAAAATATAATTTCATTGTGTCCAAATCTATGCGTAAATTTGGGGACGTTTCTATTTTTGCTCAGTATAGATCAACTATATTAGTTGGAAATGGACCTCATTTTAGTTCTAATTAGAGGGCTGCATAATGCATTTTGTCCTCTATTAATCGTCCAAAATGTTGATGCCTTAAAACATGTATAATAAAGGCAATTCAAGGTTTGACATTGTATATTGCTGTGTGGCGGCCGTAAAAAGTCGCCCCGACTACAAATCAGTAATGTTATTATTTACTGATCCTTTTGGATCATCATGCACATTATGTGTTGCTTTAAAGTAGAATATCGCTTAAGCCGGTGCTAGGAGGCGTGAGAGGTGTTGCATCTTATAATTACCTCTCATGAACAGTATCAATAAAACCGAGTCTGCTGCTTTTCTCTCTTGTTTGTGTTTGTTGCTTCTAAGGGATCACCTTTTCAGTATTTATTGCGGATCAACTGGTGTATATATATCTTAAATTATTTGTTTTAGCGCGATGGGATTTCTTACAGCATTATGTAGGGATTATGTCCCTGGTCGTCCATAGAATCCAACTTAATATATCCTATCAAATGTGCAATGCTTTCGGTTAAGTTAAACTCCAATCTGTTGTTACATGTACTTATCTTATTTCTAGCTCAAGCATAAACCACGCGAGAAACCGATACATGTTTTTAAAATGTACATTGTGTCTGCGTTGTTTCGTTTATTATCATACTATAACTAATGCTGCTCACCTCCCTGCCCAACCATCCGTCATTAAGACGAATTTGGAGAGTATAGGCGTGTGTATCAGCATTTATGTTTCTTCAAAATAACATCGATTCTCATCCTATTTTGAGGGGGAGGAGTGGCTGGCGGATGTGATACATCTTTTAAAAATGTAGATGGCTGTTTTGTTAGCTCGGCCCATCTCAATAATCAAAGTCCCCACTACAACCAGTCCCTCTAAAAATAGTGCACGGATCTGACTGTCTCTAGTATCAACCCACTTTTTCTTCAACGATGTTCACAATTGTCTTTTCTATTTATATTGTTTAAGGGAACACAACATAAGGCATACTGCCTTTTCCCATTGTAATCATCACCACAAGACCTCCCCTGTTTATTTTCTAAAACAGTCGTCTTTCTCATTTGTTCATACATGCAATTCATAAAATTTCATCTTAAAAAATTGCTTATTTGAAGAGAGATGTCGTTTTTCCTGATATCTCCGGTATATAATGTGTTATTATTTGCCAGACAGAACGGATATTCGAGCTGCTCTCTGATTACTGGTTTTACAACTAGGAATATACATAAACACATACTTTAACTAATAGAACTGCATTAAGATCTTACTTCAAATATAACACATTAACAATTTAACATATTCGCGTTTATAACACTTACTTATTTTAATTAACTATACGAGTACATGTACATGTATAAAGTTTAGTAGTCTATAAACATGTGTTCTATAACCCATTCTTTATTTTAACTACCTTTTTTTCTCTTTAATTTTGACATTGACTTCAGCTGCATTTTCGGAGTTTCAGAATACGTTTCCGTAATATACTAAGTATCTTTTATCCATTAAATACAATAATTTGCATTGTTTTAATCCAAGGAATATATATTGATGTGACATAGGTCTAGTATTATGTACTCGTTTATTATTAGTGGGTGCAAACCAAGAAATAAATTTATAGTCTGTTTGCATGTTTACATTTACTGGTTTGTGATGTCCAGTTAATATTTACAGTGACTAATAATGTTTACATTTACTGGATTGTTATATCCAGTTCATTTACAGTGACCAATAAGTGTTTGTCACGAGTGAGCGAGTGCGTGAGCGATTATACTGCTGGTATGAGATTCCACATGCGTACTAATATTAATTCCCATCAAATTAATCAATTCTCCGCACTGCACCTGCTGGTGTAACGGTTATATCTTTATTTACACTGTTCCGTGTTATTGTGATGCCAATAGGGCAAGAGCGAGGTTTGCCCAACGTTTGCTAGAACGTTCAGTGGTAAAAAGCCGCTGGGCGCCTGGTTTAAAGCCCAGCGGCTTTTTACCACTGAACGTTCTAGCGCGGTGGCCCTATTGTCAACCCTTTTATGTTTGTGATGTCATATCTGTCGTTTTATTATCTGTATAATTAGTGTTTGTTTCTATGCGTGCTTTCGGTTGACTGTGGTCCTTATGCTACATTTCCTGTTCGACTTTAATTTCTACTTGTACTACGTACAACATCCGAGTTATTATATACTCCTGACATAAGCTTATGCTTTCACATGAATGAAGGAAAGTCTTGATTGTAATTCGTGAGAATTATAGTAACTAGTATTTCTACTTTGATTCTGGTAAGATATTGTTGATGATTAACATGGTGAAATACCGTGGCATGGGTTTTATATCACAGTTTTCTAGTTTTTTCATGTATATTACGTAATCGTATTGTTATAGGCCTTATATGGTACCATTGGTTCTAAACCTGTAATAACCTGTAAACATAATATCAGAAAGAATAAATATATGGTAGTATGTGTGCCCTATATTTTCAAAAATGTTGGTACAATTTTATTGTTGCATTCAAAAGTCCATGTATACATCTAGAGCGGACAATTCATCATTTGTAAATAAATTTAGCCATGAGTAAAATTGAACCAAACTTCTCGGATAGAAAGGGCACAAGTTCTGCCATATAAATACTGAAAAGAGGATCCCTTAGAAGCAACAAACGCAAAATAGAGATAAAAGTAGCAGACTCGGTTTTATTCAACACGTCATGGGAGGTAATGTCGAGTGCAACACCTCTCAGGCCTCCTAGCACCGGCTTAAGCGATATTCTACTTTAAAGCCACAAAGATTGGGCTTGATGAAGTACTCTTTCTGATCTTATATTTACATTAACATTGGTGATTACTTTCACTGCACTATATGGTTGACATCGCTCATGCACGAAATATGTATTTGGTTGAACATTTCACTTGACCATATCCCATCCATTTTGGATCTTTGTTTTATAACGACGGCATACCAATAGTCGTTAACAAGCACTAGTGTGAATGTCACGGTTCTTAAATATCTAACAGTTAGAGTGATGTTGCATTGTCCGGCCAGTTAGCTCAGTCCGTAGATCATCGGAACGGTAGTCCGAAGGTCCCGGGTTCGAGCCCCGGTCTGGCTGCACATTTTTCTAGCCCTGTGAGATTTGGCGCCCAACGGAGGACCGTGGCCGAGTAAACTCCGAGTACAATGCAAAATGATTATCTGTACCCATGGAAATTCAAGGACGAATTTCATTCTGCAGGGAGAGTATGTCACGGCTCATACAGGTAATATACCTGTTGTTGCATTGTCCGGCCGGTTAGCTCAGTCGTTAGAGCATCGGATCGGTAGCCCGAAGGTCCCGGGTTCGAGCTCCGGTCTGGCTGCACATTTTTTTGGTCCTTTTAAATGAATTGCAATAAATATTGAAGAGGTGATTACTTGGAAGCAACAAACACAAACAAGAGAGAAAAGTAGCAGATCCGTGTTTTGAGAGTATGTTTCTATTTCTGTTTATACTGGAAACAATGCCATTTATGTAAATGAAAAGAACATGGATGCGAGTATGGAACCATGATGAATTCATGCTTAAAGTGAAAATATCTCAGAGAGGAAAACTGGATAAATAGCACCCTGTTTTCAAGCTTTTTTTTCAATCCAAGCTAGTAAAAGAGTAAAATGAATCTTAGAGGTCGTTTGTCTTGCAATTTGGACAAATATTTGCCAGCTTTGATAGTAGGATAGTAGGGCCTTTACATAGATGAAAAGAGCAATTGCATAATTTGAAAACGGTGGAGTATTTTCCATAATAATCGAGTCTTCCAGTCTTCTTTCTGGTGCTCTTCTAAGGTTCCAAGCATCTTCAACAATGTTTGATTGAAGCGCTCCACTGACCCATTTCACATCGGGTGGTACGGCGTTGTACGGGTCTTTCTTATTTGCGCTACCTTGCAAAGCTCCTGAATCACTTTACTGGTAAAGTTCTTCCCCTGATCACTATGTAGGGTCTCCGGGAAGCTATAATACCTGAAGAAGTGATCATAGAGTGCTTTCGCCGTAGTCTGTGCTGTTTGGTTTCGGCAAGGGATGGCTTGGGCATACCGCGTGAAGTGGTCTGTTATGACAAGAATGTCCTCAAAGCCTCCCTTAGATCTTTCTAATGACAGGAAGTCGATGCATACCAATTCCATCGGATATGATGTTTTAATAGGTATTAGATCAGCCATCGATAATCTGATAAACCTGATATGTTGTCTGCATTTAATTTAGTCTTTTGACTGTTACCTGTGATACGCAGGCTTCATTACCGCTGCTCCCAACTAAATTCCATTTTGTTTATTTCGCCCATTGTTTTCTCGTTTAGGGCAAAGCGTTTTGTTAGAAACTGGAACCATACGACTGTCACAGGATGACCTTAGTGGTTGGGCTAACTCAGGAAAGAATCAATGACGGTGAATGCATTTACATAAGTTTAATGCAACTTTTAAAATATGTTTAATATATATACAATGATCTAAAAAAACAAGCGAATACACAAATGAACTATGAAAAGAATGTTCTCCTGAACGTTTAAGACGTTCTTAGTATTGCTATAAATACTGAATGTCTAAGACACTAAAGTGTTGTTAAAGCTATAACAATGTTGATCTAGCGCGATAACTGTGATGCGCGAGAGCTCATGAAGATGACGATGCGCGAATTCAATGGATGATTGTCATCAAATGCCTTCTGTAAGGGTTGATGACGCGATGCAATGATAGTTAATCTCCACTGAGATTATGAATGATATTCCTCCAGTGAGGACTGGTAACGGGCCCACCTTGTGTCCCGGGGGTTGTCGTTAGTAAAACCTGGCTGCGCAGGTACGGGGACCGTCTCCACCGCTTGTAACGTTAGTCGTGGAAGCTTAGCTCCACTCCTGGATATCCAAACCTAGATGGCTTACTCCAACCCTGGATGGCTTATATCCTGGATGGCTTATATCCTGGATGGCTTAGGCACATGTTGCCTGTGAAATTTGCCGTCCAATCTCTGTTCCAACAAAGTACTATCGATGATCCCGGCGAAAGCTAGAAGACAATGGGTTTTATAGCAAACATTATGCCCAAATCATTATTTGCCCCGTTCAGTCCGTGACAAACGTGGCTAAATCTACAGTATTGAATCTACACGCGAGGCCCTTATACAATTTTGCCGTTTAAGGAAAATATACCTATACGTTTACATGCATTAGCACAAAACTAAACTTATGACACGGCCTCTCTGGCGGCCACTTAAAATGTGCACGCTTTTACGTGTTACATGAATAGATCATGAATATTGTGAAATTGTTTCAACTCGAACAATAGATTTTGGGTGTAACCGATACAAGAGCTATATGCGACCAGTACGCTCTACCCGTGACATTTTGTGACAACATCTCCCCACTTAAAGAAAGTGCTACACTTTTAAAATTCAACAAAATGATAATTAATATTTACACGTTAAGAAACTATTAATTCTTCTGTGCAAACGAGCGACAAAACGTACAAGCTGATCGCTCAATCGCTTGAGTATGTTAACTATTACCACTGCAGTTATAACCTAACTATAATATATAATTACAATTTCAACACTATTCTACAATTGTACACTACCCTGTCGTAACATATACTACTATTGTACAATACACTGCAATACACTATTGTATTAAACCGGTCATTATGTGCGGCGACTTAAATAGTCTGCCCCAATATTGTCCTTTCCTCGGATCACTTTAATTTTCATCCGGTAAGGCTGCAGAGTCAGTGCCCACCTCATTAACCTACTGTTAGCTACCTTTGCTTTATTCATATAAGCTAACGGTTGGTGGTCAGTCTCCAAGACAAATTCCTTACCAAAAACATATCGGTGGAATTTACTGACACCCCACACTACTGCAAGACACTCCCTTTCGATAACAGAGTAGTTACATTCCCGGGGTAATAGTTTCCGACTTGCGTAAGCCACGGGGAGACTACACCCATCTTGCTCTTGCAGTAGGACTGCACCCACCCCGATATCGGAGGCATCCGTTCTGAGGATAAACTCCTGGTCAAGTTCAGGTAATTTTAGTATTGGGGTTTTGACCAGACTCCCCTTTAAAGAGACAAAAGCTCGCTCCTGGCTTTCCCCCCAAGTTATCCTATTGGGTTGACCTTTCTTTGTCAAGTCTGACAAAGGTGCAGCTATAGCCGAAAAGTTTGGAATAAACTTCCTGTAAAAACCCGCTAACCCTAAAAATGACCTAACTTGTTTCTTTGTCTCGGGTCTTGGTGCTTCCTGAATTGCCTTAACCTTGTCGGGGTTGGGTTTCAATTTCTGGTCCCTCCCGACAACATGACCCAGACACTCTATATCTGCGTAACCCATGTGACACTTGCTAGGTTTTGCAGTCAGTTTAAACCGGCGTAGCCGTTCCAACAGATTACGTAGAGCCTTAATATGGTCTTCAAATGTTGTTGTAAACACCAGGATGTCATCTACAAAACTGTCTGTGTTGGACAAATCCTTCAGGACTTTCCTCATTAACCTACAGAATGTTGCTGGGGCGTTTACGAGACCAAAGGGCATGACCTTGAACTTAAAAAGTCCTTGCGAAGTTTCGAAGGAGGTCATCTCTTTAGCTCGGTCTGAAAGTGGGACTTGCCAATAACCTTTACTGAGGTCTAACTTGGAGAAATACGAATATCCCGCAAGTTTAGAGAATACCTCCTCAATATTAGGCATTGGCTCTGCATCAAAGATGGTACGTTTATTGAGCTGCCTAAAATCGATACAGAATCGAATTGACCCATCTTTCTTCTTAATAAGTACGACTGAGGATGAAAATGGGGCGTTTGAAGGTTCGATGACACCCAATTTCAACATGTCTTTCACCTCCTCATCAACAATTGATCGGGAGTGAAATGGAATGGGATACCCCTTAATTCTTATTGTTTCCCCTGATGTGAGTACAATATCATGTTGCACTCCATCTGTCTGCCCCGGGTTTTCGGACAAGACATCACTGAACTCCGAGAGTAAACTACCCATCTCTCGTTGCTGCTCTACACTAAGCATGCCCGATATGTCTACATCGGCTGCTCTCTCCCTACCTACACTAGTGGGAAAATACATGGGACTAGTGTCCTCACTACTGTCTTCCTCACTATCCTCAATAACTGCAACATTAACTACGGTTAACACCCCTTGTTGCACATTATCGGTTCTACTTATATACTCTTTCAGCATATTCGCATGAAAGGTCTTTAACTTTCCGTTTATCTCGATACGGTAATCCATAGTGTTCACTATCCCTCTAACGTAAAACGGACCTTTCCATTGTAATAACAACTTGTTATTGTCGGTCGGGAGTAACAGTAACACCTGGTCATCTATCTTAAACTTCCTAGCTCTAGCTTTCTGGTCATAGTACCGTTTATACTTGGTACTTGCCTTAACTAACTGACTTTGAGCTATCTTACAAGTCTCCTCTAGTTTCTCCTTCAGATCTAAAACATACTGATATGTAGTCTTAACCTCATCACTATCTACTTCACCTGCCCACATCTCTCTAAGAATCCTCATGGGACCTCTAACTGACCTACCGTACAATAACTCAAACGGGGAGAATCCTAAACTCTCTTGTGGTACCTCTCTAAATGCAAACAATAAAGCATTGAGATACCAATCTTTGGGTCTCTCGGTACACATACGCCGTAACATTTGCTTTAACGTCCCGTTAAATCGTTCGACTAACCCGTTACACATAGGGTGATATGGTGTTGTCATGATTTGACGCAAAGACAATAACCTGCTTACTTCAGCCATAAGTTCTGACGTAAACTGTGACCCACAATCAGTCAGCATTTCCTCTGGTACACCTAGCCTACTGAACATATCAACTAATGCCTCAGCTACTCTCTCAGTTTCAATTGAGGGCAATGCGACTGCCTCCGGATACCTAGTTGCATAGTCTACTATGGTTAAAATGTACCTATTTTTCCTATCCGACACTGGAAAAATTGGTCCAACTATGTCTACGGCTACCCGCTTAAATGGTGTATCTATTAGTGGCATCTGACCTAAATGTACTTTGGTCACTCGACCTTTTGGTACTGTCCTTTGGCATACATCGCAGGACCTACAATACCTAGTTACATCTCCACTAACACCTGGCCAATAAAATTCTGCCAATACTCTATCTGACGTTTTCTTTACGCCTAAATGACCTCCCATAATCGACTCATGAGCTACCTTAAGCACTGTCGTTCTATACTGGGTAGGTACCACTAATTGGTGAAACTGTCTACTACCACTATCTTCAAATTCTCTGTACAATAACCTATTCTTATGTACAAACTTACAACTACCGGACCCTTTACACTTCTTCACTACACCATCCTTGGCCTTAACTTTACAAGGACCTAATGACTCGTCTTGAGTTTGTGCTTCTATAAACTCCGCTTTAGATATGTCTCCTACGGCTGCAGGAACCTTTAATTTTCTATAAGCCTGAGCTTGCTTCTGAACCTGCGCTCTAGTCTCTACGGCATTACTTATGCTACTTCTAAAATCGGACATTACCGGAAGTGCTGAACCATCTATGTTCCCTATCGTTAAATCATACATCGGGTCGTCCATACATAGTGCCTCTGTAGTCCCTTTAAAGAAAGGTGTATCTACATCTATTCTCGCTATTGGCACGTGCTCTACCGATTTGTTTAACAACATACACGGTGACTGTTTACCTACCAACTGGTCATCCGTAACTAAACTACGCCTAACTACCACACCTGTACAACCTGTATCCCTCATTACAATTACGTCCGTGCCATTCACTCTACCATCTGCCGTTGGAAGATTTGCATACGGAAAGAGACATGTTCCGATCTTCGCCATTACACCATCCGCTTTAACACAACAGCTACTACTCTCGGTTTTAATAACCGGACTATTACTACCTCTGCCTCTACCTCTACCACGGTTTTGACCACCTCTACCTCTACCGAAATTCCATGGGTTGTTAAAACTTTGGTTCTGATTCCCTACATTGTTGTCCACTCTACTATTGTCACTAAAGTTGTCTACGACAGCGGACACTTTCACCGCTTTCCTACACTCATGTGAAGCATGATTCCCATTACAGTGACGACAACGAATAAAAGGTCTACCTATGTTACCACTATTGCTACCTCCTCGAGCACCCATCGAACTACCTCCACCTCTATAGTTTCCACTCTGGCCTTTCTGTTTATGATCGTCCCCTTGCCTATCTCTAAAAGTTCTGTCTTTCGACACTACATTATGAGCTCCACCTCTAGCCTCGGCAAACTGATCTGCTTGTGTTGCCATTTCTCCTACACTAGTTAGTTTTCTTTCTTTAAGAAATAAGAACAGATCTCTACTACAAACATTGAATAGCTGGTCCCGCAACAAGAAATCTATGAGGCCCTGATAAGTCTGCGCTACCTTCCCTAACTCTAACCACCTATCTAAGTAATTTCTAGATCTACTAATGAACTGAATAAATGACTCGCCTTTCTCAGGCAGACAAGCTCTAAACCGCTTTCTAAAACCTTCTTCAGTTAACTCAAATCTCTTTAAAAGAGCATCCTTTAACTTGTCATAGTCAAGAGCATCTAAACTAGGTAATCTAGAAAATACATCTAAGGCCTTGCCTCTCAATAACGCACTTAAATGAACTGCCCACTTATCTTTGGTCCATTCCTGTAACTCAGCATAACGCTCGAACCGTAACAAGTAACTGTCCATGTTATCTTTGTCAGCATCAAAGTATGGTAACTTCGAACCTTTTAACTTCCCAGAATAACTATCTTTCCCTACAGTTCCACTGTCCTTACTATGTGTCTTAGCTGCTTCCAACTCTAAAGCTAACTTATGATCAAACTCCTTTTGCTCCCTTTCCATTATCATCTTAGCCTTAGCTAGTCTACCATCTGTTTCGAACCTCTCATGTTCTAACTCTTGCTTCTCCCTTACTATTCTACTTTCTAATTCTAACTTCTCTTTAGCTAACCTATCTTCTAATTCTAACTTCTCTGTGGCTAGTCTACTTTCTTCATCTCGCTTCTCTTTAGCCAATCTACTTTCGAATTCTAGCTTCTCTTTAGCCAATCTACTTTCGAATTCTAGCTTATCTTTAACTAGTCTACCTTCTTCATCTCTTTCCTGCTTTGCTAATTCTCTTTCCTTAAGTCTAAATTCCCTTTCCCTAGCCTGTTCGTCTTTAACAAAGTTTCTAAGCTCCTCTCCAGCATACCCTAACTCCTTACCCATTTCCGTAAGATCCTTTATGGACGTCATGTCTATGGACATTGTGGACTACTAACTACAATAATTACAATACACCCGTCACTAATAATTCTACTCACTTAACTACTAATGGTAAGTCACTGTGTCCTCAGTAAATACCTGGGCATCATCATCGGACAAGTTACATACACATTAGTACTAGCGCTAACTACTAACGATTATGTGTAGATAGTATCTAGCTTCCACAAAACATATGCACTACATAAAATATCTTAATTTGATATTGGACATAAACCTTAAACAATCATCGAAATGTGTATAACATGTACATGTATATTTACTTCTCCCATCAATATAAGTATACTCGAGTGTCACAACATGAGTAGAACGTCTTGTTCGCCAACCTAATTGGATACTATATGTATATCAAGGGAGGTAAAAACAAACACCCAAATTATTGAGCAAAAGAGCCTCAGACCCACTCGTGTAGACCACTGCGACCTCGCGCCAAGGAAAGAACGGACAAAACAACAGTTTGGACTCACCCTACCCTTGTCGTGTCTTGACTTGTCTTCCAAGCTGTGGCCGTGATCGTCGACAGTCGCCTTGATGGATCAGAGGGTGGTACACAATTCTAAAATAATAAGTAGAGATTTAGTATATCATAATAAAGATCACTTATTGATTCTTTCCCTCCGTAGTCGCCCAAAATCCCACTACTCTGAAACCAGTTGTCACAGGATGACCTTAGTGGTTGGGCTAACTCAGGAAAGAATCAATGACTGTGAATGCATTTACATAAGTTTAATGCAACTTTTAAAATATGTTTAATATATATACAATGATCTAAAAAAACAAGCGAATACACAAATGAACTATGAAAAGAATGTTCTCCTGAACGTTTAAGACGTTCTTAGTATTGCTATAAATACTGAATGTCTAAGACACTAAAGTGTTGTTAAAGCTATAACAATGTTGATCTAGCGCGATAACTGTGATGCGCGAGAGCTCATGAAGATGACGATGCGCGAATTCAATGGATGATTGTCATCAAATGCCTTCTGTAAGGGTTTTGACGCGATGCAATGATAGTTAATCTCCACTGAGATTGTGAATGATATTCCTCCAGTGAGGACTGGTAACGGGCCCACCTTGTGTCCCGGGGGTTGTCGTTAGTAAAACCTGGCTGCGCAGGTACGGGGACCGTCTCCACCGCTTGTAACGTTAGTCGTGGAAGCTTAGCTCCACTCCTGGATATCCAAACCTAGATGGCTTACTCCAACCCTGGATGGCTTATATCCTGGATGGCTTAGGCACATGTTGCCTGTGAAATTTGCCGTCCAATCTCTGTTCCAACAAAGTACTATCGATGATCCCGGCGAAAGCTAGAAGACAATGGGTTTTATAGCAAACATTACGCCCAAATCATTATTTGCCCCGTTCAGTCCGTGACAAACGTGGCTAAATCTACAGTATTGAATCTACACGCGAGGCCCTTATACAATTTTGCCGTTTAAGGAAAATATACCTATACGTTTACATGCATTAGCACAAAACTAAACTTATGACACGGCCTCTCTGGCGGCCACTTAAAATGTGCACGCTTTTACGTGTTACATGAATAGATCATGAATATTGTGAAATTGTTTCAACTCGAACAATAGATTTTGGGTGTAACCGATACAAGAGCTATATGCGACCAGTACGCTCTACCCGTGACATTTTGTGACAACGACGCTGGCCATGGAATGGTGTAAAAATACCTCGTTGAAGGTTCCATGTGCACCGTCATGTGCATACTATCTTCGAGATGACTGAATTGTTTATGCTATAGACATTTTAAATATTGAGTTCTGCTCAACCCGGAGCTAGAGGGAGTAAATGGTAGCAAGCATTTTTCACTACCGTTCATGAACAGTCTCAATCAAACCCAGACTACAATACATTTTGTACTTATCGTGTTCGGCGATTTCCAAATTTCTCCTTTCGTACTTTTTTCATACTCTTTTTTTAGTAATATGTATAGTACCAGGTCAATCTGCCTTCCTAGTTTTAACTTTTGCATAATGGTTTTCAGTTCTCTCTCTATCTGTCTGTCTGTCTGTCTGTCTGTCTGTCTGTCTGTCTGTCTGTCTGTCTGTCTGTCTGTCTGTCTGTCTGTCTGTCTGTCTGTCTGTCTGTCTCTCTCTCTCTGTCTCTCTTTCTCTCTATCTCTCTCTCTCTCTAAATATATATATCATATATCGATCCCGTACTCGCTAGTTCACTAGGCATTCAAGCAACACCACACATATGAAAGGGATGATAATTGGGTAAAGCCTTGGAACGGTCAGTGGCAAAAACGCCACTGAGGATATAAACCAGTTCTAGGGTAACAAAACCGCACTCTTGCCATAGTGTCATTCGAATAAAATGGACCAGTCTACAGAGAGAAATCTGCGCCCGGTTATATGCTCTAACGAATTAAGTAGAAGTAAAATACAAAGACTTTTTTGTTTGTATGGCGTTTTACGTCATTTTCAACACATGTAAGGTTATATATGACGGTCTCTTTTTTTGTGGTGGAGGCAAACGAGCCACATTTCCTTTGTAGAATCAGTACTGTACACCTCCCGTCCATCCGTAAGAATCAACACTTCCTCACTTACAAGTGGAGCTCCCAGTGGGATTCGATCCCGCAGCGGTGAGAGGCGCGAAGGTTTACAACGCAACGTCGTTAACCACTCGGTTAGACGTGTACATCAAGGCTCTTATGGTGGTATGTACCTGCCATAGAGACATGATTCTTTCTTCTTTAGTTTTCTTCAGGACCCCGAACCGCTAGGCCTACGGAAGCGAACAAAGATGATCATGTATATATGAATATAAGAAAGCCAAGAAAGCCTAAAGGCAATTACTAAATGACAAAAGCAGAAGCAGAAGCCGAAGCAACACTCAAACACACCAGTAAGGGTACGACAAGACACGATTGAGGACAAACATCAAAAGTTACCGTCCCATGAGGATTTAGGTAGACGTCATCATAGGGTACACACTCTGTTCATTCATAGGAAATCATAGTGGCGAACTGTAAATGGGTCAACCACTAATATGTAGTACGTTGCAAAATGATAGGGTTATAATCTATTTTGATGAACTGTTTAAAAAAATTAAAAAGGATTTTATGAAAATGATCATGACCAATGATCTGTAAATTAAGTTACCATAGAGGTTATGTTGTGATAGTCTTTGTCGCAGAATAGTTCTTAAATTGTTTTGTTTTTTATATTTTAAAAGAAGATCACGATTACGATAACGAAATGTTGCAGAAGCGTTAGCCCTGGTGGAGAAGCTTCTAATTTATCCAAAAGAAAATATAACAGTCCTCAACTCGACTAGACGCTCTAGAATAACGAATAATACATAAACTCAATAAGACGTTTCTCGGGAAACATCCCTGTCTAAGTGGGGAGTAATTTACATTATCAAAATTGAAATCAACTGTCTTGTCATAGATTTTGCTAATTATTTGTACCCATTTGTATCCATTTTCAATAGAGAGATGTAAATCGTGAAAAGAAGCGACAGTATCAGAAATGTTAGCTGTGTTGTGGTGAATCCTTTTAGGATAGATAGTGTTAACCATATTAGAAAAGAAGGGGTAGTCAATGTTCAATAAGTCATCCTGATACCGAGAGGTGACATACACGGTTTCAATTACATCTGCCTAAGTTTATGGTGACAAATACAGATAAGGACGATCATTTGGAAGCAACAAACACAAACAAGAGAATACATTAGCAAACTTGGTTTCACTAAGTCTGCTCATGACAGGTATTGTGAGACGCAACAACTTTCTCGCCCCTAGCAACGGCTTAAGCGGTATTCCTGTTGCTTTCAAGAGCTTCACATTTCAGTATTTATTCAAAGCACATCGCGTTGGTCTCATTGATTCAAAAGGACCATTAAAAGTAATACTATTCAGCCGCCACACTGCGCTAAACGAACTCTAATATGAATGTTAATAAATACTGATACGGGTGATCCTTTAGAAGCAACAAACACAACCAAGAGAATAAAGTAGCAGGTTTTATTGAGTATTTTCATGAGGTAATGCAAGACTTATATTTCACAGCTACACAAAAACAAATCTGCGACACGAGGTGAGCAGTTTGTGCCCATATGGGTCCATACTTTCATATGGTTCCATACTACAAAGTCACGTACTACTTAAAACAGATAAATAATTTAGTACATAATGAACCGATAAAGAAAGGCGAAAGAGCAATGGCATGAGTTTTACACGTCAAGCCAGAGACCATAGGTTCAAGTCCCACAATAGGCACGACGTTTAACTCTACTGGACGCTCTACATGCGTGCTTAAAGGGTTATGTCGTCCGTTACCTTTTGTCTTGTGAAGGCGATAGTGGTTTAATTTTTCATTTTATTTAAACAAATATTGTCAAGGTCTTTATACAAATGAAGATCGGAGAAGTTAGAAAACGTCCAATATCGTTTAGTAAAAAAACGAAGTTATGGCTTTTGTTTTCATGATAAAGACAGTATTGTGCCTTGTAATTTGATGTTTACTGAACTTTGATGTTTTCCGAACTTTGCCAGGGTCTTAATATCAATGATAGCTTTGAAATTAACGAAAACACCAAACATCGCTTTTTCAACAACATATGTCATATTCAGCCTTGTCGAAACAGTAGCAAAACTATTTTGCATTTGCTCTTTACCAGCTTTGTTAGAGTCATGATTTTCAATGAAAGCATGTGAAATTTGCTAACCACAAATATCGGCTATTGATCAACATATGGAACTCGTGAGCACACAATTCATATAATTATAGTTTAATCTAATGAGAGGCGTCCTTGGCTGAGTGGTGAGAGTGTCTGACTTGAAATCACTTGCCCCTCACCGCTGTAGGTTCGATCCACCAGGATTCTAGGAATCTTTATGTGACGAAGCTATCGAGATTGGTTGCGGAACGTCGGTGGTTCTACCTAAGTGCCCGCCCGTGCATGGAAATTGTCCGGAGAAGGCACCTGGGGTCTTCCTCCACCAGTGGAAGCTGGAAAGTCGCCATATGACCTTAGCTGTTGGTGTGACTTTAAAATCCAATCCAAAATAAATCTACTGAGGATGACGCTAATTCCACGCATGTCACCCGGTGCACGACTTCCTGTACACTGATTCCACGCATGTCACCCAGTGCACGACTTCCTGTACGCTGATTCCACGCATATCACCCGGTGCACGACTTCCTGTATTCCACGCATATCATCCGGTGGACGACTTCCTGTATTCCACACATATCACCCGGTACACGACTTCCTGTTCGACTTTTATACTTATTTTCAAGGCTGGGGTTGACGAAAAGCAAAGCAAACTTCCAACTAGGTACTGGATATTAAAATTACATATTAAACAGCCTTATAAAGAAACATGTAATTATGTAATGTTTAATAAAGCATTGAATTGAATTGTATTGATCCCCATTATGTGGTAGTAATTTGGTTTCAAAACAATTAAAACGAGTATGAAAGGGGATATGTGGAAATCGACGAAAGCGATACATATTATTATATCGCAGTCACGTTTGTGCAGCTCGATTTTGCAATATGAATTATTTATTTTTACCATACGAAACTACATGGAACTAATGAAACCTCATCAATTTGTTGGATCTCCAAACAATATTGACACCTCAGAAAAAACATGCTTTATCGAATCGGATTATTGGCTAATCAATACGAATGTTTCGCATAACACTTCTCATTTACACAACAACGATTCCGAGATCCGAAAATGGACATCTACAAAAGCTGAATTCTGAATAATTAAAGATGTTGATGCGTAACAACCGTTACCGCCGGCGACACTGTAACTGTTAGGTACATATGTCTGCGTTAACAATTAACCTGTGATTAGTTTGTTTTGTTAATAACCAAGAAATAATTGCCTGGATGGGAACGCGTTTTACTAAAGAATGCTTATATTATTCTGTTTCAGTTATATATTAATATATTATATATATTTTTCGTCTCGCCTTTTAGGTAAAATGGAAGATATGGTTAAAACAGCACCGACACCGTTTGTTTTCTTATCGTTATGATAAGCTATTTTAAACAAAGACTTTGTAGTCAACACTATGGCAATGATTATCAGAAGTATTGTACCAGATATATTTGAATTTAAAGTCATTAGAAATTGAAAGGTTTACGTTATAGTGTACCGTTATACGTATTTGTGTCGTCTTTCCTGTACAGGTTGTGTATGATTTTTTATAACTTTATAATGCATACACACTATTATAATGCTCATTATATATGCATACTGATCAATATATAGAGTTTAATTAACATTGTTGAAGTGATACGGGAAATAATTCCCGAGTGAGAAAGATTCTTGCGATATAGAAACGACTGCGTTGGTACATGTTGTACAAGTGAATATTTCTCACGAGTTAATTATTTTCCGTATCACGACAAAAATGTTAATTAAACTATATAATATATATTTTGTGATGAATTTCTTTCCAATCGTCTTTTGACACAAGTATTCCTTCTTCTGTCACTCCTTTGGCGACAGCACGGAGTAATATCATGACGTCAATTCGTGACGTATTATCGTGACGTCTATCGTTTAGTTCATAACATTTGGCTACTGTGCTATCTTGCACACTAGGCGAGATAGCACAGTAGAGGAAGAGATATGTTATAGATTTTCTCAAACTGGGAAATTTCTATAATTCATCACAGAATATATAATATAAACAATGTCTTAACATCATAGTTACCGTCAAACAATTTATTCATAAGGACCTATTTACTAGAATGGCATCACTACGCAGCTCAAAATGGCATTAACAAAATTATGATTCATTTTAAAAAATCGAATATTTTATTTGTTAAATACTATATGCCCATATACTTCTGGCTATGTGGTTATGTACGGTAGCAACCGATAATTTGAGCAAAAGATGACGGATTTAACAAATTAGAAGCAAATGCGAAAAATGTCTTTATTTTTTGATGTCGATACTTTCCATGAATAATACTGAATTGAATATAAGATAGAACATGGCCACATGCCCAAGGCAATTGAAATAGGATATGAATCTATAATACTTGACGAACTCCTCCTAAAAGAAATTCATGCTTTGGTTCAAACATATTAGAATACACCGTTTCTTCTCTTCCATGAGTATTGTTTTTCCAAAACGATGTTGTAAAGTCGGTATCAAAGAAAGTACGCATGAGGGATTGCTTCAATGTTACATATTTTTGCATATTTTGTAAATTTGTAAATATGTTACTAAGCAGTGCTAGTTTGCTTCGAAACGTTTGAGAGGAAATGATGTACTAGTTAGTACATGTGTCGGAAAGGAGAATTCCACGAAATATATTTTACGGTAAATTTCGTTAGAATATGTAGTGTTATGATGAACGAATTCGATTCAAAATTGTATCCCTATAAATTAGTAATGGTTCTGAGGAAAACATTGATGTTACATGTTGTACAAGTGAAAATCTGTAAGCATGGGCAACCTTGCCATACATCAGGTTAGAAATTTGAACTTGCTTGATTAGTTGCCTATGATCAACAGACAACATGCTTGAGAAAAAACAAAAACAAAATTGGTCCAGCAGTTTAATTCCAAATGGTTTGCGAATACTCATACAACAAAACAATATGGAGTTAATGGTGCATTTTCATTAACCGTCAGTATATATATATATTTATCGTCTTTTGGCAGCTGTTAGGTCCAAGTTACGATTAACTGCAGGTGTCCTTTAACATTGGCAAGTGCCACATCATGCATCTAACAAGTTCAAGAAAGACTAGCAATACTTCTTATACGCTACATCATCAGGTACTTAAGTTAGGGTACATATTTAGGGGTGGGATTTACATCAGATATGTCATGGGCCCCACATTTGAAAAAAATACAAAATTACAGGTAAAGCAAACAAAAACTAAATACTAACATGCAAATAACATTCTGAAAGACGTGAAACTAAATAAGCAGCTTACTGCTTCATAGTAAGACCAACCCTCGAATACAGTTCTTCGGCATATGATCCACATACACAAACTTGAAGGGGTTCAATGGGGAGCAGTTTGATTTGCGTGTAATAAATATTCGGAAGACGCCGGGCTCAGATACCAACCTATTATCAAACTTGAAATGGTACTCTCTCGAACATAGAAAACGAGATCGTCACCTTTCTGTTTTCTTTAAAATAGTTTACAACATGTCGATATCCTCCCTTTTCAGTCACATCACTACATTCCTTGGATTTAAGTCTCCAATAAATCCTCCTTTTATTTAACCGGCACAGTCACTGATATCTTTGTCTTCACAGTGTCATCAATATTTCTAAAGGTATATTATAGGCATATTTTTAATGTTGCATTAGTTTTTATCAAATTGCCTTGTTCTCCTGATGGATTAAGTAGCTTGGAAGACTTGGCAATCTTTCACTTTATAACTACCATCGCATCGTCGTACAAGTTTTTATTTATCCTCGCCGTTGGCAACTAGGCCTTTTGGCGAGCGTTTCAAAAGAAGATTATGCAGATGAGTCCAATCCACATCTCTCGTCCAAAGAAGTTTCCTGTAGAACTGCAGAAGTAGAGTTGATAGTGAAGAGATCCAATGTTGACAGTCTATAAAAGATTAAATTCTCAAAGAAGATTAATTGTAGAAGTTGAAGATTTCGACCAAAGGGATAACTGCAAAGATGGTAAGTAGGTCAATCCCATTTCCGGCTCGAAAGATGTTTAGAAGCTCTTCGACCAACCAGGGCACAGTCGATTTGAAGCCTGTCTAGTATGTCAATCCGCGTGCACGTGAAATTCTGCGCTGTCACCGCTAAGCAGGTAAATCCTGTTGGTTGTAAGTCCCGGGATGTTTATGTCTGTATCCGTGGTGGTTATATGTCTCCGTAGAATCTAAGAAACGGCCCTCAGAAGGACCACGGTACCACCCTAGTTAGGGGTGTATACCAAATCGGAACGTGTATCTGTACTCATGACTGCCTGAGTACTACACTTTCAACGTTTGGCTCGATGGGACCAGCTTGTATGAAAGCCCACCGGGCCCGACGTTGATGGTGGACGATGATGGTTGTCACGTTCCTGATCCCCCTGCAGGACGCGTCGACATAGCTTGAAGAGCTGTTGGTATCGTCGGTAACGAAAAAGCTGACCAAGCCCTACTCCGTTGTAGACGGACACGTCCTGCTGGTTCGGTGGTCTGAACGGGAAATGGGATGACCATCGCATGGCCATATAGTCTTAATTAATACTTAATAATAATGCCATTATTATAAAAGGAGAAGAAAACAAATTACAAATATATATATTTAATTGAGATGATCGTTCTTAAAAACAACAAAATAAACGTAACATTATATGATTTCCAACACTGTTTGGATACTCTTTGTAACATAATTTGAAGAAGGAGAAGAAGAAGAAGAAGAAGAAGAAGAATACACTATTGAATTGAGTTAACTGTTCTTGTACATGTAAAATAAAACAAAACGTGGGATGATATATTAGAATACTCTTTGTCACAGTGTTTGTTAATGTATTGCATAACATATGAACTGTATCGGTTATTCCTGAATATTTTATAACCTGACGAATGGAAGCTCGGATGCGTAACATTTGCTATTTGACATCACTGAAACGCTAAAATGGTCTGAATAAGCGAGAATATCACGTTTTACAAAGGGTAATATTTGCACATTTGGTTTTGAATCATTTTAAACAAACTTTAAACACTTGGTCTCTGTTTGGTTTAATTGTTCAACGGCTGGGATGTTTGTCACTCAACGTATTGTTCCTTGTTTAGACCCTTCGTTCAGTATTTCAACATGTCCACCAAGTATGAGCTTGGTTATGATTTTTGGTTAGCAATAACTGTAGTTGTGGAAAACAATGAATTAATACATGATAGATAGATACTTTTATTGACTTAAACTATTACAGTTTTTCATCATTACAAATATATGATAATTATAATATACACACACGTGACAGATATTAACATTGCAAATACAACAAAATAATCATTAATTTTTTTTTGTTTCATACATATTTAAACAATCAAAAACATACATATATTATGGTATGTCAATGATAAACGAGGATGTTCTAAAATAAGATATCTAGTGGTTTTTTTTTTGTGTTTTTTAGTCTGTTAAAATGGATGTAGATAGCCTTAATACAAGTGCATCGGAAATGAATTTACTTAAACTAAGAATATTCTTT
This sequence comes from Cyrtodaria siliqua, assembly GCA_037043455.1. Taxonomy (NCBI): domain Eukaryota; kingdom Metazoa; phylum Mollusca; class Bivalvia; order Adapedonta; family Hiatellidae; genus Cyrtodaria; species Cyrtodaria siliqua. Next base: position 92,572 of record JAWPHD010002423.1, on the reverse strand, counting down.
TTGTTTAATGACTGCAACAATTCTACAAATTTAAACATGCTTGGTCTAGTTGTGTAATATTTAGGACTGTATTTGTTCCTAATGTTAGAGTAAGTAGTACAGATCAAAATAAAATGGTACTCGTCTTCAATAGCGTTAGTGTTGCAAATTTCGCACACTCTTTCGTTTCTCTCTGTTCTACCTCTTGAGTATCTCCCTGTTTCTATTCTTAAACAATGAGCGATTAATCTTATTCTTGTTATACAACTTCTTAATTGTTTGGAGCATAATGTTTCTAGATATGTTTCAAAATCAAAATTCTCTTTCACCACCTTATATAGCGTTAAAACTCTACTGCCTTATATATCAGATCTCCATTGTTGCATGAAATTATCTATTAATCTTTGTTTAAATATTAAAGGAAATAGTTTAAAACTAACACTCATGGGATTATCCCAGACATTATTAAAACCGTTACTGTTAAGGATAAACCTTATATTAGTTAGCCAATTCTTCGCGCCCTTATTACAGTTAGATAACAAATCCTTATATACTGCTTTTAATATAATGTTCTCTGTAGACAATAGTTTATACCAATATTTGATCATTTTTACATATCTATTAATGTATAAGGGGTAACGAGAGAGCTCTCCGTAAATACCAGCATTGCTTGTGGTAAGTTTAACACCTAAAATATTTTTACAAAATTTTAACTGCATTCTCTCAATATCTTTTGATTTTGTAATCCCCCATATTTCACTTCCATAATTTAATATTGATGCCACAAAAGCATCGAAAAGCTGAAGAGATAATTTTGGTTTCAATTCATATTTTCGTATATTAACCAAGAGTATATTCATTGCTTTTAAGGCTTTTCCACAAAGACATTGTTGGTTTAACGAAATGGAGCCAGTATAATTAAGAACCACACCTAAATAATTAAAATCATCGACGACATCTAATAAACTTCCACTATAATACCACCTTTCACATTCTTTAATTCTACCCCTTTTACGAAATACAACTATTTTTGTCTTTTCAGTATTAACTTCAAGACCCCAGGATTCACAGTATTCATAGAGTCTATTAAGACTTTGCTGAAGGTCATCTGGGCTTGATCCCAGTACAGCCATATCATCAGCAAAAAGCAACAGTATTAAAGTGATATCATTAAATGATAAAGCACCATCTATTCTGTTTAATAAGAACAATTCTAAATCTTCTATGAATATAGAAAACATAATCTGTGAGACAATATCACCTTGCTTTAGACCGATAGAAATATCAAAGAATTCGGAGTAAGATCCACAGAACTTAACACATGCTTTAACTGTATCATACATGGATCTAATTATCCTAAGCATTTTCCTGTTGACACCACATTTATATAGTTTTAACCACAACGCGTTTCTGTAGACAGAATCAAACGCTTTTTTCAAATCTATAAATGCGCAATAAAGTCTTTTTTTGTCGTTTAAAATGTTGTTTATAATGCTATGCAAAATAAATTAATATATGTAGTTAGATTGCTGTATTTAAACACACTATTCTGTATAATCATGGATAAGCAGTAGATAGTTATTTCAGTATTATTTTCAAGAACAATATTCTTGTTAGTTGTTATTTTCAGTATTAGCTAGTTCATACTTTCTGTTATTAACAGTCCATAATTTCATATATTGATCAGAATGCAAAATTCAACATGTACAGTCTTTTTTCTAATATAAGTCATTCATTGTTCAGTTTCATTGTTCAAACACCTAAGCAAATATCAGTCAGTGTTTCGAACCGATTTGGGTACTCGTTCCACATTAAATCAGTCAATTGTAAGAAATGCTACACAAATGCTACAAAAGCACTCTTACAACGTATAATTCTTATATCCTTTATCTGAGGATTTTGAAGAAACAGGCATGCAGGTTCAATGCTTTGCTTTGGTGATGTTTTGTGTCAAATTAAAAGCTTACTAGTTCATTGAAACTCAATGGTGTTGACGCCCATATGGTCCACTTGAAAGCCGTTGAAGCGTGGTTGTTGAGGTGTCGATGGTTGAATGCAACGGTTGATCTGCATGCTGCAACTTTGTTTTGGTGATGATATAATTGTCTTCATTGTATCAAATTGATGTCGTTAAAGCATACAAGTTGGTCAAGACCTTTTGTTGCTCACATATTTCTATTAATGCCGTTGAAGCATACATGTTGAGTGTCAGTCATTGATGTTCAATGATCAATTGTTGGATGTTGAGCTTCACAACTTGTGCTATTGTACAATTTACAACTTGTACTATTGATTTTATGAATATTGAGTTCTGCTTAACCCGGGACTAGAGGGCGTGAGCGGTAGCTAGCATAATTTCACTACCGCTCATGAACAGTCTCAATCAAACCGAGACTGCAATATTTCGTATGTGTCGTGCTCGGCCGTTTCCTAAGGTCCATTATCATACTCTTTTTTACACATTAATGCCGTTGAAGCATACACATTGAAAGGGCCAATCGTTGATGTTAAGTGCAACAGTTGTTGACTTTCTCGTTGATACAAGTTATGTTGAGTTGTTAAAACAACAACTAAAGCGTTAATGTTGAAGCACTGTTTATCTATAGAGGTGTTACCGGAATTAAAACAAATTCCATTGAGTCATGCATACTATTTTCCAAGCTTTATAGTTTGCCATTTATCGAAATGAAGTTCAAACTAAGATTCACTTACATATTCTTAGTGATGTAACTTTCCTCTCTAGAAAATTGCTGAGAAAAGTAGTCGTCATATGGTATATAAAAAAATAAAATTATGATCTGTGTTGACACCGTGAACAAACTGCATTCGTTCAGCACCTTTTACATATATTCTACTTTATGATAAATAAAATCATCTTACAACCATAGCTCTCATAAACAAGTCAATAAAGTCATTTCAGCCAGAAAAACAGCCTTTTTAAAAATACTAAAAATGCCTTTTATCACAAAATAAGTTAGGGATTATATAGCTGGGAACTCCTTTCGACTACACCAAGTATGAATACCATAGTGATTTACTTCCTTAACTGTGCGTGAATGTTCAAAGCCACTATTCTGGGAAAGCATATGATATAGCGCATAAAAAAGTCGTACATTTTGGCGAATCGGCTTAGTATCGATCAAAATATGGGCGTTTCAAAAATGAACAGAGAGGACGACAGTGACAAAAATATGTAACAATTTTCACAGTTTTATCTTTCTTTAACTGTTACATAAAATGGCATAGGGCATATATGTACTTGGTCAAATGGATAAAATGCTTAAAGAAGTCAATAAACATGAAGAAATCAGGAGGTTTATTTCCCAAAAGCGCGCTGTACATGCAAAATATGCTGATTTGCATGCCAAAATCTGATTTACAAGGCAATTTGGTGCATTAGTGGAATCATACATTAATTTGGTGGCACTATATGCATACATAAACATCCCAATTACTCATAAATGCTAGTCTGTTACTAGCTTTGTGATTACAAATTAAGTTTCTATGACTGGACAGAGTACTTTGCTTGCAATTCTCTCGGACGTTTTCTCAGAAAGTCCAATTTTAGGGAGTAAGGGGAAGGATTTGGTTATGTCACACCTTTGCAAATTATAATGCTGATTACCATTGAAAATACAAGTATCTACATTTTAACAACAAACGGGCCAAGTGTTACAGAAAAATGTCTCTCCAGGTCATCATCATTTAAAGACTTCAAACATTTTAAACTCCAAATTACAGTATTCCGAGTAAAAATACACTCGAAAAAAATCAAAATGCGTTTAAAAACACCGCGAAGTACTTTTTTCAGAGCTGTAGTCACTCTGAAAAGTAAAATACTGTTTAGGTAAGAATCCGAGAAAAAATGAAAACCCACATTACGCCGCCTTATAGGTGTATCGGAAGTAAAACAAATCCCATTGAGTCCTGTAAAGTATTTTCGAAGCCTTATAGTTTGCCATTTTTCAAAATGAAGTTCAAACTAATATTCATGACATTTTCTTATTGATGTGACCTCCCTGTCTAGAAAATTGCTTAGAAATGTAAGAGTCATGTGGCATATAAGAAAAGAAAATTCTCATATTTGTTGAGCCAGAAAAATAGGCTTTACATATTCAAAAATGCCTTTTGGCATAAAAACAGTTAGGGATGATATAGTTGGGAACTCCATTCGACTACACCAGATATGAATACCATAGTGATTTATTTCCTGTATGCCTAGACATGTTGACTGGTTGAGCTTCTTGTGAAGAGTATATTATCAGAGTTCTTCCATTGTTAAAAAAATAAAAAAGAACCAACGAAAAGATAGCTGGAGTTTAGAATCATATAGTGTTTAGGGACTTTTAATATTTTGGTGACGTTTACAGAATAATACGAGAGAGAGAGAGAGAGAGAGAGAGAGAGAGAGAGAGAGAGAGAGAGGGGGAGAGAGTTGTTTAACAATAAATGTTGTTTCCTCGACTTCTCGTATTACTTAAAAAAATAAAATCACATAATATTGAATATGTGAAATACATTTGTTGTTTTAATAAACTGAAATGAAACTCTTAGTATTGGAAATTCGATTTGTGTAGCAGCCACAAATTGAAGTTAGAACTCCCCTAATATTATGACAATATCTACTTGTATGAGTACACTATACCTATTACAGGCATAAACACGGTATGAATATGATGCACACATGATTTTTGGAATGTAAATTTTATTTTAAAACAACAGGAATGTTCTTTGAAATGGTAAGTTGTCATTGTTGGGTTCTACATAGCATCAACTTACATTAAGACATTAAAAATACCCGGCCCCACCACACACACACACACACACCCACACACACACCCCAACACTTACTTTGACACGATATCCGGGTTATTTTTGTATTAACATGTAAACCAACTTGTTTACGCCGGATGTGTCTGCTGCGTTCATGGGGCCATATTGCGTAACATAGTTTTTATGCTGACGAAAACGTAGAGAAAACAAATACAATGTTGGAATGGGCGAAACTTCCGTTACGGCGTCATAATAAAGGTCTTTTGAAAACAGTTTCGGGGCCGTGTACAAATGTAAAACTAAACACCACGGACCTGATTTTCCTTCTTTTATTTTAGAAAGTGCAATAAAAAGGGGAAAAAAGAAGACGATATCAATCTTGTTTGACATTTCTGGCGTTGGAACTAGGTCGAGAGTGGTGTTGGAGGACTTTTACATCTACCTGCAAACGGAGGCAGCTCCACTGAGTATCGTCTGCGTGAATGTGACTTTACGTCATGAAGAGTTATAAGTCGAACGAGGTGTTTTCAATATTAGGTCATTGGTCACAATGACGTTGAACACATTGACTACGAAATGTACAAGCGTTACAATTATTCTATTACCATGATGTATGTACGCGGATACAACACCTGAAGAGTTATATTAGAGTTGACAGAGTGTTTAGTATCAAGTCATGATGACCTTGACCTTGAACATTTATCCCAAAATGTATAGGGTTCATGCTGTCATCGTGTACAACATATTAAATTTCATGTGTTGTTCATTCCGATATTTGGAGCTGTTCCCGATATTTATTTCCAGATATCGGTGGTACTTTATCAAATACTTTTGCTTTCTCACTTTAATTTCGAATAGGAAGTTCCACTACTCTAGGCTTTAAACGTTCTGATTATTGTTTAATCACCCTTAGGCTATGTTGCCTGCTTTTTAATTTAGTCGTTTGACTGCTAAATGTGATACACAGGCTTCATAACCTCTGCTCCCTACGAAATTCCATTTCGTTTATTTCACTCATTGTTTTCTCGTTTAGTGCAAAGCAATTTGTTAGAAACTGTGACCATACGCCGCTGGCCATAGAATGGTATGAAAATACATCATTGAAGGTTCCATGTTCACCGTCATATGCATACCATCTTCAGGATGGCTCAAATTTCTGTACTATTGACAATTTGAATATTGGGTTATGCTCAACCCGGGGCTAGAGGGTGTGAACGGTAGCAAGCACTTTTCAATACCGTTCATGAACAGCCTCAGTTAAAGCAAGACTGCATTATTATTTTTATTTATTGTGTTCGGCGATTTCCAAATTCCCCTTTCATACTCTTTTTTTTGGAAGAATTATACAACCGACAGTTATGTCGACAGACAGACGGACGGACGGACGGATGGAAGTACTTACAAACTATACTTTGTGTGATTTTAAACTTTGGTCAGGTTCGACTGTGTGTCTATTTAGTGGGGCATTTGTCAAGCTTAAAACATTCTGGTTTAGTCCAACAAAAATAACGTTTGACCAAGACCGATCAGATATAAAACCATCCAACACGGTATTCCTCGTAAGAACTTTAATTAGGTTTGAATATTTCGGTTTAATGAGTTTTTTCCTTCTTTAACTTTTAACTCACAATGGCAATTTTTAAAAGCTTTTTAGTGGAAGTAAGAATTAGCATCTAACCCTACGAAAAGTAGCTTCTGACTCGGACAGCCTGAATTCAATATACTCTACCCATTACTACCCGCCAAACACATACTCACCCAACTGCCCACTAAACATCGTTTTGCGGGAGTATATATACATACATATATATATATAAATATATATATATATATATATATATATATATATATGTTGTATGATCATAGCTAGTATTTTAAATAAGGACCAGTAAGTAGTAATAGCCCTACTGATTTGTAGTTCGGGCGACTTTTTACAGCCGCCACACAGCACTAAACAAACGCTACTGTGAATTTCAATAAATATTGAATAGAGAAAAGTAACGGGATTTGACTCAAGTTTTAATTTGACTTTCATGGAAAACAGACAGATTGACGTTTTCCTACTTAGTGTTTTATTCTGGTGTTTCCGTTGTATTTATTCCCCTGAGAGTAATACCGATAACATCTCATTGAAAGACTTTCGAATTTCGCGGGTAAAAAGTTTAAATATTGATGGAACAAGGATAGTGAAGTCTGTTTGACTGAGACTGTTTAGGAACGGTATGAAATGTGCTTGCGTGCTTATTAAAAATTCATAGTACAGAAATTTGAGCCATCCCGAAGATGATATGCATATGCCGGTGAACATGAAACCTTCATTCCAGGTCAAGCGCCGTATAGTCCAAGTTTCTAACAAAACGCATTGCCCTAAACGAGAAAACAATGGGCGAAATAAACAAAACGAAATTTATTTGGAAGCAAATGTTTTGAAGCCTGCTTGCGTATCACAGGTAACAATCAAAATAATAAATTAAAAAACAGACAACACATCCAAAGTAAGAAAACGAAAGTATTTAGATTGTACCACCGATATCTATAAATATCAGGCGTAGCGATCTCCAAAGATCGGAATTAATACCAGTTCGGATTGCAAGAACGGGGAGACGTGTTACCGCCACCACACTGCCCATGCAACGCTACTGTGATATATAACAAGTATGAAAACAGAAATAAAAATTTCAGCCATTCCGAACAATCGTATGGGCTTTTTCTCGAATATTAACCATCATTACAGTTTTAAACGCAAGCAATGTGTTTTCATTAGTGATGCTTATTTAAATTAATTACCAGTCCGAAAATGAAACCAAAATTATTGTAACTTCATTTATTGTGATTTAATAAACATTCGACTTTGCCTGTATTAATCCAGCAATACATTTAGATAAGAAAATGGTATTGTCGGATTGTGTATGGGAACAACATTGTACAGTTTTGAGTGCTTTTTTAGCGTTGTCGATATTATTGTTGATATATTGCACTGACATATATTAACGAAGCTAGTACTAATGTTACACAATTTGTTAATACAAATTATATAAATTGTTTTTCTATAATAAATGCACTGATATACATGAAATAGGAAATCATTTAAAAAATATTGAAAAATGACATCTGAGTTTATTGGATTTTCATTATTCAACTCATGAACAGACGCAATAAAACCGAGTTTACTACTTTTCTCTTGTTTTTGTGTTTGTTTGATCCCCTTTTCCGTATTTATTGACATTCCCACTAGAGTTTGTTTAGTGTTGTGTGGCGGTCGTTAAAAGTCGCATGACTACAAATCAGTAGTGTGATTACTAACTGATCCTTTGGCATCATCAAAACCAATATTGTGGCTTTAAAGTAGAATATCGCTTAAAGCTACAGACGCTATACATAAACTAGTACTAACTCATGAATATGAACGAGTCACGAGTGAAGTAGTTTCAATTCGACGAGCAGCTAATGAGTCATACCATAAGCCAGAATCGATGCGTACAATATCATATTTTATCTAGAATTCTTGCAGGTAACATCGATAATATACGGCTTCCGAATACAGTTGATAAAAAAGTGTTGCCAGGAACGGTATTTGAACCAAGGACCTTGCAGATTTATTTGTTGCATGACGTTTTTACCACTACACCACGGAATCTTATTGGTATGTAGTAGCATTTCTAACACTAAATAGTCATAACGTAATAACTATAGCAACACACGCGTGCACAAACTTGTCATCCGCCAAATAAGAAGCGATATTAACAAGTGTGGCAGCACTATAAAGTTTGGCATTGGGTAGACACCTTCGTGATATGACTGAACTATTGTTGAAAGCGACCTTTAACCCCAATCATATATACACACATACTTTCTCTCATGACAACATTTTAGTGTTCGTTGAATAAGGAGCGAGTAAAATAAAACTGAAAAAAGGGTTTTGATAGAGGATAATATACACGTGTATATCGAGACATTGTTAGACGTGTATAACATGATGTCGATAGTTTTTTTAATATCCTAAGAATTGAATATATCTGAATAAATGTAATTATGCCAGCTTGAAAAACAATAGTTCATGATAAACTTGGAGTAAAGTAACGAGACTACATGGTTACATAACGGGTTAATTAAGAATATCTTTTGTTAAGTGTGAATAGTGCCAGGGGTGTAACTAAATGTACGCCGAGTGCGCAGCTGCGTACATATTGCCCGGCAGCAAAAATAAGAAAATTCAGACTACGTCATCAAAGCAGGCATTAAAAATATGCACCACATACCTTTTACGTTCAAAATATGTAGAATCCCACTGCCCCCAACCCAGTCCTCCACCAACACAGCACACAGGCATAAAATGTTTCTCGTTTACTTTTTATAAACCGCTCTAGCTGCGCCCCTGAGCGCTATATAATCCCACCATGACAACGGAACATCATGAGCAATCAATGTGTTTTAACACGCTATGCCAATCTCATTTTTAAAAACAGTTTGGACGTTTCATGTACTATATCTCGTATATTTCAGACACACGCGTACGTAATTTTGATAAATATGCCCGTACATATGCTCACAATTTAGCACAAACTAACCTAAAGAAAACCGGTGGTCGAATGACGCTGACGCTCGCTACACCCGTAGCAAAAACAATGTGAAGCACCGGTCTTCGTATGCTATATTGAGGCCTACAAATTCGTGTTGTAGCTCGACTAGCAGGATAAAAAAGAGTTAAAACGTCCAATTGAATCTATTCCTAATTGAAAATAAATTGCTTAACTTTTTTGAGTGATGTTTGAAGAGGCAAATATTCTTTAACATGTAACTTTCTAGTGATCAATCCCATACTGACCAAGTACACGAATGATTATAAGAGTTATTTTATGTTTCCAAGATATAATCTATACACTGTTATGAAAAATATTTGAATGTCGCCGCCATATTTGCTCATATTATCGGTTTCCATCGTACAGGCTCCCATAGCCTGTTATATCTATATATTTTATGTTATTAAATTCAGCAACACAAAGCTGACAACTGGTGTACTTTTTTTAAATCATAGAATTCATTGTCTCGTCGACACTGAAAACAAATGCCTGTGGCAATAGTTATTATACATCAGGTTCGATCTTGTTTTGATCATGTTTCATTTCAGTATTCATATTTCCGTTGCAAACAAACCGGGACATAATGTGCAACATTACAGCTTTCAATAAATGCAAAAACTTTTAACCTTATAGCCTGCATTATGTATTATTTATAATAACTGTTGACAACTGATATCAGTAAAACGTGTAACGTTTACATTTAAATACAATATTACATAATGGGAAAACACCAGGATTTTTGATTAATTTCATTTGAATGGGACATCTTGATATGTATAGCTTGCGCTCATAAATAATTGTCGTTGATATGCTTGCACTGATAATTAATATGATTTTTACATGTTTCAATAATGCTTATTTGTTCCAAAAGGTATGATATTTGAAATTGTATATTGTTTAACTGCTTCTGTCATGATAGCTCTCGTACATTTGCTATCAGAAATGTCTATTATCAGATCTTATTATAATATAAAAAATACACAAAATATCTATAAAAGTATTAGTCTCGGTCAGACGGCCTGTTTCTGCTTACTTCGCTACGCTATGATTTTCAGAACCAAGGCCTGGGGAAAAACGAAAGTTTGAAATCGATCCTCACATTAGGTGCGATTTTTGCGAGGATTCAAGAGACTATATGAGGCTTTCATCAAACGCATTTTCAAGAAAATTAAATCTAAACTTCTTACATTTCACACACGTATTGGTCAAAATCAAATATTGAAGCGGGGATAGGGCTTTCTCCGACTGTTATTTGTTTATGACACGTGAGTTAAACATTTATTTTTTCTATGTAGCAAATTCCGTCAGTGTGTCCATTGTATGGACATGGTATGCTAGCACAACTGCATCGATGAGATCTACTTCCTTTGAAATGTAAATGTATATCAGATCAATATGTGGTACAAATCCTGTATCTCAACTTCTTTGAGCAAGATAAAGACGAAGCTTTATCAGTGTGTTCTTCTTATGCATTGGACACGGACCGCGTATATTTGGTCACTATGACCTACTGAAATGCCAAGTGCATTTGTGTACAAATAATATTCTATATCTAATGTCTGAATGTTGTATATGCCTGCCAGAGGTATATACAGAATAAAGTTATTATTTTCCTATTAAATGTGCCATTCTAGTTAAAATTCTAAATATGTTCAATCTTCCTGCATGAATTGAACAAACTTTGCCAAACGATGCCATTGCGTTCGGACGCTGTGGTTTCTATAGGACCCTATATCTCATTTTTGGTCTCACAGTGTATGGCATAATGATTAATGATGAACACATTTTTTTGAAATTGATCTCCTGGCAATGAATCAGATCATTAAATAAACATTAACCCTTTATCTAAATGCATTCTGTGGAAACGAAAACTACATTTGTTGATTTATTTCCATAAAATATCCAGCGGATGTATAACTCTTTTGTTCAGGTTGTTTGTACAAAATACATAATTAGCTCAATTACTGCACTCATACGAGAGTTTTTTAAATCACCACGGTGTCTGCGTCGGCGTCGGCGTCCCAATTAACCTCATGTTTTGCGTGTAAGGTTTGTTGGTATATCTATATTACTGACATTTCTCCTAGCTAAACCAACTGTTGGTCAAATACTCCCTTGGATCCCACAGAAACTATATAAGTATATTCCCTAATTTATTTAATTCCCCATTTTGCATCGAATTAGGCGTGTAAGCTTTGTTTCCAGGTATATCTCTTACAATTCTTATCCAAGCTTAACCATATTTGGACATGTTTTTCATTCTTATTGTATTATTGAGAAGGTTGCGTAGGTAACTGTGTCATCTATAAATCCTGCACTAGGGAACCCAATTTGTGACAGCCAGTTAGATGCGAATCAAAGACAGATAAAGGTTTGCATGTAAGCAGTTGTATATTTATATACGTTTAAATTACTTGTGATAACCAAATGTTGGCATGTGACTCCTTATGGCATTATCTAGATGTGTCAAAAGTAAGTTAGGCTCCACTAAATCATGAGCTCTATGACTCAACTACACATAGTTTATGAATAACCAATAAATTTGATATATTTAAATACCCAAGGAGGTATTACAGACGGTATCATTCACATTCATTTTCGTAGCTGAATCATATTTGAGCATATGTTCATCTTACCAAATATAACTTTATAACACTAGATGTGCATACTGATCCGACTCAGATACCATAAACCCCGCCTACAATCAACCAAATTATTGAAAAAACGTTTTCAATCAAGATTACATCAATCTTCACACACACACACAAGCCCGCCTCCTTCGATACAAAATATGAAAGCAAACATTCATGCGGGAACGGGTTTGTTGCCTAAGAAAGATGCCTTCGTGAATTGATGTTGTTGTTTTTTCCACTAAAATATCAATCGTTGTCCAATGTTGTTTTTGATGTGCGAGTTTGTGGGACAGTGGATGACCATATTTGTAAATGTACGAGTGCTTTCCGAAAAGTTCGTCGGCACTTCAAAATTGAATTTATTTTCTAATATATCAAACTAATTACTACTCAGTGTTGATAAACAACATTTTATTTTATGAAAATTCAATTGATTATAAATTACAAAATATTGTCACATAGCAATAATTGCCATGAAAACTACTCTCATGGGTATCCGGCGCCAATATGTTCAATTTAAAGCAAAACATATTTTCTAAAATCGTTGAAGTGTTAATGTCGTATACAATTGTCATGGCGATATTTACACAAACATACATGAACCCTCGTCCCACAATTTAATTGAAGAAAAATGATGAACGTCTGTGACTGTTTTTATTTATTGTTGAACACACATATATATTAATGTTATCATTACACAAAAGCGTTTAGTGTAAATAAAGGAATTCTCTCTACCTAATACGCTATGTTAATCTAACATAATAATTATCATTGATGAATATAAAAAACTACAACTGTTACAGAAAAACAGAAGCAAGACCAACTAGGTAATAAACCTTTTAGAGTTGTGTACAGGACTGAAGAGGTTATGAAGCCTGCACAGACTAAATTAAAAAGCATATCAAAAGAACAAATGCCTAGAAATCTGCAAAGCAAGTACTCAGTGACTTGGCAAGCGAAAATATTTTCTAATAAGTATAGGTATGAAAGCACTAATTATTTTTTCCCCATAGACACCAATGTTAAAGTGTCACATATTAATGATTTGCTGCAAATTCAACTCAAATATGGATAATGCAGCAGTGTAATTTTCATATAGAAAACTATTTTTCCACTTGAAAAATCACCAGAAAACGTGGGGTCACAAGACATGTAAGAAAGTTCTTGTTTGTTTACTAAACAGGTCAAGGGTACAGCTGTTTTTATTGATCGACTGTTTTCATTGCTCACAAAGTGTAAGCATAGAGTCGAAATTTCGAAAATGTTCATCAGTGATCCAGTAAAACCTATTAATACGCTTCTTATACATATAACCACAAAATCGAATAGAAATGGGCAGGTTTCCCCTACCTATAATGCCCATTTCCATCGAAAAAGGAGGGATTACTTTTTATTATAGGAACTACATTCGACTACACCTCGGAGGTTTACATGTAATTGGTGGTGGTAAACCTATAAGAGGAGAAAACGTGTTCAGATGTTTCTTAAATTAGGATTTTGTGTTGTCATTTTCATAACAAGCTTAAAAACACCTACTTCATGCAAATCGAACAATTATTTGCCGAGATATGGTCTTGTGAATACCAAGGACAATAGTCTGAAATCGACAAAAGTCAGAGATATCTTTTTTAATTTTACACTATCTGAATTCTCATACCAAACGGCATTTCTTGTCAATACACCATATTAAATAGATCACATGTTTAGAACATTCAATGGACATAAATAAAATATGCATTTTAGGTACAATTACGACGATGAATATGCCAGTTTATGTCGATTTTCATGCCAAAATTGATTTTTCAGACAAATTCTTCAAAATTGGTGGTAACATACATGATTATAGTAGCGAATACGAGCTTAATAATGCCAAAAATACCGCTTAAATCTGAATTGATACTAGCTGAACGCTGCCAAGTCGAGTTTGAATGATAAGGAATACTATTTTACCTTTTACACAAATCTTCATTTTTCACAGTATCCTATTTTAGGGGGGTAGGGGAAAGATTTAGTGGTTTCATGCCTACCAAACCTGTTGTCATGCAGATTTAATTCATGAAAACATGTTGCAAACATGCAACCCTACATGCTGATACCAAAAAGACATAGTTCAACTGTAAACACTTCACCAGTACGTCACTTTAAACACGAAAAAAATATGAAACTCAATATTACGGCTCTTATAGACAAAATTGGACTAAAAACGCTCAAAACCTATGTAATAAACTATGGAAAACTTATTTCTGAGCTTATTTTACCAACTGTAACCGGAAAAGTGTCCCTAGGTACGAATCTGAGCGATTCCTAATTACTGCACGCATCTCTTATAGGTATGAAAGCACTAATTATTTTCCCCATAGACACCAATGTTAAAGTGTCACATATTAATGATTTGCTGCAAATTCAACTCAAGTATGGATAATGCAGCAGTGTAATTTTCATATAGAAAACTATTTTTCCACTTGAAAAATCACCAGAAAACGTGGGGTCACAAGACATGTAAGAAAGTTCTTGTTTGTTTACTAAACAGGTCAAGGGTACAGCTGTTTTTATTGATCGACTGTTTTCATTGCTCACAAAGTGTAAGCATAGAGTCGAAATTTCGAAAATGTTCATCAGTGATCCAGTAAAACCTATTAATACGCTTCTTATACATATAACCACAAAATCGAATAGAAATGGGCAGGTTTCCCCTACCTATAATGCCCATTTCCATCGAAAAAGGAGGGATTACTTTTTATTATCGGAACTACATTCGACTACACCTCGGAGGTTTACATGTAATTGGTGGTGGTAAACCTATATGAGGGATTTAGACACTGTTTGGCAAGTCTACATAAATAGCTATTTTACTTTTGTGTTGACGGAATTACTGTGTACAGTTAAGCAATCAAAATGGCGGTCATATAGCAACAAGCCGAACATATATATCAAATATATAATGTTATCTAAACATTGCATAGTTTACGATATAGCTTCTTCTACAATAAATACTGATAAAGGTGATCCTTTGGGAGCATCAAACACAATTAAGAGAATAAAGCAGCAGACTCGGTTTTATTGAGTCTGTTCATGAGAAGTAATGAAAGAAGCAACACCTCTCACGCCCCCTAGCACCGGCTTAAGCGGTATTCTACTTCAAAGCCACCTATATTGTGCTCGTTGGTCCCAAAGGACCAGTAAAAATAACACTACTGATTCGTAGCACGGGGAGACATTTTACCGCCGCCACACTGCACTAAACGAACGCTAGTGTGAATGTTAATAAATACTGATAAAGGTGATCCTTTGGGAGCATCAAACACAATTAAGAGAATAAAGCAGCAGGAATGACATAAGAAATGTCTCCGCCTTGAAAATGAAGACTAGTACGTGCAATCTATTATTCTACTTAAAATTAAAACAACATGAAATGACACAAGTTTGAATTCATACAATTTACATCGTTTTACTGTGGTCGTTAAATTGATTACTAAATAATGCACGAGTTTTGAATGAGAAACAACTAGCTATGACAATATGACGCAAATGTCGATAATTGTTAAGTTAATGATATGTTTTCTATTGTGCGACGTTATTTTGACATGCAGTCAAAAGAATAAATGAAAGGTTTCAATTGTATTCCGAACGACTGTGTTTTATTGCTGGAGCGTGAGCTTCAGATCTGCAACATCTGGTATCTCAGTAAATAGCATTAAATAAACACTCTCCACAAAAAAGGATTCGCTGTACTGCCATGAGATCAGAACAATGACTAAGTATATAAAAGCAAGGACGCACTGAACGGACATGTACGTAACACGTGGATGATTCTGGAATCAATGCAACTGTTAATATAACACATCTACTCAATAAATCGATATGTGCGTAAAACATAGATACGTATATCACTATATCTCGTATATCTGCTGTCAAAAAAAAGGCCTAGCATCCTATCGCCACACACACACAAACTGAGGGTACTGGCATGTACCTAGAACATATATCTTGTATCAAAGTAAGGCCTAAGTATTCAACATCCTCAACAAGGACGAACTGTACTGACAAGTCTTTAAACTCTGGGTTATAATGGTATTTAAGTAGATACTGGATATGTAATCTCCACAGCAAGTAGTAACCTTTGAGAAACTTGGTCAAATATTGTTCTATATAAACGTTAAAAGATTGTTCAACAACAAATACATTAAAACAGTGATAGAGCTTCTTGCAAAACGCGAATAAATACTTAATACAAGATGGTCGTGACTGCCAGTATGTCAAACCGTCGGATGGGAAGGGTATATATTTTTTTTTATGTCAACGTTGTTAACTATTGTTATCAACTATAGGGTGTGTGATAGGTGATGCACTGTATATTACCTCGTATGAACAGACTCAATAAAACCAGTTTGCAACTGATAGGTGTTCCCTTGGAAGCAACAAATACAAACAAGAGAGAAAAGTATTTATTTTAGTCTTTTCATGAGAATTAATATAAGATGTAACACCTTCCACATTCCCTAGCACCAGTTTAAGCGGTATTCTACTTTTAAAGATTGAGTTTGATGATCCCAAAGGACCGGTAAGTAATATCACTACTGATTTGTAATGTGGCGACATTTTACTGGCACCACACCGCACGAAACAAACACTAGTGTGAATGCCAAGAAATACAAAAGTCTTGTTTCTAACAACCACAGCTGTCTTTCCACCCAGAAAAATTAAAAATATGTCAAGACTGATAATAAATACCGAAAAGGTGATCCATTGGAAGCAACACACACAAACAAGAGAGAAAAGTAGCAGACTCGGCTTTATTGAGTATGTTCATGAGAATTAGTATGTTCATGAGAATTAGTATCATGAGAATTAGTATGTTCATGAGAATTAGTATGTTCATGAGAATTAATATAAAATGCAAAACACTCACATTCCCTATCACTGGCTTAAGCGGTATTCTACTTTTAAAATCAGAAAAATTGGGCTTGATGATTCCAAAGGACTGGTTTTCTACTTATTTGAAATCATGGTGCTTTTTACAGGCCCCACACCGCACGAAACAAACGCTAGTGTAAATGCCAGTATAGACTGAAAAGTCTTCTTTCGAACAAACACATTCCGATTTTTGGAGATCGTTGAGCCCGAAATGTATATACAGATATTAGTGATTGTTACATTCGTAAATACTTTTGTTTAATTATTTTAATTTCGAATAAAAATTAGGTGAGTCTACTACTCCAGCCTTTAAAGGTTCTGAGTATTGTTTAATCACACTTAGAAGAATAGGTTGTCTGCTTTTTAATTTAGAATGTTGACTGCTACTTGTGATATGTATGATTCATAACCTCTTCTCTCAACTCAAATCCATTTGGTTTATTTCGCCCATTGTTTTCTAGTTTAGGGCAAAGTATTTCTTTAGAAACTGGGACGAAACGCCGCTGGCCATGGAATGATATGAAAATACCTCATTTATGTTCACCACCATGTCCAGGCATTCTTCGGGATGGCTCAAATAGCCGTACTGTTGATATTTTAAATATTGATTTCTGCTCAACCCTGGTCTAGAGGGCGTGAATGGTAGCAATCATTTTCCACTACCGTTCATGAACCGAGACTGCAGTATCACTTATTTATCGTTTTTGTCGGTAACCATATTTCTCATTTCGTACTCTTTTTACCTTCATTAATATTGCGTAAGCTCTGGAGTATGAGTTAAGCCATTCGAGACGCCATTTATAATTCTGTGAAAAGAATTTTAAATGATCAGTTGATGCGGAAGGGACTGAAGGCGGAATGGATTTTTGTCACTAAAATCCTCATAATGTGCATCAGTTGCATAATAATTCTGCATATACATTAAACAATGCCTCTTGTAACCTTTGGTTTAATTATTGTTTATGGAAATGTTTGATCTGGAACACTTGACAATTTGTCTGTTTTTTGTTGCTTAACCATTTATCATAAGTAAAATGAGTTTCAGGTTACTGACAGATTTACATAATTTAAATTCGTAGACAGACAGAAATGAACTTCGATAACAAAATAATAATTTATAAAAACCCTTAAGCGTCACATGAATTAATATTAATGATATAATAGTATACAATATAGATCAACCGAGTTGGCTAGTTTTCCAAACCTAACTATTGCATTAATCAAATAATTAAATCGAAACTTAAACACAATATGTGTTTTATTTTTAGTTGAATTAACACCTATTTTCAACATCCGCATCGTCTACAATCCCTTTAAGCTAATTTGCTATTATTCAAACTAAATAATTTATGAGCTATTTAAATTGTCAGGAGAGAAAACATCACGTTACTGAATCTACAGGACGGTCATATCTGAAAGCTTATTTTCAATTATCATAATTAAAGAAAAAGCATGCATATTCAATACTCAGGGATGTAATTGGTTTCAGTTTCTTACTAAATAACTAAAACAAGTTATGTTATACCCTAAACAATACATGCCTATGACCACAGGTGAAATATGGTGATTTTTTCGGAAATAACCTATTTATTTTGTACTGATTTCAGTTATTTGCTAAAATATTCAACAAGTTATGTTTTACCACAAACAAATACATGCCTATGGCCACACATGAATATGGTAAACTTTTCAGAAATAACTAAGTCATTTAGCTACTGTCTCCATAATATTATGTAACTCGTTTAAGTTATTAGTAGGTAACTAATATCGGTTAGACCCCTTGGTAATGAATAACGTTTTAAGAAATTATAATGCTAACTTTTCTTGCTCATCATATTAGAAATCACATACATGATTAACATATTGTTTTTTGTGTTTTTTTTTCTAGATTTATAAATTTTATTCATATGTTCATCAAATGGATCCCATCCATGAAACAGGTATAACGTTTCTTCCTCATCTACTAGTCTAAATGTACCTTTATTAGAATGAAACTACTGCGTAGGTATATAGCTGATAAGAAAATGAAACTTGGGATTGCATTCGAGATCACTGGGGTCAAGGTCGCTAAGCTATTACTGAAATAGAAGAAAATATGCTCAATAACATCATTCAGTTGAATGATTTATTTGAACCAAACTTGCTGTGAAAGTAGCTTATATAACAGGAATCTTGGAATTGCATTTAGGTCACTGGAATCAAAGACGCCGTTATTAAAAAATAGTAAAATGTTTTCCGCTCAATAACTGCTAGTTGTTAGTTTTTGATATGCAGGTCATGTTTCATTTTAGATTTAATATTATTTTGCTCTTAATTCTGCTGATAAAAGGATAACATATCGTATCAATACATCCTTTCTTCATTCATGTTATTTAGGCTTAATCATAATGAAGGTCAGTGCTTTGGTATGCTTACGTTGTAAAACTCAACCCATCAGATATGAAATATCAGATATGAAATATAGCTTTTATTAATATGTTTAAATTATCTACCTACATTTAAAAGCAAATAATATTAATGTTGCCATAAATAATGGAAGATGCAATTAAGTTCCGACTTCAATAAATTGAAACATGAACATATTAGAAAAGGTCAACCGATTTGAATGTGATCAGTGTATATGCCAGATCAGTAAATTTACATAGAAATGATTTTTATACAGTACTCAATTTGCCGATTTTTGGACAATCGAGTGCCGCGTGAATATCAGCCTACGGGTTACTTGCAGGCTGATGTGGGTTGACACTAGATGCAAAGGCTAATGTGGTCGCCCTGAGCAGGATAAGAGTTAATTATATGTCATATTATTTTTTTTTAAATGCGCACGGTATATTGATATATTTAATATATTTCTAAAAAATTCCGCAGTTTGAGTATGCGTGATATATTTATTATAAAGAGGGAAACAAGTTTAGAATATACCGACTATATGTATATTTACTAAAAATATCTTTATATACATACATCATATATTTAAGACTATGACCTTTTAATTATTTATTTTGCAAACCCTCCTACGAAGAAAAGCCTTGTTGAGGACAATTTGAAAACTGGACTTTTTTATTTCCTACGATCGACTTTTATAAGCCTGTCGTAAGATGGGATTTATGTCATGGCGTTCCCTAACTGAAACAAATAGTATCCAATCATTATGAAACTTGGAAATAATGTTTATGGGCCTAATATCTCGGTCAAGTTCGAAAACTATCCCAATCGCCCTGGTAAAAACGGAGTAATGGCCCTTTAATTATTGAAAATTGACAATTTTAATGATGTCCGCTCTCTAACTCAAACAAATAATAAACAATCATTATGAAACTTGAAAAAAAATGTTTATGGGCATAATATCTCGGTCGAATTCGAAAACCAGCCCAATCGCTTTTGTAACAACGGCGTTGTGGCCCTTTAATTATAGAAAATCGTCCTGGGAACAACGGACTTATGGTCCTTTTAATTATCGAAAGTTGACAATTTTAACGATGTCTGCATAACTTGAGTAATTGTTTGTTCAACCTATATGAAACTTTGAAATAATGTTTGTGGGCATAAGATCTAGGTCACGTTCGAAAACCAGACCAAACACCCTGGCAACAACGGAGATCGTTTTATGTCGCGGCATTGTCCGTCCATCCGTCTGTTATCACAGTTAAAAATGATCCATTTTCGACGGGCGTATTTTATGTCCAATGGACACTCTTGTTGTGTCATTTGATTGGTTGATTATCTTTATTGTCACATTGCATATTGAAAATGCTACAGAACCTATTAAACAGCCTGTTAATGTTTGCAGCAATGCATGCCTATGGGTTGATGGTCAGGTCTGCTTGTCTGCTTTACTTTTAATTTAAAAATTAAATGTTTTTAGATACGAACAAAATCTTTAAAAGGTACCTACACAATTTTAACTTTAAATTGGAAGTAGCGAGACATAGCAGTCACTTTTCCGGCGGCGGACGCATTTTAAATCAACTATTTCTCAACAGCCGCTGTTTGATTTTTTCTGAAACTGTCAGATGCTTTGTTTGGTCAAGGGACATAACGTAACGCTAAAATTACCAAGGTCAATGTCATATATTTAATTATTTTCTGAAAACTTAACATTGGTTAGGTAACTTATAATTGGTTAGGTAACTTAACCTGAGTTAACTTTATGTGATTGTCTCACTCTGTCTTGATACTTTGTCATATGTATTGTTGGCATTGGTGGACATTGCTGAATGACAAAGAATAACAAGGTCAAGGTAATATCTTGCCTTATGTCCCAGAAACTTAACCTTAGTTAGGTAACCTAACCTTGGTTAGGTAACTTAACCTCAGTTAACTTTATGTGATTGCCTCACTTTATGTCTTTGGTACTTGGTCATATGTATTTGTTGGCACTGGTGGACATCGCTGAACGAAATACCAAGATTAAGGTCATATTTTACGCTATTTTCCCAAAACTGCACCCTGGTCAAACCACTGAACCTGAGTAACTCAACTTCTCAACAGTCTCAATCAAACAAAGACTGCAATATTTCGTATGTGTCGTTTCCGGCCGTTCCATTATCATGGTCCATTATCATACTCTTTTTTATAGCACAGTGGCGTTACTTGTGCAGTGTGGCGGCAGTAAAACGTCTCCCCGCGCTTGCAATCAGTACTGTTATTCATTCGATCTTTGGAGATCGCTGAGCCCGATTATCGGTGGTACTTTTTCATTTCTTTTTGTTTTCTTACTTAATTTTCGATTCAGTGGTTCCACTACTCCGGCCGATTAAAGGCTCTGGGTATTGTTTAACCACTTATAGGATATGTTGTCTGCTTTTTAATTTAGTCTTTTGACTGTTACTTGTGATATGCAGGCTTCATAACCGCTGCTCCCAACTAAATTCCATTATGTTTATTTCGCTCTTCGGAGCATTTAATTTTATTAGATACTGTGACCATACGCCGTACGACATGGGGAAGAAAGATACTCCATGTCCACCGCCAAATGCATGCCATCTTCGGGATGGTTAACATTTTGTACTATTAATTTTATTAATATTGATTTCCGCTCAACCCGGGGCTAGAGGGCGTGAGCGGTAGCTAGCATATTTCACTACCGCTCATGAACAGTCTCAATCAAACCGAGACTGCAATATTTCGCATGTGTCGTTTTCGGCCATTTCCAAAGGTCCATTATCATACTCTTTTTTATAGCACAGTGGCGTTGCTTGTGCAGTGTGGCGGCAGTAAAACGTCTACCCGCGCTTGCAGTCAGTACTGTTATTCATTCGATCTTTGGAGATCGCTGAGCCCGATACTTATATTTAATTATCGGTGGTACTTTTTCATTTCTTTTTGTTTTCTTACTTAATTTTCGATTCAGTGGTTCCACTACTCCGGCCGATTAACGGCTCTGGATCTGTTTAACCACTTATAGGATATGTTGTCTGCTTTTTAATTTAGTCTTTTAACTGTTACTTGTGATATTCAGGCTTCATAATCGCTGCTCCCTACTATATTCCATTATGTTTATTTCGCTCTTCGGGGCATTTAATTTTATTAGATACTGGGACCATACGCCGTACGACATGGGGAAGAAAGGTACTCCATGCCCACCGCCTTATGCATGCCATCTTCGGGATGGTTAAACTGTTGTACTATTGGTTTTATTAATATTGAGTTCTGCTCAACCCGGGGCTAGAGGGCGTGAGCGGTAGCTAGCATATTTCACTACCGCTCATTAACAGTCTCAATCCAACCGAGACTACAATAGTTCGTATGTGTCGTTTTTGGCCGTTTCCAAAGGTCCATTATCATACTCTTCTTATGATTACCTCCCCTTTATGTGTTTGATACTTGGTCATATGAAGTGTCGTCTTTGGTGGTCATCATTTAAGCACAAATTTGCCGCGGTGGGCGAGACACCCTCAGACAGAGTTTTGTTTTAGCTCGACTGATCAAAGATCAGCAGACCTTAAGCCGTGTTGCGTCGTCCGTCTGTCTGTAACTTTTTTTGTGGCGACTACTCCTCTGAAACTACTTGACGGATGTTGATGAAACTGCACAGGAATGATGCTCTTGATGTCTAGTTTATCCTAGCAAAAATTCAGATCGGCCGAAAACTCAAGATGGCCGCCACGGCTAACAATATATTTTAAAAATGCGATTATAGGCGACTTCTTCACAAAGCGGCCATCGTTGTTTATATAACTCTATTATATAGGAAACATTTGTGGAGACTATTTCTCTGAAACTACCTGATGGAATTTCATGAGACTTGATAGGAATGTTGCTCTTTAGGTCAAGTTGATCATAGCAAAAAATCAGGTCAGTAGAAAATTCAAGATAGTTGCCACTGCTAAAAGTATATTTTAAAAATGCGACATTGTGGCGATGCTTCTCAAAAACCGTAAGTGATATTGAATTGCAACTTTTACCAAAATGACTGGTGCAACATGTACTGGTCCTAACCAAGATTCGTTTCGATTTGATGTCTAGCTGCCATCTTTGTTAAATAGGGAAAATTTATGGCGACTACTCCTCTGAAACTAGCCAATTGAATGTCATGAAACTTGACAGGAATGTTGCTCTTGATGTGTAGTTGACCATAGCACAAATTATGAATACCTTAAATTTGATTTATTTAAATGTAACCAGGATAAAAGTAAAAAAGATACTGGATATATAAATCGAGAACCCATTTCAAACACGTCAAGATTGCCGTGTGTTGGCAATATAACAATACAAATTGCTTTAATTATTCAAGTAATGATTAATAACGACGTGCAAATATGAATGTTATGTAGAAATTAAGAGTGCCAAGATTTGTAACAAACTTAAGATTGTCATGTGTCCCTTTAAATATTGTTTCATAATCTATTTAAGTAATGATTACTAATTACTTTTAAATATGAATGTTATGTAAAACAGTTAAGAGTACGTCTAGTCTTAATTCTGTCTTGTGTCATTTTAAACTTGTTTTGTAATCATTTTTTGAAGTTTAGCCGAGTAATTTGGTACGATAGCATACGTTTCCCCGTTCTATTCTGTTTTCAAGTCATTCGCTTGTTTGGCAACTAAATTATATTTATTAAGTTCTCTTGTTAGGGCAGTTAGCGTAACACGTTGCATGTTCGTTGCGAAAGAAATAGGTTGTCCCAAATGAATGAATTTATTCTATTCTATTAAGTAAAGGTCTGTGCTTTAAACATCACTGTTTCTGCTGTTGCTGCATGCTGCTGCTGCTGCTGTAGTGATATCTTGCATCAGAATATAGAGAGTTTACTATTGATGATGAACTCCTAAAATCAAGTAACGACAAAAATGTACGCTTTATAATTGAGACCCTCTCCGCATTCCAAATACCCACTACCTCAAACGAAGTGGTAAGGGATACATATTATTATTGGCCCTTTCGTCCGTCCGTCTGTCCGTCTGTCTGTCATATATCTTGACTACTCTTCCTAAACTAAGGTGTACAAAGCCTCTGATTCTGAGGTCAGTAGGATAAAGGTCAATGTCACTGGCACTCGTTAATGAAAGACTTTTCCGCACTATCATTACTTTAATAAGAGGATCACTCTTCTTGAATTTGATGTCAGTAGGTCAAAAGTCAAAGTCAATGTGACCCGTCTGTCAGAAATATTTTCTAAGCTACAACGCCCGAACGACTTAAGGAAATTTGATATTGAGGCCTTTAATGACACCTCTCGGGATCTGGATGATATATTAAACACTGACAACCATTTCTTTTCTACTATGGTTAATAATATATATCCTATAGATTTGCAACTTAACAAAGCTAATCTTTATGATACTAACGATTCTTTTCTTGATTTACATCTCTCCATTGAAAATGGTGAAGTAATAAAGGTTTATCAAAAGAGGTTATGGCGCTATCATTTTGCAAAGCACTGCATGTTTGGTGGTGGACCAAATTACAATTCACCACTATGCTTTCCTCTTTAATCGTGCAATGACCGGACAGGCTGTGGACCATATGGTGACGTCTACCTAAAGCCCAAAAAGACGGTGACGTTTGATGTTTGTCTGCAGTCTTGTCTTGTCGTTCCCTCAATAGTTTATTCTCTTGTTGCTCTGATTTCTGCCAAGTCATTTATGACCTTCTTTGTGGCTTTCTAGGCTATTGTTTTTCTTATATTTATATATACACGAGCACCTTTGTATTTTACTTATATTGCCTATTAATGCTGCTTTGTTGTTAGAGAATAGTTCGGGGCGGGGATGTCTTTATTTGCACTGTCCCGTTTTATTGGGTTAGCAGTAGGGTGAGTGTGAGGCTTGGTGCATCCTAGAACCTGGATTAAACCCCCCAGCGGCCTTTTTTGACGCTGACCGTTCCAATGCGGTAGCCCTATTTTCAACCCTTTTGTGTTTATGATGTCTCATTTGGCCTGTTATTCATCTTTAAATTTGTTTTTTGTTTCTGTTTGTGTTTGTGGTTGACTGTCGTCATTGGATGCTGCTTTTCCTGTTCGATTTTTATATCTCTATTTGGTTCCCTATATCGTTATAATCGCAATGAAATTGTCTATTGTTTTAGCGGGTTTCATAACTCGAGTCCCAAAACAGTTATTTTGTAATGTTTAATCTTTGTCTTTACCTTATTTGTATTTTTAAATGTGAAATAGTATGTTTTAACTAAACGGGAGATATCTTTGATACTTGCAATGGAATACAAAACGCAAGTGAAAAAATATCAACCTAAGTCATGCCGATGATTTAAAATACTTCACAATATAAAATAACATTACACTTATTTAAGCTAGATGTGCACAAGAGCTTGCTAAACATTAGTTTTCAGTATATCTTGACAAAGATGCAGTGGTGATACCTCTGGTTTTTTTTCCAGTACTTTTCTAGCTATAAACTGTTGCTTTCAGAAAATTGTGTTACATGATTTAGCTTGAATAAATAATTTCTGTTTAAATAGTATTGTTGCTCTTTCTTATTCCAGTATACTAACTTCTGTGTCGTCAATCTCATCCTGCTAAAAGCGGTAGCTAACATATTTCACTACCGTTCATGAACAGTATCAATCAAACCGAGACTGCAATATTTCGTATGTGTCGTGCTCGGCCGTTTCCAAAGGCCCATTATCATACTCTTTTTTATAGCACAGTGGCGTTGCTTGTGCAGTGTGGCGGCAGTAAAACGTTTCCCCGCGCTTGCAATTTGTACTGTTATTCATTCGATCTTTGGAGATCGCTGAGCCCGATACTTATATTTAGTGATCGGCGGTACATTTTCAATATCTTTTGTTTTCTTACTTAATTTTCGATTCGGTGGTTCCACTATTCCGGCCGATAAAGGGCTCTGGGTATTGTTAAACCACTCATAGGATATGTTGTCTGCTTTTTAATTTAGTCTTTTAGCTCTTACTTGTGATACGCAGTCTTCATAACCGCTGCTCCCAACTAAATTCCTTTTTGTATATTTCGCTCTTCGGGGCATACAATTGTATTAGATCCTGGGACCATACGCCGCCGGATATAGGGAAAGAAATAAAGATACAAATATTGCTATATCCACCGCCATATGCTTGCCATCTTTGGGATGATGAACATTCTGTACTGTTGATTTTAATGAATATTGAGTTCTGCTCAACCCGGGGCTAGAGGGCGTGAGTGGTAGCTAGCATATTTCACTACCGCTAATGAACATTCGCAATCAAACCGAGACTGCAATATTTCGTATGTGTCGTTCTCGGCCGATTCAATTATCATACTCTTTGTTAACCCAATATAGATGTGATGTTTTGAAAGAATAACATCCATTGCGGTTTACATCTTTGTTTAAGCAGCTTGATATGATGAAAACGTGTATAGCATGAGCTGTAATAAGTCAACACATCTTACCGATTGAAATTTATCTTTCAGTTAGTAAAAAAATAAATACCGAAAAAGTAGAGAAAGAAGAGAAACACACGAACAATGGAGGAAAGTATTAGACTCGGTTTTAATCAGTTCATGAGAAGTAATATATTGTTCTACAACTTTCACGTTCCCTACCACTGGTTTAAACGGTACTGTAATGTTATAGCAACTAGAACTGGGCTTGATGATCTCAAAGGACCAGTAAGTAATAGCACTACAGTAAGTAATAACACTATAGATTTGTAGTCGGGGCGACATTTTACAGCCGCTACACAGCACTAAACAAACGCTAGTGTGAATGCCAATACATACTGAAAAGTAGAACCATTGGAAGCAACAAACAAAACCAATATATGAAAGTAGAATATTCGGCTTACTGTGTCCGTATTATTGTTCAATAAGATATAATATATGGTACAACACCTTTTACGCCCCATAGCACCGGTTATTTCTTTCAAAAACGCGTTGATCGGGATACTTGTTTGCAAAAATTCTTAACTAATGTTTGTTTTTATTTATTGGCATTTATACTCAAAAATATTAACCCTTAATCTAATAAGCACGACTATAATAGCTTTTGCGTCCATTGTAAACCCTGATCAGCCTGCGAGTAACTGATCAGGCTTTACATTGTCAGGCTGCTGATCAGTCATTTCCTAAAAATATAAACTTTGTCACATAAATGAAATGGCCTTAATTCAAAGAAAGAACAGTCCATTATATATATATGTAGCGGGTTAAGGGTTAACAGAAAATTGTTTTCAATTATTACGTATTTAAAAGTTAATCTGGTGCAATTACAAAGGTAAACGTAACCAAACTACGAACGCCCTAGTATAAACAATGTATACTAACTGTAAATATGTCCAAATTTACATGTTAATAGAATCAAAAGCTAGTGTTACTATTAAAGTTAAACACGGCGGAGTAGATTGTAACAGCTAGTGAAGTTTAACTAGTAACAGTTGATATAAAAATCGAACAGAAAAAGTAGCACTCAAGATCGACAGTTAACCTCAAACACACAAAGAACAATTATATATACAGATGAATAAAAGGCGAGATAAGACATCACAAACACACAAGGGTTGACAATAGGGCTACCGACTTGGAACGGTCGGTGGCAAAAACGGTCACTGGGGGTTTGAACCAGGGTATGTGGTGCACCAAACCTCACTTATTGTCGTCGCAATAAACGGGACAGTGTAAATAAAGATATCCCCGCCAGGTTATAATCTCTAACAAACAATGCAGCATTAATAGGTATTATAAGAAAAACACATAAATAATCATGTAAATATATACTAGTAAATATAAAAAAAGAGAAGCCTAGAAAGCCACGGAAAATGAGACATGTTGTAGGCAAAACAATGAATATTTCATTATTTATTACTTGTTTTCGCTGAATACAAAACGGTTCCTCGAATGCATATGATATCTTCCAATCAGATTCCACACAATTTCTCCCAGGCATCCGGTTAAAGTGGCAAATACCTTTGCTTGCTACTCATGAGTTGTATCAGTATAATCAGTGTGACTTGTATAAGTTCTGTAGTCTTAGAAGTAACGCTGGAAGACTGACACCAACTGCATAAATGAAGAAAACTAGATGTTCATCACACACATATTTATAAATACAGAAGTCAAAATCCGGACAATTTCTAAAATGTAAATCTCAAACTTGACGTATAAAATGGCCGTTACAATTGTTTAAAAGGACCATAGAATATCTGAAAATTACCTGCCCTCATTATATGAAATGGTCGTTACACGTGTTTAAAATAACTTCAGAAAATCTGAAAAATTACTGTGAAGTAAATATCTCAGTGAACAATGAATGTCATTGTTAGCGAACAATGAATGTCATTGTTCATTATATGAACATAGCCATTACACATGATTTAAGAACTGTAAAGTATCTGAAAAATCCATCTTGAACATGATTAAAATAATTAATGAGATTTGTAAAATGACTATCAGTTCTTTCTATAAAAATGAATATATTTTGTTTTGCTTTGTTTACAAAAACTGAAAAAGAATAGAGCATATCGACTATTCTGAAATAGATCAACAATATAACGAGGACAGTGAACCTCTGAATGATATAATATATCGACATTGTTTTTCAAAATCAAGTTCAAGTCTACGTAACCCTGACCTTAGATGTCATCGGATCTGAAATTCACATAAAGGGTCATTCTAACAAGGTTGCACTAACCTGACTTCCCTGCCTGGAAACAGGAAATTTCAAACGTGACATAATGTGCTAAAGGCATTTTCATATTAAATGAAAGTTCACCGTGTCATTGAATATTAAACCTTGTCCGACGGATCATAAAATCAGCAGGTGTTAATCAAAATAATACTTCACAGCTTCATGTAGATTTGTTCAACTGAACAAACGATACATAAGAACATGTAAAGGACGGAGAACGATTTCTTAGCTTTTATTCTTTGAACAGTCGCTTTATTTAATACATTAGTATACATCCTCCAGTAACAGGACATAGACAAGCATCGGGGAGGTAACTCTTATACAATATCAATTAATATTGAAACAAAGTTACCGATTTGCATTCCTAATATCATACTGTTATTTGATATCAACAATAACGTCCTGAAAATTTAGTTTTGCTTCTACAAATGCTCAGATCTTGACAATACAACTGGTATATGCATAATAAATAATAAAATTAAGTTCTAATCCAAAATAGGGTTATTTTAATGTACACCTCACTTTTCCTCATATCGCTACACTTTTTGAACTTGGCATTATTGGGTCGAAAAAAAGTAAAACCCAACTCATATAACATGTTTTGAACAATTCTTAATAAGAGAATATAAATGGCTTTCGAAATAGAAAGCAACTTTATCTTATTCCGAGACTTAATGCAGATCGTTAAGTGCTGTTTCATTCACGGATTATCAACAAATGACAGGTTATTTAGGGCACTTGGTCATTGTGTTATACACCGATGAATGTCAAAAAAGCATTATCGTAGAATAACACGATATTTTTCCTATTGCCAGTATTTTTTTTAAAGTATATATGTTTTCAAAATTGATGATAACAAAGCAAAGAAATCTCACCACGATTTCAGTTTTTCAGCAAAAATGTCTCTGACTGATTATTCTAATCGGAGACATGAAAATAACGACATATGATTTTCTATTATTTAATATATTTCCATTGAAATAATGTATATTGGTGACCTCAATGCTAGTTTTAACGCCATAAGCAGTTTTCAAACTATCTGGAATATGCATTCATCAATAATAATCTATTTGAAACAATTCATCACAGTTATGACATTTTATACATTGATTCTTTCAGCATCTTGAGACGTATTTCGTTGTCCCCTCGTGCATTTTTGATATTTAGAAAAAATATTTCTATACAGTTATTTAGGATTTTACCATTATAATTATGAATAGATTCTAACCTTGCATGTGTTTGAAGTTATAAATATCATTAATCTCATCAACTCATGATAGAGGCATGCAATATTCATGTACGAAGTTCGTATTTTCTTGATATGTGTGGTTCTCCGACACTGATTCTCCAGACAGAGGGGTCAACTCACCCCAAATCCATGTTCATTATGTCGTTTTGTCATGTTAATTAAAGGTCTTCATCGTGATCCCCGTATTGATTCAGATGCTACTTGAGTGGTGGCAGAAAACAATGGCTTCCGCGAAAAAATGGAGTGTTTACAAGACAATTTGCAGCAACTCTGCAGTTATACAGATGAGAAGGTTCTAAGTCTGCATATTTGTATCTATATGTAAATGGAGAGCGAGTCTAGAATGATTATTACTGTTGGCGCCATATAACCTTTGTTTTGTTGGTGTGCCGTAAATTGATTAATATATAATAAAATAACTGACCAATGGAATGGTTTCCGATTGTTTATGAGACGTTATATCATTTGTTAAAGGATCCCAATATTGCTGTTTATTATTTCCATATGCTTCTGTGTTTGTTTTACATGCTTCTTAATATTATTAACTTTATTTCTGAGAATGTTTACACATATACCACTCTAAGGGTCTTGTCTTTTGACGTCATGGGATCCACTGAGTTTCATCAGAGTGTTCTTAGGCGAGTCACTTTACCTTAGATTCTTGTCCGTCGATGTGGACTTAAACCGAACAGTCCCGTGTATCGGCCTCGATCCGAGCACGTTAGAGAACCATAGGAAATATATTTGTTATTAAGAATAAAGCTGGTTCCCGGATTCCTAAGTATAATTCCCTTTTAAGCGGGCGGCTTTAAATAACCTTTAATTTGTTGATAATCCGTGAATGAAACACTTAACGATCTGCTTTAAGTCTCGGAATAAGATAAAGTTGCTTTATATTTCGATTGCCATTTATATTGTCTTATTCAAAAATTGTTCAAAACATGTGATATGCATGAGTTTGGTTTTAAATATACTGTGCATATTAAAAGTACTTTTTTTTCTACCCAATAATACCTTACATTGGTATTTCAAGATCACAAATGCGTAGCGATATGAGGCAAAGTGAGGTACCCCTATTTTGGATTAGAACTTAATTTTATTATTTATTATGCATATACCAGTTGTATTGTCTATATTACTGTCAATATTTGAACATTTATAGAAGTAAAACTAAACTTTCAAGACGTTAATGTTGATATCAAATAACAGTAGGATATTAAGAATGCAAATCGATAACTCTGTTTCAATATTAATTGATATTGTATAAGAGTTACCTCCCCGATGCTTGTCTATGTCCTGTTACTGGAGGATGTATACTAATGTATTAAATAAAGCGACTGTTCAAAGAATAAGAGCTATGCAATCGTTCTCCGTCCTTTATACATGTCTTTATTTATCGTTTGTTCAGTTGAGATACTGGGATACTTATTTCACAGTAATTTCTCAGATTTTCTAAAGTTATTTTAAACACATGTAAGGATCATTTCATATAATGAGGGGAGGTAATTTTCAGATATTATATGGTCCATTTAAACAATTGTAACGGCCATTTTATACGCCAAGTTTGAGATTTACATTTTAGAAATAGTCCGGATTTTGACTTTTGTATTCATAACCTTTGCCTATATGTGTGTGAAAAAGGTATGAAAGTCTGATGAAGATATAATCTTTCATTTGAACATCTATCTAGTTTTCTTTATTTATGCAGTTGGTGTCAGTCTTCCAGCTTAGCGTTACTTCTAAGACGTACAGACCGTATACAAGTAGAATTGATTATACTGATACAGCTCATGAGTAGCACGCAAAGGTATTTGTCACTTTAACTGGATGCCTGGGAGAAATTGGTGGGTTCTGTATGGATGACATCATATGTATTCGAAGCAGGACCCGCGCCGTTTTGTATTCAGAGGAAAAAAGTAATAATTCATGAAATATTCATTTTTTGAGAAAAAAAGGACATTTTCGTTATTTAAGATTTAAATGTATAGTCATAATTTTATGTTCTAGATAAAATGCGTCAAACATGTCTCATTTTCCATGGATTTCTAGGCTTCTGTTTTTTTATATTACTAGTATATATACATGATCATGTATGTGTTTTACGTTTGTTAACTATTAATGCTGCCTTATTTGTTAGAGATTATAACCTGGCGGGGATGTCTTTATTTACACTGTCCCATTTATTGAGATGTCAATAGGGTAAGCGTGAGGTTTGGTGCACCATAGAACCAGGCCTTGAATTCACCAACCATTCTTGAGAATATTCTTAGACTTAAGCCAAAGTATGCAAATTTCAATCTCATATATTTCTATAAGTTTAAAGTACAAACATTCATAACAAGCTGCTATGTATAACTATGATAAATACTAATAATAGCAACTTCATACAATTGTTTATATTTTGAAGGTCATGGGAATATTTTTGAACGAAATGATAGTACTTGAACTCAAGTCTAAGAATAGTTTGAAGAATGGCTGGTGAATTCCATAGTTTGAAGAATGGCTGGTGAATTCCAGGCCTGGTTTAAACCAACAGTGGCCTTATTTGCCACTGACCGTTCCAAGGTGGTAGCCCTATTGTCAACCCTTGTGTGTTTGTGATGTCTTATCTTGCCTTTTATTCATCTTTATATATAATTGTTCTTTGTGTGTTTGTAGTTGACTGTCGATCTTGAATGTTACTTTTCCTGTTTGATTTTTATATCTATTATTACTAGTTAAACTTCGCTAGTTGTTACAATCTAATCCGCCTTTTTTGCTTCAAAAGGTCAGCCAATGCAGTAACACGAGTTTTTGTCTCCATTAACATGTACAATTGGACAAATATGCAGTTAGTGTACACTGTTTATACTAGGACATTAGTAGTTTGGTTACGTGTACCTTCGTAATTGCACCAGATTAACATTTAAATATGTAATAATTAAAAACAAATTTCTGTTAACCATTAACCCGCTACATATATATAATGGTCTGTTCTTTCTTAGAATTAAGACCATTCCATTTATGTGACAAAGTCGTGTTTTGAAATACAAAATAATATAAATGACTGATCAGCAGCCGGACATTGTAAAGCATGATCAGTTAAACGGAGGCTGATCTGGGTTTACAATGGACGCAAAGGCTATCATAGTCGTGCTTAGCGGAGTAAGGGTTGATATTTTTGAGTAAAAATACCAGTAAATAAAAAAAAACATTAGTAAAGTATTTTTGCAAACAATATCCTGATCAACGCGTTTTTGAAAGAAAAACAACTTCAACCGAATCTTCTACTTTCATCTATTGGTTTTGTTTTCTGCTTCCAAGGGTCCTCCTTTTTAGTATGTATTGGCATTCACACTAGCTTTGTTTAGTGCTATGTGGCGGCTGTAAAATGTCGCCCCGACTACAAATCAGTATTGTTATTACTTACTGGTCCTTTGGGATCATCAAGTCCATTATATTACTTCTCATGAACAGACTGATTAAAACCGAGTCTACTACTTGTCTCCATTGTTTGTGTGTTTCTCTTCCAAGGGATACCGTTTTTCAGTATT
This sequence comes from Cyrtodaria siliqua, assembly GCA_037043455.1. Taxonomy (NCBI): domain Eukaryota; kingdom Metazoa; phylum Mollusca; class Bivalvia; order Adapedonta; family Hiatellidae; genus Cyrtodaria; species Cyrtodaria siliqua. The sequence continues at coordinate 58,830 of JAWPHD010002423.1, read as the reverse complement.
TATTTTTTTACTAACTGAAATACTAATTTCCATCGGAAAGATGTGTTGACTTAGTACAGCTCATGCTCTACACGGTTTCATCATATCAAGCTACATCATATTAAGCTACTTAAACAAAGATGTAAACCGCAATGGATGGTATTCTTTTGGAAAATCATATCTATATTGGGCTAAGCAGGATGAGATTGACGACACACAAGTTAGTATACTGGAATAAGAAAGAACAACAATACTACTTAAACAGAGTTTTTTTATTCAAGCTAAATCATATAACACAATTTTCTAAAATCAACAGCTTATAACTAGAAAAGAACTGGAAAAGGAAAACAGAGGTCTCTCCACTGCATCTTTTTTATGATATATACTGAAAAAATAAAGTTTAGCAAGCCCTTATGCACATCTAGCTTATATAAATGTAATGTTATTTTATATTGTGAAGTACTTTAAATCATCGACATGACTTAGGTTGATCTTCTTTTTCACTTACTTTTTGTATTCCAATGTAAGTATCAGAGTTATCTCCCATTTAGTTAAAACATACTATTTCACATTTAAAAATACAAATAAGGTAAAGAGCAAGATTACCACATGCTGCTATTGTTTTCGCATATTTTTTTTAGACTTATTCCCTTTATATAACTGATAATTATGTATGTTATATTGCCCATGACCGCTTCTACACATATCCTAGAATCTGGTCAACGGGATTTATATGTTATTTACTTGCTAAACTTAATTTTTATCAGTACATGTTTGATAGTGGATAGGGTGCGTTTTTAGTTAACATTTAGGAATTCTGGATATGTTTTGTATATAAAAATATGTTCATGGTACATGACAAGCCAAAAGCAATATTGCTCAAGGTGACGTAGATAAACTGACCTCAAAATCAAAAGGCGTCATCCTCTTACCATAATCAGTCAACCCATGAAGTGGCATACATGTGATGTGTGTTCCATATCGGGTCACGGTGACCTTGACCTTAGGCATACTAACATCAAACTCACAAGCAATCATCCTCTTGCCGCAGGAAGTTAATCCATGAATATTTATAAGCTTTGCTTTAGGGATAGAAATGTTACAGAGCGGAAAATGTGTTATAGCGACCGTGACCTTGACATTGTGACCTCATACATAATAGGGTAATTATCTCACCACAGGCAGTCCACCCACCCATTTTAAGGATATTTGAAAGTGGACTTACAGTATGGATAATGTGTTTTATTATCGGCTCTTGGTGACCTGGACCTTTAACCTACTGACTTCGAAATTAAAAGAAATCATTCTCTCGCCACAAGCAGTTCATCCATAAAGGCTTGCCTTGACATTTTAAATTCTGACCACAAAGTCTGGTATTTACAAACTCCATCATAATAATGCTTCGAACAACAAAGTTTCGTCAAAATCCAATAAGTCGTTCAGAAGTAGTAACTTAGAAAATATTTCTGACAGACGGGTCATGATGACCTTGGCTTTTGACCTACTGACCTCACATTCAAGAAGAGTGATCACAGTGCGGAAAAGTTTTTCATTATCGAGTGACAGTGACATTGACCTCAAAATCAGATGCTTTGTACAACTTTTTGTCAAAATTCAACCAGTCGTTTAGGAGGAGTAGTCAAATATGTGACAGACAGACAGACGGACAAACTGGCGGGCGGAAAGGCCAATAACAATATGTATCCCCTACCACTTCGTTTGAGGGTGTGGGATATTTGATATGCGGGGAGTGACAAAATTATAAAGTGTACATTTTTGTCGTTACTTGCTTTTAGGAGTTCGACGTCAATAGTAAACTCAATATATTCTGATGCAAAACTATCACTACAGCAGCAGAAGCAGCAGCAGCAGCAGCAGTGACGTTTACAGCACAGACCTTTACTTAATAGAATAAATTCATTCATTTGGGACAAATGTCACCTATTTCTTTCGCAACGAAAGGAAACGCGCATCGTGTTATGTTAATTGTCCTCACAACAGAACTTAATAAATAGAATTTAGTTGCCAAACAAACGAATGACTTGAAAACAGAATAGAAAGGGGGAAAATATGTTATTGTCACAAATTACTCGGCTGAACTTCAACAACTGATTACAAAACAATATTTAAAAGGACACAAGACAGACTTAACACTCGAGGCACTCTTAACTGTTTTACATAACATTCATATTTGAAAGTAATTAATTATCATTACTTAAATAGATTACGAAACAATATTTAAAGGGACACATGACAATCTTCAGTTTATTAAAACTCTTCGCACTCTTAATTTCTACATAACATTCATATTTGAAAGTAATTATTAATCATTACTTAAAAATAATTAAAGGGACACATGACAATCTTAAGTTTATTAAAACTTTTCGCACTCTTAATTTCTACATAATATTCATATTTGAAAGTAATTATTAATCATTACTTAAAAATATTTAAAGGGACACATGACAATCTTAAGTTTATTAAAACTCTTCGCACTTTTAATTTAACATTAATCAAGTTTGCACGTCATTAATCATTACTAGAATAATCAAAGCAAATTGTTTTGTTATATTGCCAACAGATGGCAATCTTGAAGTGTTTGAAATGGGTGTCTCGATTTATATATCCAGTATCATTTTTACTTTTACCTAGTTCGTATTATTATACTATAAGTTTTAATATATATTGGTGCAATAATATCAAAAAATAATAATATGCAAAAACAAATTGCTTAATACTAGTCTTATAATTAATATTAATGATTGAACAAATGCAAGTTATGCATAAAAACTAGCAGGACGCCGTGAGTTTTTAAAAAATAAAAATAGACGTGTGCCCCTTTAATGATGTACACTGCTCAACAATAATAACGGATTGCTTGTATGCTTGATATATGGTTACATGTTAAACGCACCATTTTGACGGCCCGGGTTTTCCTAAATGCCTTTCTGTACAAACCCGGCTTTTATGCCAAATGCTTATCAAGACATTAAACTGTGAAGTGTCATGGACAAACATTTGTAAATTTTCATTTTTCTCCAAAAAGTCGACAAGCAATCCGTTAACATTTTTGAGCAGTGTATATATAATAATAACTTTATTCAGTTTTAAATATTCAGTACAACGTTTATAGTCCACACACAATACATATACAATACAGTGAGAACATCAAAGAAAAATGTGAGAAAATAAGAAAAAATCTACATTGAAGTTTACAAAGAAGCGTTTAAGCCTTTTTTTTTAAAATGGGAAACAGGATGAAATGTGGTGAAGAAATTTAAACTTGCATTTCATTTCGAAGATTAAATGCATAATAGACATATTTTGATAAGTCTATAATTGTTCTGTTCGACTTATTAGACATTAACGCATCATATTTGTTTATCGTGGGCCATCTGCAAAAGTAAGGTTTAAAATATTTCTGTCTTAAGTGTCTATTTACTGGACATACAAGCAAAAATGGTATTCGTTTTCTACTATAGTTTGGGTACAATGTATACATTTCCTATTTTCTCGTGGGATATTAAGATATCTACCATGTTCAATGGCTAAATTGTGAAAGGAGAGTCTAAATCTACCCAGTGCTATTCGGAATTTGTTATCATCTAATAGGTTCAAATATTTGTCCATTTCAAAACTGTGTTTATAGCGGCAGTATATATACATATTTTTTTTTTTTTACATATATGGTGCAATGGAAACAAATGTGATAGGACAATAATCAAAACGACGTTAATCATGTTAATGATGTGGAATATAGGTGGAATATGGTTTGTATATATATATGAGCCGCAACACACGAAAACGTTCCTTCGGACGTTTAAACGACAAAGTCATAAAGTAACAATTTATGACGTCGGCCGGTAATCAATTAATTACTAATAATTTCTCGTCACTTCCGTGTTTTACCTTATTATTATATCATAGGGAATATGTTTTCTTAATATAAATAGTTGATGCTATAGAAAATGGTAATTGTTTATATTTTGTTGTTGTTATTTAATCGACGTCGTCATCCAAGATGACGACGACAACGTCGAAATTAATGGTTAATACAATGTTTAATTTTCAAATTGAGATAAAATCATTTTTAATTACAATATCAACATAAAATAAAGAGATTTTTAAAGAGAAAATCAACGTTTTTCATAAATTTAAAAAAATAAAAAATATCAAAATTTTGTCTGAAGGGTCGTTTTCGCATGTTTCGGCTCATATATATACATTGTGTAAGGTCAATGTTAAAAAGACACATATCTTTATATTCAGCTTAAAGCTACACAATCCATTATTTAATAATGTAAAGCACAACAATACAGCATATATATATAATATAATAATTAAACGAAAAGTCGACACCCTATACCGCTTACCGCTTTGCGGTATAGGGTGTCGACTTTTGGTTTAATTGTTTTTACGGTCCATATCTGACTGTAATGGCATGATTTGGGAGTCACTGTGGCTAATTTGCTTATCGTTATAAAGTTTAATTTAAAATCAAGAACTGTCTGTTCTCGGTACTGTTAAGAAATGTATCAAAACACAGCCTCGCTCAGTTCGGTTACTTCGTCTAACACAACACAATACAATCATGCACTAGAAATGAAAGAGTGGCTAAAACTGATGTTAAAGTACTGGCTTAAGTATAGTCCAATTATGAATCTGCTTCATTCTCGTTAAATATCACACGACTATTGATTTAATATAAACAAGACACACGAACAATAACTTTAGCATATCAATAATCCATAATAAAAGCTGACACGATTTTCTTTTATAAACATAAACTTAGTGAACATGTACTCTCCGGACATTCTTTCCTTTGAATGTTGCGTTTTTGAAGGTCATTGTGTATTGGACGTTTTCATCTGAGCGAATTTGCTATGACTGACCATTTTCATATATAAAACGTTTGCTTTATATACCCGTATTGTGTGTTCTCATTTTCCCAACTTTCATATCTACGTAAGGAAAAAATTAACCATTTGGGTAGTGAAAGTGAGAATCTATTGTTATGAATTAACAAATGAATTAATTGGCGATAAATGTTCCAAAATGGTATACTGTTTGGCAAAATGTTAAGTAACAATAATAATGAAGACTGGGTTATGTGGGTTATGTGGGTTATGTACTGTAGGAGAGGGTGAGATGGGTGTTTTCAGTATGCGAAATGTAGGGCAAAAAAGCATAATATAGTAATATATTTTGAACAATTAACTTTTAGTGTCATATATATCACCATATTTATTTTTTCAGAGCATAATTTGAATACTACCCTTATGAAATCGCTATCATGTCTATTAGTGTGTATGTGTTTTTCAATTATTGTTCATATCTCTTGCAATAACCACCTACTACTTTTTAAAAGCGTGAACAAAACCTGTTTATCCAATAAAGAAAACGTATAATCCCAGGCATAATTAGCTAATACACACTAGTTGTTTTCTTTAAAAGGGCATGCATTTATATGGACTGTATAGCTTTAAGCAAAAAACGTGTATAAATTACATAATATAAAGATGATACAATTTCGAGAACATGAGCATGATAAAAAAGTATCGAATATACTTTATTCCACTTAAAGTGAATATAGCGACACAGCCAAATTTTCGTTTATCATCCGATTTTGATAATTCTTTTACCTTTTCCCAAGTTTTTCAGAATTCCCAATAATTGAGATGTTGGCTGTGTCGATACTTGCCCTTTAATATCAACTGAGCAGTACATTTTGTGATCCAACGGAAACAAAATGAGAAAAATGAGAACATTTTGTGTTTAATGAAAATGAAATAATATTTTCAAAAGAAAAATGACATTTTATTTTTGTTTTGAAAAGCTCTTTGTTAAATTCAGAGAATGAATTTGATATGGCACACACAATATTTGTACAGAATAAACATCCATACACGTACGCATATTAAACATAATTTATATACATCCAGGCAGGTGTTTATACTATAATACACGTGAAAATATTTAAAACAATTTTTCTTTACACTAACGTCACGGGTAATTTTAATATAAAAACGAAAACAAATACATATAGAGTATAAAACAATCACCGTACCTAATGCAAAACTTAACACAACAACTTGCGATTTCCTTTTAACAGTGTAATCTTTTCAACAAACTTTTCAAATGAATATTAAAATAACCATACAAATATCAAAAGGGCATAATTAAGTTCCCAGTTTGGCATCATAGGCCAATATTAATTAGAAAGCATAAACATGATAAAGTATACCCCCAGTTTATTTTGTTTCAACCTTTCATTAATTATTACATATTGAAAAATCATCATACCAAATCGTAATGTATCAGGCATTACGATTACCTATAACGTATTTCGTTTAGTTTTTAGTCAAACAGTGCATTCTACCAAGTAACCGCCTCAATATTAAAATGTTAGGTCATATTTTGGGTTCGGAGGTCAAATTTTGATAGAAAACATAAAACAGACAATTTACATAAATCTCAGAAATGTTAACGTTTTTGCTTATATATTGTTTTCATTTCATAATATATCTTTTAATGCATGTGTTACTCATCTGCTGTTATACAATCAAAAACTTACGTGCGTTCAAAATAATTAAAGTACCTATCCCGCCAACAACAGCCACAATTTAGAACAGTATGTACACCGTTTCTAAACCTACTAACGACGAGGTATATATACTTACATATTTTGAGAATCTTAACTCTTAAGAGAGAGTATAAACGGCCTTATAACCACACAAGCCAAACCCCAAAACTGGAGCGTCGAATTAAGAGTTACCAACTCATACTTCATTATAAGCATATTTAATCACGGTTATTTTAATTAAGAACCCATAAATAAACCTAAGCTTTTGTTCAGCCTATACACATTATTATATGACCAGAACACCTGGATAGTGTTTTGAGAAACGGTGCTGAAGTGTAATGTGGCTGTTATTTGGGAGATTAGTTTCTTGAAGTTAAGGTCACGATAATATCATTAATAATGATTTGTAGAAGTTGTGGAGTTTGAATCGTAATCATTTGGAAATAAATTAAGTCTATACATCACAATTTCTGCTTTCTGTAGCAAAGCGTAAAAACATAAATCTGTACTAAATATCGACTACTTTAATGACAATTTCTTGAATAATTTCAAACACTTTGTTCTTGTCACGTACGTTGCTTGTCTCCGAGTATCAGAAACCCGCATGACAATCCATGTCTGATTAGGAAATCCCACTAGAGAGTTCAACATTATAGCCAGGGACGCTGCTCATTGAATGAAATACTGAACCCGAGGGACCTTGGCTGAAATACTGAACCCGAGGGACCCTGGCTGAAATACTGAACCCGAGGGAACCTGGCTGAAAACTGCACCCGATGGTGAATATTACTTTACATTATTATCATTATTGGTAATGTTAAAGCAAATAATATTCTTAAAAAGGTCATGTAAGATAGAGGTTTCTTACATGATTACAGAAATCGCACATGATTGCAAATAGGAGAAAAGGGCTATTCTAAGACCAGATGGTTTCTTTCTTTACATTCCGCATTGATGTATCGCTTTTGTTTGTATAATTATATTTATGTTTTTGCTGGAACAACTCCTCGTTTTAATAATGATGTTCGGATTAGACCGTGTTATCAGGGCGTGACTTCTATTATTAAGGTCGTTAACTATTATATAAAAATAATTCAAGATCAGTATTCAACATGTTCAATATGATCACGGAAAATGTAATGCATGTTGGTGTCCAAGTGTTTGTTTTGTAATAAAACACGACCAAATAAAATATAGAACCCTCTACAATACACATGGGAACAGTGCAAAAATGCGACAAATATGGAAACGCAAATTGTTACAAACAATGCAAGCACAATATACGATACGTATCGGAACGCAATCCTCTACAGTACGTGAAGGGAACGCACATGTTAACGTAGCAATTTTATGGGAACGTAACACTTTACGGAACATACGAGAACAGCGCAGTCATCTACGATACATATAGGTAGGCAAACAATCTACACTATATATGGGAACGCAACCTTTTACGGTACATATGGGTAAGGAACATATATATAGAAAGGAACATAACACTATACTGTGTATATCAGGACTGCACGTTCTACCTATGGGAACGCAGCAATTAACGATACATAATGGAACACAACACTATGAGATGTATTTAGAAACAATGCAACATTCTCCGATACACATGTGGTTTAAACACTAAACGATTAATACGGGAACGCACCACTCTACAGTGCGTATGGAAAGTCAAAGCTCTACGATACTCTAAACGGATCGTTCGAGGACCCACCACTATACAGTGTGTATGTGAATTCAAAGCTCTCGTTGTTTTGGCGCAGAACGACTCGCAAGCTCGTCGTCCTTTGCCAAAACAACTCGTTCCAAGTAATATTTAGCCATACAAATTCAATAACCTATAATATATGGGATACATACATCGGTACGCAACACTTTACGATACATATAGGAATGCAAGTATGATTTACGCAACACTCTACGATATGGGAAGAACACTATACGATACATGTAACATGACAAGCAATACTATACAACATATATTGGAACATATATGGAAACGCAAATAATACTCTGTGATACATATGGCAACAAAACATTTTACGATACATATGGGAACGAAACACTATGCAAATGGCTACGACATTGGACGCAACAGTCTACGATACATTTGTGAACTCAATACTCTGCGAAACATATGGGAACGCAACATTCTATGATACATATAGGAACGTAACACGATACGATATTGGACGTAACGATACTATGGGAACTCAACACTCCACGATAATATGGGAACTCAACAGTCTACGATGCAAAAAAAGAACGCACCGTTCCATGGTACATGTACATATGGGATCGATCAATCGAAGTTATTCTAAAGGTAATTACATTACGCTCCCATTCTCGTACATTCTATATTTCACAAATGAAACCATTTAGGTGAGAGCAGCGCTGATCATTCCACAGGTGATCATAGTTTGCTCTCATTCTAAAACAATGCGCTGAATCTGGCGAATTGGGAGAGCCTGCTTCCCAAAATACACCCTGCATCATGGGTACACTCGTTCCATCGGCAAATATCCAGGCGTTGGTGTCATTTTCGTTAGAACCATCGATCCAGTAGTTTTTCTTGACCCATTCTGAAATTAAACATTGTTTAACTTCAGATGCTTATATCTAAATAAAATCTACATGATTATGTAATATAACAATAAAACTAAAATATAGATACAAAGGATTTACAGCATGTAAGCACTATTTCATTAAATCGTGATATGTCTAAAAGACAGCATGTTGGCAAATAAAAAAAGCAACAAAAACAACGCAACAATACGGTATTCAATAAATTTACTGACAAAATCACATTGTATAAAAACAATTATGAAGCTGATGAATGACGCATGAGTGCATAAGGCTGGACTGTTACATATGATATAAAATTCTGATTTACGCAAATCTACTACAGCTTTAAATTTACTGTCTACGTTAATTGGCCTACACGTTTGTGAGTTTACTTATACAAATGTCTTTACTTTCGGTAATTGTGTTGTCAGAATAAGCACGTACAACGTAATTGTATGGAAATAAACTGTTTTTTGATTGTATGTAAGTAAAATGTTGTTTGACTGTATGGAAATAAACTGTTTTTTGATTGTATGGAAGTAAAAAGGTGTTTGATTGTATGGAAATAAACTGTTTTTTTATTGTATGGAAATAAACTGCTGTTTGATTGTATGGAAATAAACTGTTTTTTTATTGTATGGAAATAAACTGTTTTTTGATTGGATGGAAATAAACTGTTCTTTGATTTTATGGAAATAAATTGCTTCCTTTTTGGTTTGCAAATAGGCTGATTTTTGATTGCGTGGAAATACAACTGTTATTTGATTATGTGGAAATAAACTGTTGCTTGATTGTATGGAAATAAACCGTTGCTTATTGTATGCAAATAAACCGTTGCTTAATTGTATGGAAATAAACTGTTGATTGGGATCGTATGAAAATAACAATTGTTTGATTGGATGGAAATAAACTGTTCTTTGATTGTGTGGAAAAAACTGTTCTTTGATCATGTTGATTGTATAAAACTAAATTGTTTTTAGATTGTCTAGAAATATATTTTGTTTTTGATTATATGGAAATAAACTGTTCTTTCATTTTATGGAAATAAGCCTTTTTTTATAGCATCCAAATAAACTTTTCTTTGAAAGTATGGAAATAAACTGTTCTCTGATTGTTTGGAAATAAACGTTATTATGATTGTATGAAAAAAATAGTTCTTTTATTGTATAGAAATAAACCGTTCACTTTAAACGGATCGTACGAGGACTCACCACTCTACAGTGTGTATGGGAATTCAAAGCTCTACGACACTTTAAACGGATCGTACGAGGACTCATCACTCTACAGTGTGTATGGGAATGCAAAGCTCTACGACACTTTAAACGATTCATACGAGAACGCACTACTCTATGATGCCTAAGAGTATTCAAAGCTATACACAACAATAATCGAAGCATACGGTAACACACCACTCTACAGTGCATTTGGGAATTCGAAGCTCTGCGAAACTCTAAACGATTTTTACGGGAACGCACTATTCTACAGTGCTAACTGGATTCAGAGCGCGACGCCACACTATACGATTCGTACGGGATAGCACCCTTCTGCAATACATATAGGAATTCTAAGTTCTAAGCAACACTAATCACGGAAACACACCCATATGCAGTGCAACCTTAAACGATTGCTGCGGTAACGCTCCACTCTACAGTGCATATGGGAATTCAAAGCTCTAAGCAACAGTAAACGATGCCTGCGGGGAACGCACCACTCTATAGTGCATAAAGGTAGTCAAAGCTCTAAGCAACACTAAACGATTCGCACGGGAACACACCACTCTACAATGCATCACCACTCTAGTGTGCATATGGAATTTCAAAACTCTAAGCAACACTAAACGGGTCGTACGGGAACGCACCACTCTACAGGGCATCACCACTCTAGTGTGCATATGGGAATTCAAAGCTCAAAGCAACACTAAACGGTTCGTACGGGAACGCACCACTCTACAGTGCATCACCACTCTAGTGTGCATATGGGAATTCAAAGCTCAAAGCAACACTAAACGGTTCGTACGGTAACGCACCACTTTACAGTGCATATAGAAATGCAAAGCTCTACACAACACTAAATGATTCGTTCGGGAACGCACCGTACTACAGTACATATGGGAATTTAAAGATCTACGCAACTCAAACGATTCGTTCAGGAACCCACCACTCTACAGTGCATATGGGAATTCAAAGCTCTGCGCAACACCCTACGATAGATAGCTACGGGAAATGAATCAGTATCCAACACTATGCAATGTATACGGGAACAACGCACCAATCAAGATAAACATTGAAACTCAATATTCTAGGATAATGGAACTCAAGCCTTTATGGTATATTTGGGAACGCAACACTACAGAATATGGGACACAAAATTCTACGACAGTTTATGTGTACGTAACTATCTCTGATACATAGGGGAACGCAATACTCTACGATATATAAGGGATCGCAATAGTCTAGGATACATATTGTACGCAAAATCTTTATGAGAACATGTAAACGCAGTATACTACGATACATATGGTAATGCAACGCCCTAGGATACATATGGGAACGATAAACACTGCAATATGGGAACACACCACTCTACGATGATATGTGAACGCACCATTCTACGATATGGGATGTAATAGTCTACGATATGGGGCGCAATACTTTACGATGATTTTGGAACGCAATTGACTAGGGAAATCAAAACCTTAATATTCATACGGTAACGCAACACTCTACCAAAATGGACGCAACACATTACGATACATATGGGAACAAACTCTCTACGATACATATGGGAACAAACGCTCTACGATTACATATGAGAACAAACGCTCTATAATACATATGGGAACAAACGTTCTATGATACATATGGGAACAAACACTCTACGATATTGGACACAGCACTATACAATAATATGGGCAAGGATTACTCTACAATACATATGGGAATACAAACACACATAAATTAATGAACTAATTTAATTTATTTATTGTATACTTTCATACTTTGTCCCGTTTAGTTTGCATTGAGCTAAGTGTGCAATATTCTACGATATTGCACATATGTATAAAACTAAATTGTGTTTAGATTGTCTAGAAATATATTTTGTTTTTGATTATATGGAAATAAACTGTTCTTTCATTTTCTGGAAACAAGCCTTTTTTATAGCATCCAAATAAACTTTTCTTTGAATGTAAGGAAATAAACTGTTCTCTGATTGTATGGAAATAAACGTTATTATGATTGTATGAAAAAAATAGTTCTTTGATTGTATAGAAATAAACCGTTCACTTATTGTATAGAAATAAACTGTGTTTTGATTGTATGGAAGTAAATTGTTCTTTGAATGTATGGAAATAAACGTTGTCTTGACTGTATGAAAAAAACAATAGTTCGTTGATTGTATGTAAATAAACCGTTCTCTGATTGTATGGAAATAAACGATTTTTTATTATATGGCTTAAAACAGCTTTAACATTGTATGGAAATAAACTGTTTTTTATTGTATGGGAAAAAAACTGTGTTTTTTGATTGTATTGAAATAAACTTAATTTGAATGTATTGTAATAAACGTTTATTTGATTGTATGGAAATAAACCGATGTTTTATTGTATGAAAATAAACTGTTCTTTGATTGTATTGAAATAAACTTTGTTTGATGTGATTGACATAACCTTTTCTTTGATTGTGCGGAAAGAAACTGTTGTTTGATTTGTGTGGAAATAAGCTGTTGTTTCATTGTATGGAAATACACCGATGCTTGATTGAATGGAAATACACTGTTGTTTGATTGTGTAGAAATAAATTGTGTTTTGATTGTCTGGAAATAAACTGTTTTTGATAGCATCGAAATAAACAGTTTTGTGATTGTATGGAAATAAACAGTTTTTTGATTGTGTAAAAAATAAACTGTTCTTTCATTTTGTGGAAGTAAACCGTTTTGATTGCATCTAAATAAACTGTTCTTTGATTGTAGGAAATAAACGTTTTTTTGATTGTATGGAATAAAGCTGTTCTTTGATTGTCTGGAAATAAACCGCTCATTGATTGTATAGAAACTGTTTTTTGATTGTATGGTAGTAAACTGTTCTTCGATTGTATGGAAATAAACTGCCTGTCTCACGACGGTCTAAACCCAGCTCACGTTCCCTGTTAGTGGGTGAACAATCCAACGCTTGGTGAATTATTGTATTGAAATAAACTGTATTTTATTGTATTGAAATAAACTGTGTTTTGATTGTATGGAAGTAAACTGTTCTTATTCGTATGGAAATAAACTGTTGTTTTATTGTATTGAAATAAACTGTGTTTTGATTGTATGGAAATAGTAGTTTTTTGATTGCATGGAAATATTCATGTGATTTTTTATTCTACGAAAATAAACTGTTGTTTGTTTGCATGGAAATAAAACATTTTTTTGATTGTATGGAAATATTCGTGTTTTTTTTTGATTGTACGGAAATAATTTTTTGTTTGTTTCCACCGTTCCTTTTGATTGTATGGAAATAAACTGTTCTTTGATTGTATGTAATAAACTATTGTCTCACTGTATAGAAATAAACAGATTGTTAATTGTATGGAAATAAACTCTTCTTTGATTGTATAGAAATAAACTGTTCTTTGATATCATTGTATAGAAATAAACTGTTCTTTGATTGTATGGAAAAAAACTGTTGTTTGATTGTTTGGAAATAAACTGTTGTTTGATTGTATGGAAATAAACTTTCTTTTCGATTGTATTGAAATAAAGTAATAGTAAAGAAAGCTCGCAATGTCTTAAATAACGTCTCGACTGAAAAATACATACGCTCCTAAATCGTTTACGCCATACCTTTAAAACTGTCAAGTGCAGCATATATTATAATGGAAATAAGACGACTATAATAACAGATGCGGATACAAGATTTGAGATTAAGAGGAGGGGCGCAACTGTTAAAAAGCTATTAACAACAATAAAACGCACACAAACACGTTTTTGTCAGCTGGGGAGTTGTGTGGTTGGTGCGGGGATGTGAGCAACTTTAACAGTTTTAGATTTTAGTTGGGTGTGGGGGCGCACCCGACGTGGATTCTTCCTTGAAAACGAGGATATCTTCACACGAACTCTTAATTCTCAGAATGCATATCACGCCATACCAAATACATGTAGTGCAATACAAGTGTGCATGGCATACATTGGATACGGCAGTATGTCTGCGTATGACAGAAGCAGTGACGCGAATGTAAGACATTTCCATTTGACGCAAAGGAACATATGGAAGCGCAAAAGGGATATAATCGAGAATAAATGTAAATCTTGAACTTTACAAATAATTACGGGCGCAACAGCTTCTTATGATTATAAGAGTACGGAACTTTAATATGTCCTCTGTTGACGCAGTTAAGCTCATAACAAGAAACTAATGCATCCCAACCATCAAAAGGACTTATAGGGTCTTTAAAAGGTCTTTTTTTATAGGGGTTTACAAAGTGACTATGAAAATCAAGGTTTAATTTTGTTTCAGAAACAAAATAAATATTACGTCATTATTTGATGAAATAAAATTCTTATTGTTAATTCCAGTCATTTGTGGATATCATATCCGCATATTCTTTCTCACAAAACTTCAATTGTCCATTGTGTAATATATCTTATAAATGTTCAGAAGTTACCTTGTTCCGTTCTAAGCACGTTCCGAATAAATTCTTGTTTCAGGAGAGTATCAATTTTGACGAGTTTCCCACCTATCGAGCTACAGACTCCGGCTGCATTCGGCTGTGATAATTCGTTCTGATATACCCAGATTGTCATGATGTCCGGATTTATGCACACTGATACTGGACCCCCATTTTCATGTGTGCATTCTGGCAAAAGTAAGTATAAATACAATATGATTTAATTTATGTGTTGCACTATATATGTTATGTCAGGACGTATGCACACTTCTCGCGAAATCAGTTGTACTGTTTATACAGGTCTTATAATAATATACTCCATAAAACACATCACTTAGACCTTTCAAAGAGCAATCGTAAAATATAGAAATACATATTCCATTAACGAGCTTCACATTTTCATAGTTATAATCTGTGGATGATATCAAAACTTCAACGAGAGGTTATTTGATAATGTTTGATAATAAAAAGCTGTAAAATACTGTTTTGTGATTTTCCCGGTGAGGAACCTACAGACAATATTAGAGTTGATGTTTTTAGGCCAAAAATACTGTTTTAAGAAAAAAGTGAGAGAATCTCCCTTGTTTACTCAACTCGTCAACCAATTCTTTGTTTGGCCTCTTGGTGGAGGTCTATCTAATAATTCCATGCATATTATTAATTATTTCCAGTATTTTGTTCAGAACATGGATGGAATCCATAGGCAAGGGTGGACTCCCGGTAAAGTACAAGGCCTAGTGCTATCAACACGGAGTGCTGCCTAGAATTCTTTGACCACTACTAGTATATGAAGTCCCATTAACCAGTGTGAAAGAAGTCGATAGAATGTTTAACAGACAAATCTAAAGACATACGAACGACCCAAGTTGCAAGGAGACCAGCTAACCTAGAGCATGTAACAGCTCGGATACAGTAGCAGCATTTCTCGATCTTCATCTCTCCATTTCAAATGATTGTATTCATGCTAAAATCTATAATAAGAGAGATGATTTCAATTTTAACATCGTTAACTATCCACACCTGGATGGAGATGTACCTCGTGCTACCTCATACGGGGTGTATATCTCCCAGCTCATTCGATTTGCTAGAGCGTGTAGTGATGTTATAGACGTCAATGATCGAAATCAAGTTATTACAAGTAAACTTCTTCAGCAGGGTTTTCGTTATCACAAACTACGTAGATCTTTCTCTAAATTCTACAGCCTCAACGAGGGCCTGCTGGAATAGTACAACACCAACATTAAAACACTTGTGCGACTAGGCATATCACAACCCTCATTTTATGGAGATGTGGTCTATAAACTTCGAAAGTTAAAGGGGTCTGACGGGTTTCCTGACTGCTTTACATATTTAATCAGGAAATTCGCCAGAAGAGGATATAACCCTTTGGTTTTACAGCGCACTGTATGTTTAGTGATTTACCCCTACTAAAGTCAGTCATTACGCTTCACTTTTCACTTGTGCGATGACTGGACTACCTCTTGGGACTCTATGATTGTACCCCAACTAAGGGTGCATGAGTTGTCGTCCCTCGGGTTTTCTGGTCGTACCCTAAATTGGTTTTCTCTTTAGCTGCAACTACTATGGTTGTTCAGTACGATTCTGGATACATCCTGAGATGTTTATTATTTTGTATACATGTGTTTCTTTAGTTAGTTTCTCTGGATGTGAACTTTATTGTTAGAGAAATCCTTTTGATGGGATGTAGTTTTGTTTACACTGTCTTGTCTATTTGGGCGCTGAAGACAGGCTAATAGCGAGCATTGTGCGCATATAAAATCGATTCAAGCTAACCAGTAGCCCTCATTTGGCGCATGGACAACAGCGCAGGATTGGGAGATACAGGCAGATCTGAAACAGCAGCTAAAGCTTTCAATGGCGATCACTGCAACCACTATCAGGCCCGGTATTGGGATGTGGTCAAGGGGTACAAAGCAACTGGTTTTGGTAGAACTGACAGGGCCATGGGAAGTCAGGATGAAAGAAGCCCACGAGAGAAGATGGCGAAGTATCAGCAACTTATCCTAGAATACCAGCAGAAAGGTTGGAATGCCTGGAATATCCCTGTTTGGTTGCCGAGACTTTGCAGCGCAGTCCTTTTGACGTGCATTAGGAGTCTTTGGAATAACAGGACCCATCCGCAGTTCATTAGTTGCCAAGGTAGGCAAACAGTATGAGGAAGCCTCACATTGGTTGTGGCGAAAGAGAGACGTGCGATGGAACAGCTAACCGGTTCTTGGCTGAGTCTGATCAACTCAGTCGGCACACCCCGCGAGAGTGTTGTAAGATAATCGCCGAAACACTTGATGGGAGGGGAATCCTACCTGATGATAGAGCCGGTCGCAGTGCAGAACACTGTTTTCAATATATAGGGAGAAAAAATATTGTCATTTTATTTTTCCTCAGTATATATAACAGTTCATAACGTACTAGTTTAATAAATTGTAATAAACATTAAGTGTGTGTGTGTGTGTGTGTGTGTGTGTGTGTCACAAGTATTAATTAAAAAGTATATAAATGGATGCCTTCTCATTAATGTATTTGAAATCCATCAAGTAATTATGATTTTTTTATAAGATAATGCTTGACAAACAGCATCAAAAAGCATAACACGAACATTTAATTATCACATAACTTATTGGAGTAATAAAGTTTTGATATATTTGTAATACTACACAAGTGTAATAAATATATAATCATCGTTCGGTCATTTCCGTTCAACACGATGTACATTGGAATTGCCTCGTCGATTTCCGTTATATTTTAAAATACCATATTGCAGAAATCGACAAGGTAGTTTCGGTTGTTTGGTGCCGTGCGGCGAAGACAAGGTCAACATACGGCATTTCCATACACATATACGGTGTCATTATACGGCAACGTTACATATAGGCAATAACAATAATACATCGTCCTTATGAGGCCTGTTTGGAGTTAAATAAAATCTCACATGTAGGTCTGTTTAATATTGTATTTATAATAATTAAATATGAATCTTAACGGATTGTTCTCTTGTTGCTATGGCTTCTGCCAAGTCAGTTAGCATTTGCTTTGTGGCTTTCTATGCTTTTTTTTTTGATTGTTTGTTAGAGACTATAACCTATAACCCGGCGAGGGATATCTTTATTTACACTGTGAGTCCCGTTTTATTGGGAATAGGGTAAGAGTGAGGTTTTGTCACCCTAGAACCTGATTTAAATCCCTAGAGGCCTTTTTTACCATTGATCGTTCCAAGTCGGTAGCCCTATTGTCACTCATTCTATGTTAATGATGTCATATCTTGCCTTTATTCATCTTTGTAGTTGTTTTTTCTATGCGTGTTTGTTGTTGACCGTGGTCCTGAATGCTACATTTGTTGTTCGACTTTTATATCTACTTTTGACATCTTCAATTACAGTAAGAATCGTATAATCCTTCTAACATTTACCATAAAAGAAACATACACACAAACCAAAAATACAGAAAGTAACAGAAGAAGGTGAGATAAATAAGTATATTAAGAGAATATTGAGCAAATTTTCCCTTATAAATCTGTGTAAACCTTTGACCCCGAGCATGCTCATTTTACCTGAAGGTTGCCACTTGGTAGAGGACTATAAAGTTATGATACGTACACAGTAGTAGAACTCTACTACTATAGTTTCAGAGGAGAATTTGCTTAAAGTGTTTCCAATATAAAACTCTAAAACAATAGAGCCCGGGTGTGGGTCGACACGTAAGCTCCATGGGGCACCGTTTGAACGAACTAGTTAGAGGACTATAAGGTTATGGTAAGAGCACATTAGTAGACCTCTATTTGTTGTAGTTTCAGAGAATATTATATATTAAAATATATTTCTATATAACTCTATATAAAACTGTGACACTAGGGTCACCGTTTGAGCAAACTTCGTACAGGACCATATACTTTGGCTACATGCAATATAGCTGAGATCTATGCCTTTTAGTTTCCGAAAAGAAGTTTTTTTAATTTTACCTTATTTTATTATTTCTCAGTAAACATGGTAAAACATGCAAATTCTCAATACACAAATGTTTGACCCCCATAGCGAGGCCATATTTGACCCCGGGGACTTCATTTGAACAAATTTGATATTCTAAGGATTGACGATCAGTAAAAAAAAACACAAACCCAAGAGGGCTGAAACAATTTGAAAATTGGAAATGATGAAAAATGAACGACATTAAATACAGCAGAACACATCACTTTTTCATTCAGACAAAGATCACACTTTGGCTGTTTCTCAAATATTGCTGGTCATTGAATATTTTCAAGTTGTCATTGATATAAATACTACTACAAGAAATATAAAAAGATCGGACAGGGAAAGTAGCATTCAAGGAGGACAGTAAACCACAAAACACAGAAACAAACACGCAAACAGACAAACAAGAAGGCAAATGCAATAATAAATGCAAACGACATCACAAACACAAAAAGGGTTGACCATAGGGCTACCGCCTTGGAACGGTCAGTGGCAAAGTAGGCCACTGAGGGTTTAAACCGGTTCTAGGGTGCACCAAACCTCACACTTACCCTACTGTCATCCCATTAAAACAGGACAGTGTAAATGAAAAAATCCCCGCCATGATCTAATCTCTAACCAACAAGGCAGCATCAATAGGCAATATAAGTAAAACACAAATATGCTCGTGTAAATATAATACAAAAAAACAATAGCCTAGAAAGCCACAATGAAGGTACTCAATGACTTTGCAGAAGCCAGAGCAGTAAGAGAATAAACCATTAAGGGCACGACAAGAAAGATCATGGACAAACATCAAACGCCACCGTCCCAATGGGCTTTAGGTAGGCATCATCACAGGGTCCACAGCCTGTCCGGTCATCGTACAATAAAAGAGAAAAGCATGGTGGCGAACTGTAAAAGGGTCCACCACCAAGCATGCAGTACGTTGCAAAATGATAGGGTCATAATCTCTTTTGATAAACTTTTTAACAAGTTTAACAAAGATAGTATGAAAGTGATCATGACCTAGAATCTCACGAAGGTTATAAATCACATAACCATAGAAGTCAGGTTGTTATAGTCCTTGTCGCAGAAGAGTCCTTAAATTACTTTTATATTTGGAAAGAAGATCAGGGTTACGATAATAAAATTTTGCAAAGGTTTTACGAAGTTTATGGTAACGGTAACCCTGATTGAGTAACTTTTTAGTTATACAAAGATTACGAATATTAAAGTCCTCAACTCGAGTACAAGTTCTAGAAAAACGAATAAGTTGAGACACAACGTTTGGTAAAGATCCAATTAAAAACATTTTCTTTTATGATAGAGATAACTTCATAAATCAAATAAACATGGAGCGGGGGATTTGGCTAACTGAGACGTTCTTGATAACATTTGCAATAAGCGTCGAGTCTCCTTTATTAGTATTTATGACATTTCCATACTATATATAACCTTACCACTCAACCTTACAGCTCTCAATCAAATTTTGCTAGAAAAAACCTACATGTTAGGCCTAGCAATCGTTAAAACGGCTTTTACTAACGGCAATTTTGACATTTACACTATGTGGACTTTACGTGAATTACAAACTGAGTAATATCCTTGGTCATGATCACTTTCATACACTTTTTATGAATGTGTTAAAACACGTATCAATAGAGGCTATCATTCTATCACTTTTTAGAAAACACTTCAAGTTAATGGTTGACACATTTACATTTCGCCACTATGCTTTCCTCATTGTGCAATGACCGGACACATGAAGTACAAAGTCCTGTGCAAATAGCTATTTCACACAGTATCAAGTTACATAAATACACACTTACCTCTTAAAATATATATAAATGACCGTTTAGGAAATGTGTATTATGAAATTTCATTTACATGTAGTATACATAGTAATACATACAAATAATTTATTATTTAAACATTACGTAATCTGTTTTCATATAAAACATGAGATATTTTGTCAATATGGATGCAGTATAGTGCATATTTACATGCAAGAGGATAGCGAGTTATCTCCCATGTTTTCTATGGTATGGCCCCGTGTGTAACTTCTAAACCCCCCTGTTTGACATCTAGGGTCATTGAACTTACAATTAAAATAACATTAAATTTTGTCCTTTAGAATCTTAGGTGAATTAAACTCAAAATGTACGGCGTTTCTGTGCTTCATAGGCCGGTCTACAAGCTCGATAAAGATCAGAAGATACTGATTTAACAAAACCAAATATAGCATTTTTCAGTTATTCAAGGGCAATAACTTTGGTATTAGTAACCTGATTTAGCTGGTTTTCGAAAGTTTGTCCCAGCTTGTATTAATCTCAACAATCCCACAGAGTTTGGGTAAACATGAAATGAAAAAGGAAAGTTCTAGAGCGCGAACAAAGAACACTATCTACTTTGTTTTCAATGCATCAAGATTCATGACTATGGTGCTTCTGATCTGATCTAACGTGTTTTCAAACTTGATCGATTTATTGTTATCAACAATCAAGCTGGAAAATAATATTGAAGATCAAATACGGAATGAATGTGCCTGAATGTTCACATCGGCTTCAAATCAGGTATTACTAATTCGATCTAGATCTCGAATTTATTCGAGCTTTTATTGATATTAAAAGCCTGACAAAATTTGTAAATATTAAATTGAAACACTGAAGCCCGTATCGTAATCACAAGGCGGAATATGGCATTTTTCTGTAAATCAAGGGTCTTTGTGACGTCATATGCCTTTATTTCTTGTTAACATTGCCATTCATGTTTGTATTTTTGCGTGTTTTTGAGTTTGCTGTGTTTTGTAAAGGCTGCATTTCCTTTTATACTTATTTCCATTACTCCGATGTTGAGAACTTGTTTTAGCATTTTTTATTGAAAATATTGTCATAATTTGATAAAGTTCCATTAATAACGAAGGCCGTAGACATTTTGTTAAAAGGTGATAACAATGGATGAGTAAAAAGGCAAAATTATGCCATATTTACCAATTTAAGGGAAGATAGCTCACTTCAAAGCATCCGATATACAGTTTGTTTCATTTCCGACGAATAATAGAGGTGGCATGGTGGTAACAATGTTAAACAACGTACTTTTGCAGGTTCAAAAGCAGATAACTCATATTTCCACTATCTATATACCAGCTTAAAGATAGCTCACCTCTGAGCCTTCGGCTCCGGTGTGCTAAACAAATGTTAAGAGTAAACAAGTATGAACAGATATAAAAGCTGGAGATTAAATAAATTGTAACAACTGAATCCCAGGTTCAATTTTGGTCAGTTTTTACTTAACCATACATATGAGACAATTAAAATACATAACTTATTGTATAGTATTACATAAATAATAACAATAATAACAAACTAAAACTTACCAGTTTCATAGGTTACGCCTTCCAATTCGAAATCAAAAGTACAATTATATCCGTTTACACTATCTGCGCATACGCTACCATTCAAACATGGGTTAGTTGCACAGTCATTTGTATCTGAAATTAAACCATCTAAACTAAAGCAGAAAAGAAACGAAATCGGGAATTCCCCTCTATGTATTGGATGTATAATATGCGAATGGTACATGGCTACATTAGATTTTTTCTTACGGTAAAACAGATTAAATCAACACATAATCGAACAGGTAAACTAGCATTCAAGGACAACAGTCAACCACAAACACACACAGAAACAAAGAATAATATAACTTTTAAGATGAATAAAAGGCAAAATAAGGCCTTAGAACGGTCAGTGCCAAAAAAAGGCCACTGGGGGTTTAAACTAGGTTCTAGGGTGCACCAAACCTCACTCTTACCCTATTGTCATCTCAATAAACTAGACAGTGTAAATAAAGAAATCCCCGCCATTAACTATTCTCTGACCAACAAAGCAGCAATAATAGGCAATATAAGTAAAACACATAAATGATCATGTATATATAATATAAAAAACAAAAGGCTAGAAAGCCACACATATATATTTGACCCTTCAACGTTTCAAACGTAGGATGTATGATTTTGAAATCTCTTTACATTAAACATGTTAAATACAGTACTGAAATGGCAGAAATCTTTAAAGCGGAACTTCAACATTTATGAATTTCGGGATACAAATTGTGCTGTGATTGAAACGTTTACACTAGCATCTTTGTGTCTTTTCTCTAACTAGCTGCAACCCTCTTTTTACAAAACATTTTGGGATTTCTTCGAAATATTACCGTGTTGCGTTCCTTTTTTGCATGTTTATACCATTGTTTCATTCCGATATGTCTAATTTAAGGCATAAAGTAATTCCTGACCGTTTATATTGCACAATATGAACCGGTGAACATAAAATTGTTAATTCTTAAAACCGCTGAATATATTTAAAATCTTAACTGACATGAATTTTCATGTTTATTTTACACGCGTTTTCGAGAGATTGAATATAATACAAACACTTTCTCATAACTTACATGTTCAGCCCATCTCTCAAAATCAATCGAAGAAACATAAAGCTTCATCCTGCTTTTCTTAGTTTAAAAGTGCCGTGGAAGCAAGTGTTGCATTAAATAACATAATCAATATTGCCTTTTGTTTTGGCATCTGCCATTTAAAATGACGTCTTAACGGTAAAATAACAGACGTGAGGTGTGGCATCGCTAAAGACCATAAATCCGCTAAAGTCCACAGCTCCTCTAAAGTCCACATAAATTTCGGCTAAAGTCCACATCTCCTCTATAGTCCACACACATTTCCGCTAAAGACCACAAACGTTGTCGCTAAAGTCCACAACACTATTTTAGCAAAAACACAATTTTGAATTAAGGGGGCCCTCTGGTGAAAATCAAAAGAGATAGAATTTTTTATTTCCCTGTTTTTTATGAAGACTAACATATTACTAGTTAGTTTCTGGGAAAATAATGATGTGTTGGTGATTTAACTTTTTAGCAATATTAATCTTTAGCTATACACCCCCAAAGTGGGGTTTTAAATTCATAATCAGCTGAAAATTGGGTATGGCTTTAGAAATCACCTAATATTTTATGTAAAAAAAAGAAGCAAATGAAAAAAAACTTATGAGAAGCTAAACAGGTATCAATACAAAAGTAAGAAAACCCTTGAAATAATAAAAATAGGAGAAATCTTTGAAGTTTTCAATTTCAGCACACCTTCTAATGAAACAAAAAAATCACAGAAAATTGCATTTTTGGGCAAATTTTGGGCAAGAATAACTAAAAAAAAATCAGATGAAATTTGTAATAAACTGGTATATAAATAGAGAATTTTAAGTTTATCAAATAAATGTGATAAAAAGTATATGTCGGTGTTCATCTAAAAGAGTTACAATTAAACATGTTAAAGACCCATCATTTTATTACAGAAAAATATAGATATGTGCTTTGGTTTTATTTATTATGTCAAAGTCATTTAAATGACTGGCATACATACAGCTGATATACAAACATCACATCTAATTGAATTACAAACAGTGTATCAGTATATAATATACACAATATGACCAAAATACGTTAAAAAACATGTTAATTTACCCCACCCACTTCATTTTGTATGGTATATTTTACCCGACTGTTGTATTTGCTTGTGTATACTGAAATAGCATCTGCCATGTTAGAATTAAAATTAATGTTAACACAATGTTATATCAAATCCAAATAATCTATCTCTAAGTGTGATATAACACACAATATACAACAGTTTGTCAATCAGAAGCATGTTATTAATTCACTCGTGTTTTTAGCCCTCGTGATATAATACCTGCACATATGATCTCACAACTGTGGCAAAGTGTGCGATATACCATTATTATGAATGAATCAAACCCTAACACTGGTATGTCGCACAATATACCAAAGTTTAGAGATCAGATGTGTAGGAATTATATCTCGAGGCTAAAGCCCTCGGAGACATATAGGATCTCAGGGATGATAGTGGTTGAAATGAAAACTGACATATAATAATCTATAATTATCGAACCTACATCAATGTGTGAGGTTCATGATTGAGATTATGTATACTAAGTATCAAGGATGTATGACTAATGGTTACTGGTATATGAGCTTGGCAGAATTGTTTAACGGCTCATCAACACATATAGGTTATTTAGAGCCCCACCCATAAAAAAAAGCAGGAGGATTTATGTCCCCTTACGATGGACGAGGCTAATTGGAAATGACCAACACTGAGGAAACTCAATGGCGCCGTTGAGGCTTGAACCCGAATCCTGTGCTTTTAAGTGCACTGCACTATCCACTATACAGGAACTTGACAAAACAAATATAACGGCTTAATATGTCAAACTAGTATAGACATGGGAAAATGTTTCCAGACTGTAATTAGTGGGAAGAGATAACTAAGTCGACCTTGAACTAGAATTGTGTTCCATCATCCATGGAACACTTGCTTCGCCTGCTGACAGTGCTGTGTGCTTATTTCCAATGTTAGGTTGCAGGTTAGGCTGATAGAAAGGGCATAACCCTGCCAAAATGAAAGTCAGAGGTGCACATGTGTAACAACATTTCTTGAGATGAAGATGAGTGTGAAGTTTCATGAACATAATTAAAATACTTTTAAATTGATGGCCAGATTAGGTTGCAGGTTTAAAGCATGACGGACGGACGAACGACGACGGACAAAGTGATCGATAAGTGTCTGCCACCCGAGGCAGATAACACAAAAATAAGTGTTCAGTTCTCATATAAAAATATCCGTCATGCGGATATTTTTTATGCACTCTTTAACCCAATGAATTTTACTTGACCAGGCTAGACCAGTGACATTTGCTTTATCAGAGGAGTACCGCTAAGTACAGCAAAACATGTTTCGAGATGCTAATTTCAGTGCTTGATGTTCACTTCGAGATTGCCTGTCACTTTAATTACAAAAGATCTATTTCAAAAGCTCGAATAAACAATAAATAGATTAAAATGACCTTGTGTTCCTAAAAGGCAGTTTTTCAGTTTCAGATACATGTACGCAAATGGGAACTTTTTTTTTTACACAGATCCAACTGAACCAAAGAAAAAATAATACAATATTTTATTTATATTATATTATTTTATTTATATTATATTTATAAACTAAACATCTATTAAATACCACAATAATGAAATTTACTTCATACTTACAACAAAAAAAATCAACCGTCATATATGGCCTAAAATGTGTTAAAATGATGTAAAACACCAAAAGTTATTTTGAATGTGAGCAGTATGACATTGTATACATTTGGTGTTTTTTAACAGCTTTACACATTATATAAATCTCTGTGAGGTATAATTATGTTCATTTTGGTTCTTTAAAAAAATAACGTCTGCTCAGTCCTCGGCATTGCCAAATAGAAGACACCATCATGATCAGACGAACACATCTCAAGCGAGATACGCAGTAACAAGTATACACTGTAACACATCAGCCCGAAGAAAAATTAACCGTGTTTCTGATTTGGCCTAATTAAATTAATATATTTCCTGGAGTTTAGAATCTTGCGATCACAGTATAGTCAACTTTTTTGGTTAAATCCATGTCTTTCAGGGTTGCATTGGTATTTGAAGAACGAAGGGTATCTCTAAACCAGATGATGTGTCTCTGAAATGAACAAAACAAGTTGTTAAAAAGGATGGTGGGGAAAAATATATAAGCCATATGATATATGCATGGAATTTCACATGAATCGACAGAGTGTCCTGTTATTTTTAAAGGGAATTTATATACCGTATTTCCTCTAATAGTAGCTCCCGGGCGCTATGCAAAGTGCGAAGGGGGGTGATACTTTTATGATACAAATTTTCAATATATTTCAGTTCCTTTCCCCGACTGTTTCCTTATAGAATTACTGTACGGGCATCTTTTACTGTTACACTGGTATTGACTAAACCTAAACCCGACAATGTACTGAGTATATTACTGTCACCACTCTGCATCTGTATGATACACATTTCCGTCAAACTTGACAATTACAACACGTGTTGGTTGCGTATAAATTAAATAATAATAAAAGAAACTAAATAGTAAAATGAAAGAAACAAGATAAATAAAAGTGGTAATTTGTATTGATGATGATAGCACTTTAAGGTTTATGTCATAGACCATACTGGTGTCGAAGGTAAAAAACTCCCATTATCAAATCCATTAGCGGTAAAGACGAAAAACAGTGTGTGTTTTTTAGGAACTTTTAGATTTTTTAAGAAGGTAAAGTTTCTAAAAAGAGGTGGGGGTGCTTCTATTAGGGACGGTGCTTCTAATATAGGAAATACAGTATTATTAATTTAATATATAATAGGTAAATTTACATCACAGAGAAACATGAACGTATTACCATCAACTTGTATGGGTTTTGTGTGATAATTAGAACCTCAGAAAATCATCTATTATTTATTAAACTCTTTAGCAAACATTATTTGGTGCTCGACAAGCTGTCGCATTGTATCTTTTTGCAAACTTGTTTAATAAATTCTATAATAAATCAGCACTCGATCATATAAGATCAGCTATTATATCTGCCAAGAAATTAATATATAATCATTCTTCTCCCATTACCACTAAACTTGAATCAACAAAATATTTTTTACCAGTATGGTGTCGGGGAGTCTTAACTCTTACCTAGCATTGCAGAGTTAGTTACGTTGAACTTTTGGGCATTACAAATATGGTTGTACGGACATAGCAAAAATGAAATCTTGATTATTTAATTATTACACGTCTTTCATATTCAATGTGTGTCTGTGACAACAGATAATATTTTATTTATTGACTTGGGGGAAATGGGTAGATTTGGGTGTTTCGTGACACCCGTTAGAAGGAATAGTTAAGGTACCACATGATATTTTGGCTACTTCATTGGTTTAGATAGGAAGTTTCCACTCTGTTTGTTGTTATTTCAATATTTAAAACCAGATTTTTCCCTCCTGACAAGATATGACGTGGATATGGGTGTAGAACCACTGTTCTGACTTATTTTATAAATGAAAGTTTAAACATGTTCAGGTAAACTGTTGTTACTCATTAAAATGTGAAGCTTTTTTTAATAAATCGTTTAATTAATTTTTTGGCATTTGTAGGTACTGAAACATTTCAGGGTAGCATATAGTCCAACCGTGATATATTACAAGATAATTCACCGTAAACGATGTTCTATTTCTGTTCTAATACCCCTAAAATGTGAAAATAACGCACACATCTCATTCTGATATCTTTCGCATTGCTTTGCTGACTCTCCTAACGTTGCAAACGTTACAGTGATATCTTTCGCATTGCCTTGCTTATTCTTCTAAAGTTGCAAACGCTACAGTGATATATCGTTGAATGTAACGAGAATTGCATCAAGAATTGCAGCGCAAACCATAGACCCCACCGGCCCAGACAAACATTTTCCAGACATTTTCTATGATGGAGGTCAAAAATCAAGGTCAAGGTCACAATGACCTTATTTCGGTACACGACACACCGCTATCCCAAGACGTATTCACATACCAAGTTTGATATCTCTCTAAGTGTTATAGTATTGAAAATACTGTCCGGACGTCAAGGTTACAATGACCTTATTTTGGTATGCGACACACCGCTATCCCAAGATGTATTCACATACCAAGTTTGGTATCTCTAAGTGTTATAGTATTAAAAATACGGTCCGGATAAGAATTTTCTATGACAGAGGTCACAGGTCAAGGTCACGGTGACCTGTTTTTGGTACGCGACACACCGCTACCCCAAGTATATCCACATACCAAGTTTGGTATCTCAGTCTTATAGTATTAAAAATATGGACCGGACAAGCATTTCGGAAAGACGGACGGACAAACAGGGTGCAAACCTATAGTCCCTAGACGGTGGGGGACTAATTAACTGACAGGTGAAATCAGCAGTTACATTATGCTCAATGTTGAAAAGTCTTGCAACCATATTTACCTGTTGCTAACTTTGTGTTGGCATCCCAAATTTTATTGTGCCTCTTCCCAGTTGGTACATTGTTAGTGTAGCCGCACTGTGTATTACTGCATGGAACTGATAAAAAGAAGAATTTTCAAAACTGATTACTAACTTCCCTGGTTAGGATGTATTAATTACTTTAAAATATTCAGAGGTTGGGGACAGTATGCTTATATAAAACAATATTTTTATGATCAGGATTTTCATTTATAAACATTAATAAAACATACATCAGAGTGGTCATAGCTATTGAAATCTAAGAGTCAATAACTTGTCAGCCCCGAGCTATCGGCTTGCGGGTTAAATTGTCAACAGTTTACAAGTAAATTTGTTTGCGTACAATTTCAGAGATGTTTAGCTTTAATACACGATAAAAATTCAGAGATGAAAAGTGTAATTAAACCTTGTGTGAACAATGAAAGGTTTAGAATGTTCTGTGTCTGAAAAGTTGACTGTCCGATTAGTGCATCTAAAATGTCACTTGCTTCTCACCAATGGGACTAGGGTTCAATTCTCGGCCGGGACATGTGAGGTGACACGGTGGTCACCAAATCAGACAGGCTTGTTTTCTCCGATTATTTCTCCGGTTACTACGGTTTCCTCCCACACGAAAGACCACAGTTACGCTTACATTCGTGCCAACGAGAGTAATTGACATATGTTGTATAAACTTGTTTCGCGATTGTTGTAAAATAAATGAAGTTTATATTTTAAAGTGAAGACCCTTGTCTGAATAGTGCACAAAGCACAAATTGAAATTGCAAAACAAGCACTGAAAAAACAACCTTTTTTTAATTGTGGACAATCCATATGCGAGTATCCCCATGGCATGTGACATCTGAAGTGGCACTTTTTGCAAGAAGATAGGGCATCAGCAAGAACACCTAGCTCAACAACCCTTCTACCTGTCCGCCAGTCTCCAGCTCCCTCGTCAACCAAACTGTCATCCGCAATATCTGACAGTCAGGTATGTCATTCTGTGACAAAGGCCTTTAAAAAGAGGAAGAAATAATATTGTAGAAGATATTTTCATGATTTCATCATGTCACTACTATGACAACTGACCAATAACACCGGACTGGGGAAAAAGATCTTCTTAGGCTTCTAACCTGCAAACACTTCCACTGTTTGAACCAATGGTAAAGTCTGAGGTGACATGTCGTACTTGACCCCGGGAACAATCCTGTATACACCCCGGGTACAATCCTGTATACACCTCGGGTACATTCCCGTATACAATATTGTACCAGACTTTAAATCTTGCCAGATCTTATCGTATTTTGAAAATTCTAACATTGATGTTTTGTGTGTATTTTCTTTAAAAACAATCAAGACTATAATGAAAACAAGTGTATCTGTTAAACATATTATAAACATATTGAAAAGCTTTATTATATTTTAAAGTAAATAACAATAAAACCATTTGCAAGCATTAGACACGCGACCTTCACTCGAGATCTGCAATAGTTGGGCACATTCCTGTATACAGAAATGACCTTGGGTACAATCCTGTATACAGGAATGTATCTGGGGTACATTCCTGTGGGGATACATTCCTGCAGACAAAGACCCCATAAGCGTAATTAACGGTGCGGAAGTGCAGTTTTTAATAAAACCAATATTAGCAATAAATGTTGCTAAATGTAAAATGCTCCAATTACAATGACCAACCTGAGCAAGTAACATAATTTTACTTTCGTTTTCGCCAAAAATATGCACTACTGAAGTCAGAGAAAATATAAAATTTCAGAGAACATTTATACGTACAATAACCATGATCGCCGGTGGAATCTACGGTTTCAGTGTTCCCTGTGTTCTGCCATCTTCTCTTCTGTGCTTCTAAGATCTGTTTACGTTTGTTTAATTGTTTTACGCTTAAGAAACCACGTTTTGTTTTTTACCCATTTTTGTATTCGAGGTCAGCAACGCGAAAAGCAGTCTGTGTCGAAGGGAGGTAAATCCCGATGTCGTAATAGTAAAATGGCAGCGGAATAGAATGTAGAACTTATAAAAAGAAAGCGACATGCTACAGGTTGTTGTTTAATAACATTTAATTGTTTATTATTATTTGGAAAGTGATTTTGGAACATCTTCCCACTTTTTACAACATTCACAAATGCGTTGCGCGAAATTATGCGCAGATCACGCTAATTCGTCACCAGAGGGCACCCTTAATTGTTTTCTCATTTGTGAGAGATGTTTCAGCATTTTTTCATTAATTTATGCAAAACATATTTGCGCCAGATGTAGTTAATGGACTTTAGCGACAATGTTTGTGGACTTAGCGGGAATTGTGCGGACTTTGGCGTTTGTTTTTTATAGACTTTAGCGGAAATGCGTGTGGACTTAAACGGAGTTGTGGACTTTAGAGAAAATGTAAGTGGACCTAGAGGAGCTGTGGTTTTTAGCGGAGTTGTGGTCTTTAGCGGTGCCACAGTGATGTCTTATGGCGTCGCAAAGGGCATTGCCAATCATTGATACGAAATGTAATACCTCTTCAATGGCATAGCAGCATTAATGGTCCATGGTAAAACAATGCTTAAAATTAAAATAAGAGTAGGTTATTTCCTTTTCATGAAATTTAACGGATTTATTTACATGCATCGGGTTTATCTTGTTCTAAAAGAAGATTGATCGTTTTGGGGAAAAATGATAAAGAAAAAAGCAACTACAAAAGAACACGAGTATGCTTAACCTATGTAACGGTAATTTTACGTCTAACTTTATATAAGGACACTTACCTAAGCATATAACATATTTGCATCATATTCAGAAGTAAATCATATACATAAATATACTAATTTATATTACACACGCCAAGTAAAAATATAATAAATTGTCGCAAACTTACTTGTCTCACAATTACCGCCTTCGTATCCGATAGCACAAGTGCACGTGTATTTGTCGACACCATCTGCGCATGCGCCACCATTCTTACAGGGACCAGATTTGCACCTGTCTCTGTATGAAAAAAAACACAAGCGTTTGTATAATCCCGAATATTACTTCTGACATTGCAGCTGACTCTGTCTTTTTAAAAGGTGATACACTTATAACGTAACACTTTTATTTTGTAACTGAAATAAATAGCTTGACATTTTCCCCGAATATGTTTATTTGAATGTCAAGACAAATGTATTTCTTCGATATAACACATTATGACATGAACTATTATGTGCTTCCTAATTTCGCTGCATCCTTATTTTTGACAAAGGGTAAAGATTGATGTTTTGAAGCAAATATTTTCAATTATAAAAATAACTGCAATATAAATTTAAAAAAAGCGCAAAAGAATATGTGTGACCGTGAAAAAGTAGATTATGCATTTCCTTTTGCTATTCGTTTTCACGATTTCAGCGAACGTTGTCATAAAGTTCGACTTTGAAATGTATTCAATTTATGAAAAAATATAGTCCTAAGTATCAGCTGCGGGCATTGTCATGATTTCCTCCTCAATAAACATTAAATTTCATTACTATGTAATACGAAACTAATGAAACAAGAAAATCAGTAGATCCGATTGTCCGGGATGCTCCCGAAAATGTATCCTCAACTTATCGTATTGCCGTGTATAGCCCTGCAGTATTCAATCTGCTGTTCCATTAATATGTTTTGAGCTATGCTCCGGACAAGAATTATAAGTATAAAATTACAAAAGGCAATAAACTAATTTGAATACAAATTGGTTGTAGCTCTCAGTACGTTCTCATTTCCCTTTATATTTGTGTGAAGTTTCATTGCTTGCAGCCCCATTAGTAGCTTTTGAGTAATGCTCCGGACACGAATTGTAAGTATAAACTCTCAAAAGGCAATAATTATAATTCGAATAAAGATACAGTAAATGTTCTAGAGCTGTGCACTATCACTATTGACCTTTATCATTGTTTTTAATTTCTTTGCAGTCCCATTATTAGCTTTTGAGTTATGCGCCGGCCAGGAATTATAAGCATAGCATAGCATGACGTTTTATCGCAATCCAATTAGTTGTGTTTGAGCTATGCTCCTGAGAAGAAAACTAAATATAAAATTACAAAGGGTAATAACTCTAAATTAAACGAGGAAATGGTTATGATTCTAGTGTTTGGCACTTTCTCTCATTGAGTGAAGTTTCATAGCAGTTCCCGCAGACGTTTTTGACCTAGGCTCTGGACAAAAAGCATAAGCATAAAATTACAAAGGAAAATAACGCTACTTTGAATTAAGGAAGAGTTATGGTTCTTATTCTCGGCACTTTATCTTGCCCTTTATATTTGCGTAAAGATTCACTGCAGTCCCATATGTAGTTTTGAAGTTATTTTCGGAAGATAGAGTTAGGGTTTATGCAGTCTGTAGCAACATTAACTATTCAAGTGTTTGTATTACTAAAAAAGGAATACAAGAGCACCGCCAACGGTGTAGATGCTCGACTTTGGTGAAATTATAATTGATATCAATTACATACAAGAAAATCGGTAGAACTGATAGATGCCCACCGAAATTATCCATTAGTACGGTAGGTTTAGATTACATTAGGGCTGTCTCGAATAGCCGGCAGCCGGCTATATTCGCCGTCGGTTTTGAATTTGGAGCCGGCTGTAAACAATTATATATATATTTTTTTAAATCAGTATAAAATATTTTGAAATTTATCATATGGCCTTGTATCACCCAACATTTTTCAATTTGCAGTCCCATAAGTAGTTTTGAAGTCATTCTCCGGACAAGAATTCCAAGTATAAAATTACAAAGGGCAATTACTCTAATTTGAATGAAGACATAGTTATGGTTCTTGCAATCTGCACTTCCTCTCACTGCCCTCTATCAGTGTGTTAAGTTTCATTGCACATCAGTAATTTTGAAGTTATGCTCCGGACAAAATTCTAAGTATAATAATTACAAACGGCAATAATGGAATGATGACAGAGTTACGGTTCTTGCACTCTGCACTACCTCTCATTGCCCGCTATCTCATTTGATATCCTTCAATACTTTTTGAGTTATGCTCCGGACAAATGTGTGACGGACGGAAGAATAAAGCGGCGACTAAAATTTCGGGGAGCATAACAAGCTTTAACCAAGATTGTTAAGTATAAAAGGGCCATAATTGTGTTATATTAAAAACATGGGATATACAAGAAGCCAAATACATGTGTGAAGTTTCAACAGCTTATACACAAACTTTAACCAAATTTTCAAAGAATAAAAGAGGCCATAATTTTATTAAAATAAAAACAAGAGTTATAGAATCTGGCTCTGTGGTGTTGTCTATTGCTATGTTGAATGCATGTGTGTAGTTTTAATCCATTATGTGAAGTAGTTTGCAATATACAAATTTAAATACAAACTTTAACAATATTTCAAAAGTACAGAAGGAGCCATAATTTTGTTTAAATAGATGCAAGAGTTATAGAACGGGGCTATGTTGTGTTGTGTTATGATGCCCAATGTATGTGTGAAGTTTTAATCTATTATGTAAAGTTCTTTGCGAGATACAAGCTTGCATACAAACTTTAACCAAGTTTTCTAAGTATGAAAGGGGCCATAATTCTGTCAAATTATAAGGAGGAGTTACGTCCCCTGACTCTGAGGTGTCATCTAAGATGCTGAATACATGTATGAAGTTTCAATCCAGTGTGTGAAGTGGTTTGTAAGATACAAACTTACATACAAACTTTAACCAATCTTATATACAATCTTCAACCAAGATTTTTAAGTACGAAAAGGGGCATAATTCTGGCAAAATAAAAGCAGGAGTTATATCACCTGACACTGTGGTGTCAACGAATGATGCTGAATATATGCGTGCAGTTTCAATCCATTATGTAATGTGGTTTGGGAAATATAAGCTTACATGCAAACTTTAACCAAGCTTACATACAAACTTTTAATCAAGCTTTCTAAGTATGAAAATAGGGCCATAATTCTGTCAAGTTAAAAGCAAGAGTTATATCACCTGACTCTGTGGTGTCAATTAATGATGCGCAATACATGTGTGAAGTTGCAATCTATTATGTAATGCATTTGGTGAGGTACAAGAGTACATACAAACTTCATCCAAGCTTACATACAAACGTTAACCAAGTAGTCTAAGTATGAAAAGGACCATAATTCTGTCAAAATAATAGATAGATAGATAGATAGATAGATAGATAGATAGATAGATAGATAGATAGATAGATAGATAGATAGATGGATAGATGGATAGATAGATAGATAGATATTCTTTATTACCTCCAAGTGCGGAGAGACATACATATAATATATACAAATGTGACATGAGATGTGAAAATATGGTAAAACAAATGTATGTGAAATATTTATTATGAACATGAACAAACAATATACATATATGGATAAGTATTACGTTTTTAAATAAAACTATAATACAAATGATATTAAAAATAAAAACTGCCACAAGAATATACAAGAGTATATATGGAGAACTATAGTGGTCACAATTCTTACAAACTATATAAAGCAATTTTTTTATAATATAATAACATTTATTAAAATGATAATTGGATTTTAGTTGCAGAGGCCATTTTTTAGTAAATGCTTATCGAAACGAAAAGTAAGCATTTCTTTAAATTATGACTATAAATGCAATAAAATACATACTAAATATTGAGGACTTTGCACATGAAGTAAAGCTATCGTAGAATCATTTTGCAGCTTGCGACTCTTTTGCAATCAGTCATGCTAAAAGTAGACATGCCACCTAGTAATTATAGCAGTTGACATCCTGGCCTTAATTTGCAGAAATTGTCAAAATCAGAGCCTAGAATGTCATGTAATTTGCACCACATATTGTGACGAATGTCATCATTTTTTGTGCAAAACTTAGCTAGATGCGTTTCTATAGTAGATGTTTCCGTTTTGCACAGTTTACATACAGTGGTAAGCTGAAGCGAGAACATTCTACTTATTAAAGATACAGCAGTAATACAGAAGTGCATGTGATCTCTGTATAATTGACTGAATTTCCACAAGGTGCACGGAATATATTCATTGTGAATTCTTCTAAATTCTTGTAAGCTAGAGTCACACACTTGTTTATTTTTTAATTTTTGTATACGCTTGTATTGACATTTTTATGATAGACTTCCACTTCATTTAAGATGGAAATGTTGCATCATTAAGGTAGATATTGAGTATAAAGGTTAAACCGTATTTTGCAAGTATTCGATACAGATCGGGCATAAACCCTAAACTTGTGTGTGAGTGTGACATGTAAGATGTGAGTCGTTCAACAAAAAATACTTTTATACTCATGTGCATAACTGGCCAAACAATTGGAGTTTTCTTTGGTTTATAACTGTTTCTATTGGATACATACCAAGAAGACTTAGTGCAGCAACGACAACGACAACGAAGACGATCAAGTGATGACAATAGCTCTTTTATTTCCTTCGGAAAAGTCGAGCTAAAAATGATTTTTTGGTGATTTAATTTAAATCGTCGATAAAACACGAGCGATCTGTCCTATTATCTGTCAATATTTCTTAATACATGGCCATCCCTAAAAAACCTTGCAAAGTACATACATATTATGCTGTAAGTCGCATACGACTCTTGAGCACAATATTAGACAATACTAATATTATTATATATTTATGGTTTGTTAGGAATAAATAGTTTCCATGCAAAGATGTTCCAATGTGTATGTAATATATTCAACAATTGTGTTGTGCCGCAATAATACAACTCGTTCAGGGTTATTTGAATGGATAAAACAGCTTCAGTTTAAAGTATATTTAGCAAGTGATTCAGACTGTTTTTGTTAAATTAATCAAATTCTGAATGCAAAAAGACATGCTGATGCAGATTTGTTACTAAAAAGGGTAAAAGACTTAGTATCGTTACAGTAGAAATCGCTATCATTTAAAACTGTGTACGTGATAATAAAAATGATACTACTGAAATACACTACTGAAATACATAAAAATAATTTATTGTATGTATTGAATTGAATTGGGGTTTTAAGGCGCACCAACACATTACAGGTTATATGGCGCCTAACAGGCATGAACATGCCAGGCTCATCTTCCATGTACATCGAGATAAAAGATGGAAAATGGGCCTAGAACCTTCTCACCCTAATGTGACAGACAAAACAGTTGATAGAAAGTCAGGGTGTGAACGTAAATAAGCTAAAAAAACAATTTGTTTATTTCTTAAATAAAAGTTTACCCCATTTAGGTTTAAAATGGAAATCTTACAAGAATCACAATAAATAGTATTTGCATAATTAATTAATCAACATGTTTAGCTAATAGAATTTCTTTGAACGGTAAGGATTGTTAGATTTGTCACAGAAAGACATTATTTGGATTGTTGACCAAGGATAGTTTCTAGTAATATACATCACAAACAATATGCAACATTTGACGGACATACATAAATAAAGATAGTGAATAACTGATTTATGAACAAAAATATCGCTTTAATCCCATTAAGACAAATTTTTGATCAGCTGCAATATAACATTCGACAATAAAAAACATCAGTAAAATTGTAGCAAAACGTTACGTTATTTTCCCAATCGGTCGCAACTCTTGGTATTATTAAAATATAAGTTTTTTACATTCACATACATGGAGATTTCCAGATTTACGACAACAAATCAGTAAGATATATATTACCATACGGTCCGTAGTATTTTGTTCCAGGTTCCGAACTCAAACCGACAGTGGTGTTGTACTTCTTCTTACAACCATAACACTTCGCTGCATCACTCCGTTTGTGGAATACTCCTTTGCAACCCGGGGTTTGACCACAAAAAGCCGTGCACTGAAGAATGCTCTCTACACCAGTGTCTTTTTCGAATTCTATGTCATCTCCGACGCATTTCATATTGTCCAACGATGAATCATAAACATAACGTGTATTCGCTGAAGACGAACATCGAACTAATAATGTGATAATCAAAGATGTAAGGAATTTTTCCATGTTATTTGATTGTTTTTTAAAAAACGGCAAGTCTTCACTAAACTCCTAAATTCAATTTTAAAAGGCAGCTAATTAAATATAAGTGATATTGATACTACTGACTAACGAGCACGATTAAAACTACGTTTTACATCCAGGTATTTTATAACAAATTTTCTCCGCAAAATCGATACGAGCCCTGAAACAGTGTAGATGTGCGAATGTGCAGACCAATTGTGTGCGAGAATGCATAAAATTAAACAATTAAAAAACAGAGTTGCTATTTCATGTATCTAGTTATTTTTTATTAGCGAAATTGAATTACATGTATACTACAGCAACGTATTCTGACCCCACTAAAATGTATTGCATCGAAAAGATGTCAAGTAAAATTGTAAAGTAAGTAAGATATAACAATACTTAAAGTAAGATATAACAGAAAGTATTAAAACTATATAATTTGCATATCTTTATGGCTTTACAAGACTGCGTCGGTTCTATTTAAAGTAATATATGTAGGGTCATCTTGTATATGTTAGGGTTAGGCTTATACTGACATACATAACTCCTTTATTAATCTCACATCTAACTTGAATTATAACAGTCAGTTTTTAGCTATACTATTCGAAGAATAAGAGTTTATGTTATTTCCATGGCCTCGTTAGCGTTACACTCCATTTCGAGTTTTGTGTATAAGCTATATGTATTTACAGGTATATATCTCTTACATTTCTTGTCC
Source organism: Cyrtodaria siliqua (assembly GCA_037043455.1). Classification (NCBI taxonomy): domain Eukaryota; kingdom Metazoa; phylum Mollusca; class Bivalvia; order Adapedonta; family Hiatellidae; genus Cyrtodaria; species Cyrtodaria siliqua. The sequence continues at coordinate 20,510 of JAWPHD010002423.1, read as the reverse complement.
TAGCTCAACCAAATTTAGCCATGAGCTTTCTTATGGTATTAACTAAAGAGTCGCATAATTTTGGTTCCTGTAATCCCATGGAACTCAAATTGTGATTATCCCATTTCACATTTCACATTGCATTTAGCTTATTTTAAAAGTATATATCCTTTACATGTCTTGTCATATACTCAGCAAAAATAGGAACGTCAAACTTTGTCTGTTGCTGCTAAAACATGTTTTTATTAAAATTGCGATATCACAATATTTTTATTATAAAGGGAGGTGAAAATATTTGTTCTTGAAAGCTGTATAGCGCAAAAATGAGTGAAAAGATCAGCGTGTTTTCTCTGTTTTTGTGGTCATTCCCTAGTTATTTCAATATAACAAAACTGTGTTAACACGAAGTTTTAACCACAAGACCCGGAAATGCTGTTTAAACAAAATCAAGGGGAATAAGTTTGCCCATAAGTTTGATTCAAAGAAAATTGTTTTCATGACAGTGCTGGCCTTTAACAAAGGTATTGGCATATTAGATTAAATAAAATATAATTTCATTGTGTCTAAATCTATGGGTAAAGTTGGGGACGTTTCTATTTTTGCTCAGTATAGATCAACTATATTAGTTGGGAATGGACCTCCTTTCAGTTCTAATTAGAGGACTGCATCAGGCATTATGTCCTCTATAAATCGTCCAAAATTGTGATGCCTCATAACATGTACAATAAAGGCAATTCAATCTTTGATAAAAAGTCGCCCCGACTACAAATCAGTAGTGTTATTATTTACTGGCCCTTTTGGATCATCATGGAAATGCTATGATGCTTTAAAGTAGAATATCGCTTAAGCCGGTGCTAGGAGGCGTGAGAGGTGTTGCATCTTATAATTACCTCTCATGAACAGTATCAATACAACCGAGTCTGCTGCTTTTCTCTCTTGTTTGTGTTTGTTGATTCTAAGGCATCACCTTTTCAATATTTATTGCGGGTCAGTTGGTGTATATATATCTTAAATTATTTGTTTTAGCGCCATGGGATTTTTTATAGCATTATATAGGGATTATGTCCCTTGTCGTCCATAGAATCCAACTTAACATATCCTATTAAATGTGCAATGCTTTCGGTTAAGTTAAACTCCAATCTGTTGTTACATGTACTAATTTTATTTCTAGCTCATCATATTTAGGCAGATACTCCACTTAACTAACCCACTCCCACGCGAGAAACCCGATACATGTTTTTAAAATGTACATTGTGTCTGCGTTGTTTCGTTTCTTATCACACCATAAATAATGCTGCCCACCTCCCTGCCCAACCATTCATCATTAAGATGAATTTGGAGAGTATAGGCATATATGTTTCTTCAAAATCACATCGATTCTCATCCTATTTTGAGGGGGAGGAGTGGCAGGCGGATGTGATACATTTTTTAAAAATGTAGATGGCTGTTTTGTTAGCTCGGCCCATCTCAATAATCACATTCCCCAATACAACCAGTCATATATCCAGTTCATATTTACAGTGACCAATAATGTTTACATTTACTGGTTTGTGATATCCAGTTCATTTACAGTGACCAATAAGTGTTTGTCACGAGTGAGCGAGTGCGTGAGCGATTATACTGCTGGTATGAGATTCCACATGCGTACATATATTAATTCCCACCAAACTAATCAATTCTCCGCGCTGCTCCTTCTGGCCTAGCGCTTATATCTTTATTTACACTGTCCCGTTTTATAGTGATGACAATAGGGTAAGAGCGTTGTTTGGTGCACATTAGAACCTGGTTTAAACCCCAGCGATTTTTTACCACTGAAAGTTCTAGCGCGGTAGCCCTATTGTCAACCCTTTTGTGTTTGTGATGTCATATCTGTCGTTTTATTTTCTGTGTAATTAGTATTTGTTTCTATGCGTGCTTTCGGTTGACTGTGGTCCTTAAAGGCTACATTTCCTGTTCTACTTGTACAATGTACAACATCCGAGTTATTGGACTCATGGCATTAGCTTATGCTTTCACGTGAATGAAGGAAAGTCTTGATTGTAATTCGTGAGAATTATAGTAACTAGCATTTCTACTTCGATTCTGGTAAGATATTGTTTATGATTAACATGATGAAATACCGTGGCATGGGTTTTATATCACAGTTTTCTAGTTTTTTCATGTATATTATGTAATCGTATTGTTATATGCCTGATATCGTACCATTGGTTCTAAACCTGTAATAACCTGTAAACATAATATCAGAAAGAATACATATATGGTAGAATGTGGGCCCTTAATTTAAAAAAAGCTGGTACAATTGTATTTTTACATTCAAAAGTCCATGTATACATCTAAAGAGCACAATTCATCATTTCTAAATAAAATTAGCCATGAGTAAAATTGTACCAAACTTCTCGGATAGAAAGGGCACAAGTTTTGCCATATAAATACTGAAAAGAGGATCCCTTAGAAGCAACAAACGCAAAAAAGAGATAAAAGGAGCAGACTCGGTTTTATTGAACAGGTCATGAGAGGTAATGTCAAGTGCAACACCTCTCACGCCTCCTAGCACCGGCTTAAGCGATATTCTACTTTAAAGCCACGAAACTTGGGTTTGATGAAGTGCTCTTTCTGATCTTAAATTTACATTAACAGTGTTGATTACTGTCACTGCACTATATGGTTGACATCGATGATGCACGAAATATGTATTTGGTTGAACATTTCACTTGCCCATATCCCATCCATTTTAGATCTTTGTTTTATAACGATGGCATACCAATAGTCGTTAACAAGCGCTAGTGTGAATATCATGGTTTATAGATATCTAACAGGCAGATTGATGTTGCATTGTCCGGCCGGTTAGTTCAGTCCGTAGAGCATCGGAACGGTAGTCCGAACGTCCCGGGTTCGAGCCTCGATCTGGCTGCACATTTTTCTAGCCCTATGACATTTGGCGCCCAACGGGGGACCGTGGCCGAGTAAACTCCGAGAAACATGCAAAATGATTATCTGTACCCAAGGAAATTCAAGGACGAATTTCAATCTGTAGGGGGAGTATGTCACGGCTCATACAGGTAGATCGATGTTGCATTGTCGGGTCGGTTAGCTCAATCGGTAGAGCATCGAATCGGTAGCCCGAAGGTCACGGGTTCGAGCTCCGGTCTGGCTGCAAATTTTTCTGGTCCGGTGACTGAATTGCAATAAATATTGAAAAGGTGATTACTTGGAAGCAACAAACACAAACAAGAGGGAGAAGTAGCAGATCCGTGTTTAGTGAGTATCGTCAGCAAATATGTTTCTATTTCTGTTTCTACTTGAAACAATGTCATTTATGTAGATGAAAAGAACATGGATGCGAGTACCATGACGAATTCGTGCTTTAAGTGAAAATATATCAGAGAGGAAATCTGGATAAACAGCACCCTGTTTTCTGTTTTCAAGCTTATTTTAATCCAAGCTAGTAAAAGAGTAATATGAATCTTAGAGGTCGCTTATCTTGCAATTTGGACAAATATTTGCTAGCTTTGATAGTAGAATAGTAGGACCTTTACATATATGAAAAGAGCAATTGCATAATTTGAAAACGATGGAGTATCATGATAACTGCCTGATAATTCTGATATGTTGTCTGCATTTAATTTAGTCTTTTGACTGTTACCTGTGATACGCAGGTTTCATTGCCGCTGCTCCCAACTAAATTCTATTTTGTTTATTTCGCCCATTGTTTTCTCGTTTAGGGCAAAGCGTTTTGTTAGAAACTGGGACCATACGACACTGGCCATGGAATGGTGTGACAATATTCCATTGAAGGTTCCATATTCACCGTCATGCGCATACCAACTTCGAGATGACTGAATTTTGTGTGCTATAGAAATTTTAAATATTAAGTTCTGCTCAACCCGGGGCTAGAGGGCGTGAACGGTAGCAAGCATTTTTCACTACCGTTCAGAACAGTCTCAATCAAACCGACACTGCAATATGTTTTGTACTTATTGTGTTAGGCCATTTCCGAATTTCTCCTTTCGTACTTTTTTCATACTCTTTTTCTAGTAATATTTATGGTACCAGGTTAATCTGCCTTCCTAGTTGTAACATTTGCATAATGGTTTTCAGTTCTAGTTGTATTCATATGGTGCCTAGTTGCAGGTGTCACGATATTTGCTAAATGTTTTCTTTCATCATTTAGTTGCGTTTTATGTTTGTGAAACAAACTTCTTATTTATCATATTTGCATTTTCAAACCGAAGGGGAAGGTGGTAATGGGCTGGATTTGGGGTGAGGCGGTGCAATATTACACTGATGACTGATGGCAGTGTTTAATGTTCTCTTCTCTTGTTTTAAATTATATAACTTAGGAGCTGGTAAAGTTATGGTGTCATTTCGTAGTATTTTGTTTTTATTTCGTCCAAAGCATGCAATGTAGAACGAAGTTTAACTGTCTTCTTAGAAAGTATGTATCTACTAGTTCTATGATATTGTTTGAATTGTTTAACTCTCTCTCTCTCTCTCTCTCTCTCTCTCTCTCTCTCTCTCTCTCTCGTTCTCTCATATATATAGGGAGAAATATTTGTGAACTACCAAGGACAGACAACCTTCGGACGAACTACGGCAGGGCGCCTAGCTATGACGAGATACACAGAAATCAAGCGTATGAATTCACGCCTTAAAAGGTAGCTGCAACACACGTTGATGAACTGTATCTCTACATCACAACACACTCGTCCGGAGGCACAATTAACATATAGACGCATACATACATACAATTATAGCTCATATGAGTGGGCCACATTTAAGCGTTCAACCACACACAACTATATTGAGACAGTGACAATGAAAGGTGCCGGATCTTGTGGATACTGTGAATTCAGTAAATATAATAAAGGGAGAGAATTTGAACTCACAACGGCAACTTTCGAAATTAGGATCTCGTAAGAGATTCACGTTCACAAGGCAGGGCGCCTAGCTATGACGAGATATACAGAAATCAAGCGTATGAATTCACTCCTTAAAAAGGTAGCTGCAACACACGTTGATGAACTGTATCTCTACATCACTCTTTAAAAAGGATATATATATCATATATCGATCCCGTACTCGCTAGTTCACTAGGCACTCAAGCAACACAACATATATAAAAGGGATGATAATTGGGTAAAGCCTTGGAACGGTCAGTGGCAAAACGCCACTGAGGATATAAACCAGTTCTAGGGTCACCAAACCGCACTCTTGCCATATTGTCATTTGATTAAAATGGACCAGTCTAAAGAAATAAATCTGCGCCCGGCTATATCCTCTAACTAATTAAGCAGCATTAATTCGCAATAGAAGTAAAATACAAAGACTGTTTTGTTTGTATGGCGTTTTACGTCATTTGCAACACATGTAAGTTTATATCTGACGGTCGCTTTTTTGTGGTGGAGGCAGACCAGCGACGTTTCCTTTGTAGAACCAGTACTGTACACCTCCAACCCATCCGTAAGAATCAACGCTTCCTCGCTAACAAGTCGAGGTCCAAGTGGGATTCGAACCCGCAGCGGTGAGAGGCGCGAAGGTTTACAACGCAACGTCGTTAACTACTCGGTTAGACGTGAAAATCAAGGCTCTTATGGTGGTATTTACCTACCATAGAGCCATGATTCTTTCTTCTTTAGTTGTCTTCAGGACCCCGAACCGACCCCCGTTCGCTAGGCCTACGGAAGCGCACAAAGATGACCATGTATATGTGAATATTAGAAAGCCAAGAAAGCCTCAAGGCAATTACTAACTGACAAAACCAAAAGCGGAAGCCAGAGCAACACTCAAATAAACCAGTAAGGGTACAAGACACGATTGAGGACAAACATTAAAAGTTACCGTCCCATGAGGATTAAGGTAGACGTCCTCATAGGGTACACACTCTGATCAATCATAGGAAATCATAGTTGCGAACAACCACTAATATGTAGTACGTTGCAAAATGATAGGGTCATAATCTATTTTCATCAGCTGTTTAAACAATTTAATAAGGATTTTATGAAAATGATCATGACAATGATCTGTAGATTAAGATACCATAGAAGTTATGTTGTGATAGTCCTTGTCGCAGAATAGTTCTTAAATTTATTTTTTTATATTTTAAAAGAAGCTCACGATTACGTTAACGAAATGTTGCAAAAGCTTTTCGAAGTTTATGGTAACGTTAGCCCTGGTGGAGATGCTTCTAATTCAAGCCCAGTAGTCGACGTCATCAGCAGGTGCACGAGATGATCATCCGTAACAAAGATTTGTCTCGACTCGGTAAGTAAACACACGCATTTCAGCTCCAATTCTCAGTCCACAAAGATATAATTATGCCTAAAGTATCGCAATCAATGGTAAAAAGACTCGGTTAATATTCACTTCTGCTAATACTTAGCGAATTGAGAGCAGAATCAAAGAAAGTTAAAAATGAAAAAACTCCGCTGAGAATCATCTGGCTAAAACAACTTTCTTTAATTCTCTCTCAATTAGATAAGTATTAGCAGAAGTGTATATTATCCGAGTCTATTAAATGAACTCTAATATGAATATTAATAAATACTGATACGGTGGATCCTTTGGAAGCAACAATCACAACCAAGAGAATAAAGTAACAGGTTTTATTTTATGATAAGCAATGAAATACTGTATTTTATCAGTGAAATAAAAGTGTTATTCCACACTGTGGAATATAGAGTTTTATTTCCACAGTAGCTGCCGGGACTACTTTTGTAATGTACAACCAACACAAATACACAGTAACACGACACAAGATATCCAACTGTAATACTGTTAAATCCACTGTTTATTTAATTACTTTCTTTCTATGACGTTAACGGTTTCAAAAAAAAAAGTGACGTCATGTAACGTTTCGTTACGTCATCGTGAACAGGGCGCGTAGCCAGGTGTGTAAAACTGGTTTAGTTACTGAAATTGCTTAAATAATCGTTCGTAAAATCATAAAATAAAAAGAAAATGTGTTGTTTTGTCGTGAATAACATATTTTATTTCATGTCGAAGTTAGAAAACTTTTATATTTTCACTCATGCTTCGCATTCGTGAAAATATAAAGTTTTCTCACTTCTCGATGAAATAAAATATGTTATTCACTCCAAAACAACAAATATCCTCTATTTATTGAGTAATTTCATGAGGTAATGCAAGACATATTTCACAGCTACACAAATCTGCGACAAGGGGTGAGCAGAGCAGTTTGTACCCATATGGGTCCATACTTCCATATGGTTCCATACTACAAAATCACGTACTACTTAAAACAGATCAATACTTTAGTACATAATGGACCGATAAAGAAAGGCAATGTGTCTCCATGAGTCTTACACGGCAAGCCAGAGACCATAGGTTCAAGTCCCACAATAGGCACGACGTTTAGCTCTACTGGCCGCAAGTCATGCGTGCTTAATGTTACAGTCACACGGCCATGTTACGGACCTACGGATGCCTGCGTATATTTGGATAATGAAAATGCGTAATTTTTGCCCCAAATTACGCAAATTTGACCAAAAGTAACCTATATTCTGCGGACGATACGGATTAGTTACGGATGTTACGTATGAATTGCGGATGTTACGGGTAAAACCTGCGGATGAGCCCATCAGCTGCCAACCCGCTGACACATGTCACGGACGACTTACAGATGACTTACGGATTTTACGGATGACTTACGGACGATACGGATGACTTAGAGACGATACGGATGAGTTACGCTCGTGTCTGCGCATGTCGGCTTCCTGTGGCGTCCGCACCATCCGCATATAAACACACGCGTATATCCGCACATCCGACAAAGTGTGCGCATCAGTTACGTATCTTACGTATCCTGCGGATGAGTTTACGTATCTTACGTATCCTGCGGATGAGTTTACGTATCTTACGTATGGGTTACGTATTCTACGTATGGATAACGTATATTCTGCGGATGCTTACGTATATTTCATCCGCAGCAAAATTTTGAGATTTTCAAAATTCCCGCTGCGGATCTGCGTATGTCTGCGGATCCTGCGGATTGGGTTACGGATAAATACGGATGCTTACGGATGATACGGATCCTTGCGGATGCTTACGGATTTTGATCCGTAAGCATCCGCAGCTACCGTAAGTGGCCGTGTGACTGTAGCATAAAGGATTATGTCGTCCGTTACCTTTTGTCTTGTGAAGGCGATAGTGGTTTAATTTTTCATTTTATTTAAACAAATTTTGTCAAGGTCTTTATATAAATGAAGATCAGAGAATATCGTTTAGTAAAAAAACGAAGTTATGGCTTTTGTTTCCATGATAAAGACAGCATTATACCTTGTATTTTGATGTTTACTAAACTTTGATGTTTTCCGAACTTTGCCTTAGGGTCTTAATATCAATGATAGCTTTGAAATTATCGAAAACATCAAACATCGGTTTTTCAACAACATATGTCATAGTCAGCCTTGTCGAAACAGTAGCAAAACCATTTTGCATTTGCTCTTTACCAACTCTGTTAAAGTCATGTTTTTCAATGAAAGCATGTGAAATTCGCTAACCACAAATATCGGTTATTGATCAACATATGGAACTCGTGAGAACAAACTTCGTATAATTATAGTTTAATCTACTGAGAGGCGTCCTTGGCCGAGTAGTGAGAGTGTCTGACTTGGAATCTTGAAATCACTTGCCCCTCACCGCTGTAGGTTCGATCCACCTGTAGCCTAGGAATCTTTATGTGACGAAGCTATCGAGCTGGGTTGCGGAACGTCGGTGGTCCTACCCAGGTGCCTGCCTGTGCACGAAAATTGCCCGGAGGGGCACCTGGGGTCTTCCTCCACCAGTTGAAGCTGGAAAGTCGCCATATGACCTTAGCTGTTAGTGCGACGTTAAAATCCAATCCAAAATCAATCTACTGAGGACGACGCTGTTTCCACGCATATCACCGGGTGCACGACTTCCTGTTCGACTGATTCCACGCATATCACCCGGTGCACGACTTCCTGTATTCCACGCATATCACCCGGTGCACGACTTCCTGTTCGACTGATTCCACGCATATCACCCGGTGCACGACTTCCTGTATTCCACGTATATCACCCGGTGCACGACTTCCTGTTCGACTTTTATACTTATTTTCAAGGCTGGGGTTGACGAAAAGCAAAGGAAACTTCCAACTATGTATTGGATATTCAAATTACAGATTAAACAGCCTTATAAAGAAACATGTAATTATGTTATGTTTAATAAAGCATTGAATTGAATGGAATTGTACCCTATTATGTGGTAGTAATTAAACAATTAAAACGAGTATGAAAGGGGATATGTGGAAATCGACGAAAGCGAAACATATTATTATATCGCAGTCATGTTTGTGAAGCTCGATTTTGCAATATGAATTATTTATTTTAAATTTGCATTTGTACCATAAACTACTTGGAACTAATGAAACCCCATCAATTTGTTGGATCTCCAAACAATATTGACACCTCAGAAAAAACATGTTTTGTCGAGTCGGATTATTGGTTAAACAATACGAATGTTTCGCATAACACACCTCATTTACACAACAACGATTCCGAGATCCGAAAAATGGACATCTACAAAAGCTGAATTCTGAATAATTAAAGATGTTGATGCGTAACAACCCGCTGGCGACACTGTAACTGTTAGGTAGTTATGCATGCATTAATGTCTGCGATAACAATTAAACTGTGATTAATTTGTTTTGTTAATAACCAAGAAATAATTGCCTGGATGGGAACGCGTTTTACTAAAGAATGCTTTTATTATTCTGTTTCAGTTATATATTAATATATTATATATATTTTTCGTCTCGCCTTTTAGGTAAAATGGAAGATATGGTTAAAACAGCACCGACACCGTTTGTTTTCTTATCGTTATGATAAGCTATTTTAAACAAATACTTTGTAGTCAACACTATGACAATGATTATCAGAAGTATTGTAGCAGATGTTTTTGAATTTAAAGTCATTAGAAATTGAAAGGTTTACGTTATAGTGTACGTATTTGTGTCGTGTTTCCTATACAGGTAGTGTATGATTTTCATAACTGTATACTACATACATGTAAGACACTATTATAATGCTCATTATATATGCATACTGATCAATATAAACAATGTCTTAACATCTTAGTTACCGTCAAACAATATATTCAACAGGACCTATTTATTAGAAAGGCATCACTACGCAGCTCAAAATGGCATCAACAAAAAATATGTTTCATTTTAAAAAATCGAATATTTTAATTTTTCAATACTATATGCCCATATACTTCTGGCTATGTGGGTATGTACGGTAGCAACCGTTAATTTGAACAAAAGATGACGGATTTAACAAATTAGAAGCAAATGCGAAAAATGTCTTTATTTTTTTATGTTGATACTTTCAATGAACAATACTGAATTAAATATGATAGAACATGGCCACATGCCGAAGGCAATTGAAATATTATTTGAATCTATGAAACTTGACGAACTTCTCCTAAAAGCAATTCATGCTTTGGTTCAAACATATTAGAATACACCGTTTCTTCTCTTCCATGATTATTGTTTTTCCAAAACGATGTTGTAAAGTCGGTATCAAAGAAAGTACGCATGAGTTGGGATTGCCTCAATGATACATATTTTTGCACATTTTGTAAATTTGTAAATATGTTACTAAGTAGTGCTAGTTTGCTTCGAAAAGTCTGAGAGGAAATGATGTACTAGTTAGTACATGTGTCGGAAAAGAGAATTCCACGAAATACTACTGAGAGCAATATTTTACGGAAAATTTCGTTAGAATATGTAGCGTTATGATGAACGAATTCGATTCAAAATTGCATCCCTGTAAATTAGTAATGGTTCTGAGGAAAACATTGATGTTGTACAAGTGAAAATCTGCAAGCATGGACAACCTTGCCATACATCAGGTTAGAAATTTGAACTTGCTTGATTAGTTGCCTATGATCAACAGACAACTTGCTTGAGAAAAGCAAATCAGTTAGTTTGTTTTTTGAAAGATTTGTTTTTAAATATAAAACTGGAAAATAAATCATGCATTTAAAGGACCTTAAAACCCAGCGACCCATTTTGCCACCAATCATTCCAAGGCGGTATCCTATTATAAACCCTGTTATGTTTGTGATGTCATGCCTTTCCTTTTATTCATCTTTGTAATTATTTTTGTTTCTATGTAATTATTGTTTGTTTCTATGTAATTATTGTTTGTTTCTACGTAATTATTGTTTGTTTCTATACATGATTTTGGTTGACTGTGGTACTTGAATGCAATGTTTTCTGTTCGACTTTTACTATTTTAAACATAATTATTTTACATCGATTGCGAAACAAGTTATTACAACTTAGATTAATCACTCTCGATGACTTCCTGGGCAGAACCAGTACTAAGCAATGTGGATTAATTATTTTGCTCAAGGATAAATAACGTGGCCGCGGCGAGGATCGAACCCACGACCTTTCGATCTGGAGTTCGGCGCTCTACAAATTGACCACGCACTCCACTTGTAGTTGTACTACCTTATGCCGTCACTGATGCAATTCAATCCAGAGTCCTTAAAGAATGCGCCCAAGTTCGCGAAAGAAATTGCGCTGTAAGTAAGTAAGTAAGTAGGTAAGTCGTTTATTAAAGTGGCATGTGCATAATTATATACACTTCAAAATCAAACATATATGAATTAATTGTAAATTAAGCACCCTGCCAAATGGACCTATACGTCACCATCTATAAATAATAATATTAAGTAAATCACATGATATAAATATCAAATGTTATGTCACAAAATAATCTCGAGTAGAGCGTATTGGTCGTACATAGCTCTTGTAGGCACTTGAAGACATATGTCAGTCACATGCTAATCCATTGTTCAGTTGAAACAAATTCACCAGTTGAAAGATATTTCCATGTACCACGGACAAGCGAACACATTTTATAGCGCCGGTAGATGGAGTACGACAGGGCCGTTCAATAAGTTTATATGTGTGTGAATGCATGTAAAAGTATAGGTATTTTACAATCTATCTCTCTAAAGGGCAAAATTGTGTAAGGCTCCTTTCGTGTAGAATTTTAATACTGCGCATTTAGCCACGTGTATCACAGAATGACGTGGGAAATAAGGTTTTGGGCGGAACGTTGGTATAAAATGCATTGTTCTCCAGTCATGGCCGGGGATTGATTGAAAATTGCTTTGCATGGGCAGAAGTTGGAAACGGCGAAATTCACATGCAATATGTGCCTAAACCTTCCGGAGTGAAGATAAGCCTCCCGAAGTAGTGCTAAGCCTTTAGGGTGTGTAGGCCATCTAGGTGATTCAGCAGGAATCAACGCATAACGTAACGATCGGTGGAGACGGTCCTCGTACCTGGACAACATCGTCAGATTATTATAGTAGCAACAACCCCGGGACCCGTGGTGGGCCCGTCATCAGTTCTCATTGGAGGAACTAAACCCACGACCTCGGTGGAGGTTATTCATTGCGTCATCATGGATATCGCGTCATCTTAATCATCGCGTCATCGACCCTTATAGAAGGCTTTGATGACCATCACCCATCATTGGAATCGCGCATCATTCTTTGTAACGTTTGTGATCATCAACATTTTTGTAACTGCAACAACACTTTAGTATCATATATAGTCAGTCGACAAATTCAGTATTTGTGATAATACTACGAACGTCTTAACGTTCATGAGGACATTTTTATGCCCCCGGCATTCGAGAATGCCGAAAGGGGCCACAACTCCTGCATAAAATGAGCAACGTTGACTGAAATCGAACTTGACCTGTATTTTATAATTACACAGCTACACACCAAATATTAATTACAAACATGGACCCTTTCAAAAGTAATTGAGCGGAAACCAATTTGTTGCAGAAAATTAAGTCGAAAAGGGGCCACAACTCCTGCATAAAATGAGCAACGTTGACCGAAATCGAACTTGACCTGTATTTTATAATTACAAAGTGACACACCAAATATTATTTACAAACACGGACGCTTTCAAAAGTTATTGAGCGGAAACCAATTCGGATGGGACGGACGGAAGGGACGGAAGGGAGGACGGAAGGGACGGACGGAAGGGACGGACAGGACGGACAGGGGTAATACTTAATGCCCCTTTTCGACTTAATTTTGTGCAACAAATTGGTTTCCGCTCAATAACTTTTGAAAGGATCCATGTTTGTAAATAATATTTGGTGTGTAGCTGTGTAATTATAAAATACAGGCCAAGTTCGATTTAGGTCAACATCGGTCAATTTCTCAAGGAATTATGGCCCCTTTTTCTCTCAATAACTTTTGAAACGGTCCATGTTTTGAATTCATATTTGGTGTGTCACTTTGTAATTATAAAATACAGGTCAAGTTTGATTTTGGTTAACGTTGGTCATTTTATGCAGGAGTTGTGACCCCTTTTTGACTTAATTTTCTGCGACAAATTGGTTTCCGCTACTTTTGAAAGGGTCCATGTTTTGAATTCATATTTGGTGTGTCATTTTGTAATTATAAAATACAGGTCAAGTTCTATTGCTGCTCAATTTATCAATCGGTCAATTTATGCATGAGTTAGGGCCCCTTTTGTCATTATCTTGTACCTTATTTCTTTTATGACTAATTCATAGTTATAGTAACTTATACCGGTGGCATCCGTGTCCTATGGACAGATTTCTAGATTTTTCATATTTCATCTGTGTATTCGCTTGTTTTTTCTTGATAGTTGTATATATATTTAACATATTTTAAAAGTTCCATTAAACTTATGTAAATGTAGTCATCGTCATTGATTCTTTCCTGAGTTAGTCCCACCACTAGGGTCATCTTGCGACATGTTATATAAATAAATAGTTCAATGGTTCAAGTATATTCATGTTCAACAAGTCCTTGAAACTCGACAAGTTCCGTCTAAAGAGCCAAGCAAATGTCACTTCGTTATTCAAATAGTCTAACACAGTTGTATTGTAATTGTCAATATGCTATATCACTTAGATAAACATGTCATCTTGGGAGACGACCAAAATGGTTTTCGTGCAAGGAGATCTTGTGAAACCCACTTTTTAGAACAGCCCTTTAATACAAAGCAGATCACTACGGTATCAGAGAAAATAAAAATCGCTGGATTGGGACATTCCTGGAGCAATATAACCCATCAAGTAGTGGTTGATGGTGCAACCTCTAGCAAGACCACTTTAGATTCAGGAGTCGCCCAGTTATAGGACCTCATATATTTCTGATATATGCTCACGGTCAATGAAAAAGCACCAAAACAAATTCTTTTTTAAAAGTTATAATTTAGGACATTTTTGGACAAAATATGATAAAATCCATATAAAGAGTAGACATTTAACATTTTTAACGTGCATATCTGGATTTATATTAGTGCTTTCCACATTGGTGTTATGAAATACACGTGCATTTTCGAGTTTCTTCAGTTCTATCTCACAAAAAAATCATTGTCTCAAAAACAGTCATTGTGTAATACTGTCAGACGTCAAACAATAACAAGGCCTGTAAAACCAATTGGCATTTATTCCGAGACAGATTAATGCACCTTGAAATCTAGAGGAACAGTCAGATTTCTTTTTATACGTATCCATTGTAAACAATGTTAAATGACAAGGTAATTAACTGCGTTAACTGCTTGTCATAAAAGCCTATCAATAAACATGTATGACAAGTTTGGTATCACGATTCAGCACTTAAAAACTATATAGATAATCTTCCGGCAGCTATTAGGTCCAAGTTACGATTAACTGCAGTAGTCCTTTTACATTGGAAAGTGCCACATCATGTATCTGACAAGGTCGTCAAGAAAGACTATCAATACTTTTTATACGCTTCATCATCAGCCACTTTCAACAGTAAATTAGGGTATATATTTAGGGATGGGATTTACATCAGATATGTGATGGACCCCACATTTGACATACACAATTACAGGAAAAGCAAACAAAAGGTACAACCTAAAATACAAATTACATTCTGCAAGACGTGAAACTAAATAAGCAGCTTACTGCTTCATAGTAAGACCAACCCTCGAATACAGTTCTTCGCCTAGGATCCATATCATCTTACGACATACATAAACTTGAAGGGGTTCAATGAAGAGCAGTTTGATTTGCGTGTAATATATATTCCAAGACGCCGGGCTCAGATACCAACCTATTATCAAACTTGAAATGGAACTCACTCGAACATAGAAAACAAGACAGTCACCTTTCTATTTTCTTTAAAATAGTTTACAACCATGTCGATATTCTTCCTTTTCAGTACTTAAGCCATATACAAACTCATCATCTAGCTTCACTACAATCCTTGGATTTAAGTTTCCAATAAATACTCCCTTTATTTAACCTGCACAGTTATTAATATCTTTGTTTCACAGTGTCATCTATATTTCTGAACGTATATTATAGGCATATTTTTAATGTTGCATTAGTTTTTATCAAATTATCAAAAGTTTGGAAGACTTGGCAATCTTTCACTTTATAATTACCATCTCATGGCCATAGTCTTAATTAATACTTAATAATAATACCATTATAATAAAAGCAGAAGAAAACAAATTACAAATATATGTATTTAATTGAGATGATCGTTCTTAAAAACAACAAACAAAACATAACATTACATGATTACCAACACTGTTTGGATACTCTTTGTCACATAATTTTAATTTGAAGAAGAAGAAGAAAAAGAAGAAAAAGAAGAAGAAGAAGAAGAAGAATACACTATTGAATTGAGTTAACTGTTCTTGTACATGTAAAATCAAACCAAACGTTGGATGATATATTAGAATACTCTTTGTCACAGTGTTTGTCAATGTATTGCATAACATATGTACTGTATCGGTTATTCCTGAATATTTTATAACCTGACAAAATCGGATGCGTAACATTTGCTAATTGACATCAATGAAACGCTAAAATGGTCTGAATAAGCGAGAATATCACGTTTTACAAAGGGTTATATTTGCACATTTTGTTTTGAATAATTTTAAACAAACTTTAAACACTTGGTCTTTGCTTGGTTTAATTGTTCAACGGTTGGGATGTTTGTCACTCAACGTATTGTTCCTTGTTTAGACCATTCGTTCAGTATTTCAACATGTCCACCGAGTATAAGCTTGGTTATGATGTTTGGTTAGCAATAACTGTAGTTGTGGAAAACAATGAATTAATACATGTAGTTAGATTGCTGTATTTAAACACACTATTCTGTATAATTATGGGTAAGCAGTAGATAGTTATTCCAATATTATATTCTTGTTAGTTGTTATTTTCAGTATTAGCTAGTTCATACTTTCTGTTATTAACAGTCCATAATTTCATATATTGATCAGAATGCAAAATTCAACATGTACAGTCTTTTTTCTAATAGAAGTCATTCATTGTTCAGTTTCATTGTTCAAACACCTAAGCAAGTATCAGTGAGTGTTTCGAACCGATTTGGGTACTCGTTCCACATTAAATCAGTCAGTTGTAAGAAATGCTACACAAATGCTACAAAAGCACTCTTACAACGTATAACTCTTCTTTCCTTTATCTGAGGATTTTGAAGAATCAGGCATGCAGGTTCAATGCTTTGCTTTGGTGATGTTTTGTGCCAAATTAAAAGCTAACTAGTTCATTGAAACTCACTGGTGTTGACGCCCATATGGTCCACTTGAAAGCCGTTGAAGCGTGCATGTTAAGGTGTCGATGGTTGAATGCAACGGTTGATCTGCATGCTGCAACTTTGTTTTGGTGATGATATAACTGTCTTCAATGTATCAAATTGATGTCGTTAAAGCATACAAGTTGGTCAAGACCTTTTGGTTGCTCACATATTTCTATTAATGCCGTTGAAGCATACATGTTGAGTGTCAGTCATTGATGTTCAATGATCAATCGTTGGATGTTGAGCTTCACAACTTACACATTAATGCCGTTGAAGCATACACATTGAAAGGGCCAATCGTTGATGTTAAGTGCAACCAACAGTTGTTGACTTTCTCGTTGTTACAAGTTATGTTGAGTTGTTCAAACAACAACTAAAGCGTTAATGTTGAAACACTGTTTATCTATCGAGGTGTTAGCGGAAGTAAAACAAATTACATTGAGTCCTGTATACTATTTTTCAAGCTTTATAGTGTACCATTTATCAAAACGAAGTTCAAACTAAGATTCACTTACATATTCTTAGTAATGTAACTTTCCTCTCTAGAAAATTGCTGAGAAAAGTAGTCGTCATATGGTATATAAGAAAATAAAATTATGATCTGTGTTGACACCGTGAACAAACTGCATTCGTTCGGCACCTCTTACATATATTCTTCTTTATGATAAATTAAATCATCTTACAACCATACAAATGGTTCTTAGCTCTCATAGACAAGTCAATAAAGTCATTTCAGCCAGAAAAACAGCCTTTTTAAAAATACTGGAAATGCCTTTTATCACAAAATAAGTTAGGGATTATATAGTTGGGAATTTCTTTCGACTACACTAAGTATGAATACCATTGTGATTTACTTCCTTAACTGTGCGTGAATGTTAAAATACACTACTCTGGGAAAGCGTATACTATAACGCATAAAAAGGTCGTACATTTTGGCGAATCGGCTTAGTATCGATCAAAATATGGGCGTTTCAAAAATGAACTGACAGGACGACAGTGACAAAAATATGTAACAATTTGCACAGTTTTACCTTTCTTGAACTGTTACATAAAATGGAATTGGGCATATATGTACTTGGTCTAATGGATAAAATGCTTAAAAAAGTCAATAAACATGAAGAAATCAGGAGGTTTATTTCCCAAAAGCGCGCTGTACATGCAAAATATGCTGATTTTCATGCCAAAATCTGATTTACAAGGCAACTTGGTGCATTTGTGGCATCATACATTAATTTGGTGGCACTATAGGCATACATAAATTACTCATAAATGCTAGTCTGTTACTAGCTTTGTGATTAAAAATTAAGTTTCTATGACTGGACAGAGTACTTCGCTTACAATTCTCTCGGACGTTTTCTCAGAAAGTCCTATTTTAGGGAGTAAGGGGAAGGATTTGGGTGGTTTCACACCTATACAAGTACACTTTTGCAAATTATAATGCTGACTACCATTGAAAATACAAGTATCTACATTTTAACAACAAACGGGCCTAGTGTTACAGAAAAATGTCTCTCCAGGTCATCATTTAAAGACTTCAAAAATCTAAAACTCCAAATTACAGTATTCCGAGTAAAAATATGCGCGAAAAAAAGTCAAAACGCGTTTAAAAACACCATGAAGTTTTCTTTTCAGAGCTGTAGTCACTCTGAAAAGTAAAATACTGTTTAGGTTAGAATCCGAGAAAAAATGAAAACCCACATTACGCCGCCTTATAGGTGTACCGGAAGTAAAACAAATCCCATTGAGTCCTGTACAGTATTTTCCAAGCATTATAGTTATTTTTCAAAATGAAGTTCAAACTAAGATTCATGACATTTTCTTATTGATTTGACCTTCCTGTCTAGAAAATTGCTAAGAAATGTAGGAGTCATGTGGCATATAAGAAAAGAAAATTCTCATCTTTGTTGACACTGTGAACAAACAGCATTAATTTGGCATGTGTTCTACTGTCACTTTCAACACTTTCAAGTTGATAAATAAAATCATCATACAACCATGCAAATGGTTACTACATGTAGCTCTCGAAGACAAGTCAATAAAGTCATTTCAGCCAGAAAAAATAGGCTTTAAATACTCAAAAATGCCTTTTAGCATTAAAACAGTTAGGGATGATATAGTTGGGATCTCTATTCGACTACACCATATATGAATACCATAGTGATTTATTTCCTGTATGCCTAGACACGTTGACTGGTTGAGCTTCCGGTGAAGAGTATATTATCACAGTTATTTCATTGTTAAAAAACGAAAAAAGAACCAGCGAAAAGATAGCTGGAGTTTAGAATCATATAATTTTTTGGGACTTTGTAATATTTTGGTGACGTTTACAGAATAATACGAGAGAGAGAGAGAGAGAGAGAGAGAGAGGGGGGGGGGGGGGGTGAGAGGGCGAGAGAGAGAGTTGTTTAACAATAAATGTTGTTTCTTCGACTTCTCGTATTGCTTAAAAAAAATAATATTGAATATGTGAAATACATTTTGTGGTTTTAATAAACTGAAATGACCTCTTAGTATTGGAAATTCGATTTGTGTAGAAGCCACAAATTAAAATTAGAACTCCCCTAATATTATGACAATATCTACTTGTATGACACTATACCTATTACAGACATAAACACGGTATGAATATGATGCACACATGATTTTGGAATGTAAATTTTATTTTAAAACAACAGGAATGTTCTTTGAAATGGTAAGTTGTTGGGTTCTCCATAGCATCAACTTACATTAAGATATTAAAACTACCCGGCCCCACCACCACACACACACACACACACACACACACCAACACTTACTTTGAAACGTTATCCGGGTTATTTTTGTATCAACATGTAATATACAGTAACCAACTGGTTTACGCCGGATATGTCTGCTGCGTTCGTGGGGACATATTGCGTAACATAGTTTTTACGCTGACGAAAACGTAGCGAAAACAAATACAATGTTGGAATGGGCAAAACGTCCGATACGGCGTCATAATAAGGGTCTTTTGAAAACATTTCCGGGGCCGTGTACAAATGTAAAACTAAACACCACGAACCTGATTTTCCTTATTTTATTTTAGAAAGTACAAAAAAAGGAGAAAAAAAGAAGAGGATATCGATCTTTTTTGACTTTTCTGGCGTTGGAACTAGGTCGAGAGTGGTGTTGGAGGACGTTTACAGCTACCTGCAAACGGAGGCAGCTCTGCTTGAGTGTGACTTTACGTTATGAAGAGTTATAAATCGGACATGGTGTTTTCAATATTAGGTCATTGGTCACAATGACGTTGAACACATTGACTACAAAATGTACAAGCGTTACTATTATTCTATTACCATGATGTATGTATGCGGATACAACACCTATGGAGTTATATTAGGGTTGACAGAGTGTTTAGTATCAAGCCATGATGACCTTGACCTTGAACATTTACTCCAAAATGTACAGGGCTCATGCTGTCATCGTGTACAACATACATATTAAATTTCATGTGTGACTATAAAAAAGAGTATGATAATGGTCCTTTGGAAACGGCCGAGCACGACACATACGAAATATTGCAGTCTCGGTTGATTGAGACTGTTCATGAGCGGTAGTGAAATATGCTAGCTACCGCTCACGCCCTCTAGCCCCGGGTTGAGCAGAACTCAATATTCATAAAATCAATAGTACAACATTTTAACCATCCCAAAGATGGCATGCATATGGCGATGGACATGGAGTATACTGCTTCCCCATGTCGTACGGCGTATGGTCCCAGTATCTAATCAAATTAAATGCCCCGAAGAGTGAAATAAACATAATGGAATTTAGTTGGGAGCAGCGGTTATGAAGCCTGCATCTTGACTTGTTGTTCATTCCGATATTTGGAGCTGTTCGCGATATTTATTTCCAGATGTCGGTGGTACTTT
>JAWPHD010002422.1:0-258284 GCA_037043455.1 Cyrtodaria siliqua | reverse complement strand
GTGACCTTGACCTTTGAGCTACGGACCTGTGTCTTGCTCGCGACACCCCTTCTCATTATGGTGAACATTTGTAACAAGTTATTTCAAAATCTCACAATGCATGACAAAGTTACAGCCCGGACAAGCCTATTTCTGACATTTTACCTCCAAGTGTGACCTTGATCTTAAAGCATCGGACCTGGGTCTTGTGTGGGACACGCCGTCTTGTGCCAAGTTATTTCAAAATCCCACGATGTATGACAAAGTTACATCCAGAACAAGCATATGTCTGACATTTAACCTCCAACTGTGACCTTGACCTTTGAGCTATGGACCTGGTTCTTGCGCGCGACACGAGGTCTCATTATGGTGAACATTTGTGTCAAGTTATTTCAAAATCCCACAATGCATGACAAAGTAACAGCCCGGACAATCCTATTTCTGACCTTTAACCTCCAAGTGTGACCTTGACCTTTGAGTTACGGAGGTGGATCTTGCGCGTGACACTCCGTCTCATTATGGTTAACAGTTGTGCAAAGGTATTTCAAAATCCCACGATGCATCACAAAGTTACAGTCCGGACAAAAAAACAGACTTACCTTTAGCCTCCAACTGTGACCTTGGCCTTTGAGCTAAGGACCTGGATCTTGCGCGCGACACGCCGTCTCATTATGGTTAACATTTGTGCCATTTTCTTTCAAAGTCCTACGATGCATGACAATGTTACAGTCCGGCCAAAAAAAAGACTGACTGACGGACTGACTGAGGGGTGGGGGTGGGGGGAGGGGGTTAGGGGGGGGGGCAAACCTAAAAGTCCCCTCCGGTCAAGACCGGTAGGGGACTAATTATGGTTTATACGTTCCCCTCCTCTTCCTTTATCATATTGTACAACGTTTTGTTTAATTCGACTGAGTGGAAGGACGGACGGAACGACAAAGCGGCAACTATATGCTCCCCGATCTTCGTTTCAGTGAGCATAACGATCTTATCACATACATATCAGTTAAAAAATAGGGTCTTGATCAGTATCGTCATTTATCTCGCCAATTTCTGGCCTTCTTAATACTATAAGTTTTAATGGAGCGCTGGTATGGAATTCAATTTTAAAACATACCAAATAAGAATGGCAAATTGACACAATATACGCCCGGCATACGTGTAAATCCATTTTATATAACCATGTATAACTTATGTTTGCTCCTGTTGTATTTAACACATTTCTAGTTATGTACTTTGCCCAAGACAAGAAGTGGGAAAAGTCATCAAGATTAGATTACTGATAGGACATTGCAAAAACTATTCAGTATTAAAAAATCAAAGGGCCATAACACCGGCATTATATGTCAGATCTGGCTGGTTATCAAACTTGTCCGAGATATTACGACTATAACACTGTCTCCAGGTTTGTTCAATATTGAATTATAAATGCCTAAGTTATTGAGCAGACACCGCAAACATCATCAAATTTCAAAAATCGAATGGTCGTGACTCACGGCATTATAAGTGCGATCGAGCTGGTCATCGAACTTGGTCTAGATTTTATGCCCATAAACAAAGTCCCGAAGGTTCAATAATATTGGATTATAAATGTTAAGTTATTGAGCAGAAACTGCAAAATTCCTCATTTTTCAAAAATCAAAGGGCTATAACTCTAGCTTTAGATGGGCGACCTGACTGTTTATCAAACGTGGCCCAGATATTATGTCCATGTGTGTGTGTGTACTTCTAAGGTTTTACGTCCCTCCGCCAACGAACATTATGTCCATAAACATGATAAACGCTGTCCCAAAATTTTGTCAAGATCGGATTGTAATGATAAAGTCACTTTTCAAATATCAAAGGGACATAACTCAGGCGTTAAAGGATCATTAGGGCTGGTTATCGACACTTGGCCGAGATATTGTGCCCATTTACATTATCCTAAAGTTTCATTAAGACTGGATTATAAATATTGAAGTTATTGGGCGGAAACCGCAAACATCGTCAAATTTCAACAATAAAAGGACCATAAATCCGGTGCGACCTGTATGGTTATCGACATTGACCGAACATTGTGGCCATAAACATTGTCCCCAAATATGAAGTCAATCCATGTTGGCGTTCTCCTTTAAATGAACGGAAACCAATCCTTCCACTCGCCAGCCGCCCTCTTTGCGTGACATACGACCTGGGTTTTTTTCTTCAAAAAGTGCGCATAGAAAACTAATTAGTGACAAAATAGTAACACAATCGATATGTGTTGATATTAATTGTTTTTTTACAATAGTGTCTATCGTTACAGAAAGAGAAAAGGATTGAGGAAAAAAAAATCACGTTTAACGTTGCTATGTTTTCACGTTTACGGTAAGAAAAAGTTTTCACGTTTAATGTAAAATTGTATTACATTTATCACCAGGGTCGTTTCCACATTTATGACAGAGTTTTTAACATTTATGGTAAGTTTCACGTTTATGGTAAAACATTATTACATTTATGACAGTTTTCACATCTATGATCGTTTTCACGTTTAGGGTTCCTGCACCTATGAACTATTTTTTTTAATAGTTATTTTACCATTCAGCTGAAAGAATTATTGAATGAATTACAACACATCGCCTCTCCTAGCAAGACTTGCGGAAACATTTCTCAATCAAAATAACATAAATGTAACGAACTTGCATATCCTTTAGCCTGATTAAACTCCAACTTGGATCGTTTGAAATGAAGTAGGAATGCCTGTAAACAGTAGGAACTCTCTATTAATGCGTCTATGGATAACACGTATAAAGCACTGGAAAAAACACACTCAAACACGTAATGAATCAAACACCCTCAAACATGCAATAAATCATCCGCTTTACAACTCTTTTACAGATCAGCTCGTTTCAAGTTGGAATGGGAATTTGATGATTAGCAAAACATGACTATAATGGAAATGAAAAGCATTGCGAAAAACATGAAGTGCATCACAGTAACTGCTGGATGAAAATAAATGTATTAAGAAGCGAGCTTGCTCATATAAATTATTCAAATGAAATATATTTTTTATCATTTAATGGGAATATAGGTTTTATAGATGCAATTGTTGATTGGTATTAACTTGCTTTTTGATATATTATATACATGAACTCTGATATATTATATACATGAACTCTGATATATTATATACATGAACTCTGATATATTATATACATGAACTCTGATATATTATATACATGAACTCTGATATATTATATACATGAACTCTGATATATTATATACATGAACTCTGATATATTATATACATGAACTCTGATATATTATATACATGAACTCTGATATATTATATACATGAACTCTGATATATTATATACATGAACTCTGATATATTATATACATGAACTCTGATATATTATATACATGTACTCTGATATATTATATACATGAACTCTGATATATTATATACATGAACTCTGATATATTATATACATGATCTCTGATATATTATATACATGTACTCTGATATATTATATACATGTACTCTGATATATTATATACATGAACTCTGATATATTATATACATGAACTCTGATATATTATATACATGAACTCTGATATAATATATACATGAACTCTGATGTATTATATACATGAACTCTGATATATTATATACATGAACTCTGATATATTATATACATGAACTCTGATATAGTATATACATGAACTCTGATATATTATATACATGAACTCTGATATATTATATACATGAACTCTGATATAGTATATACATGAACTCTGATATATTATATACATGAACTCTGATATATTATATACATGAACTCTGATATAGTATATACATGAACTCTGATATATTATATACATGAACTCTGATATAGTATATACATGAACTCTGATATAGTATATACATGAACTCTGATAGATTATATACATGAACTCTGATATATTATATACATGAACTCTGATATATTATATACATGAACTCTGATATATTATATACATGAACTCTGATATATTATATACATGAACTCTGATATATTATATACATGAACTCTGATATATTATATACATGAACTCTGATATATTATATACATGTACTCTGATATATTATATACATGAACTCTGATATATTATATACATGAACTCTGATATATTATATACATGAACTCTGATATATTATATACATGAACTCTGATATATTATATACATGTACATTTCTGGGTTCTTATTACGCATATCTACCCTTTCTGAAATGTAAGCGGTTAACTCGGAGAGGATTATTTTTATTTACACTGTCCTGTTGTTTAGGGATGACGACAGGGTAAGAGTGAGGTTTGGTGCACCCTGGAACCAGTTTAAACTCCCCGGTGGTCCCTTTTGCCACTGACCGTTCCAAGGCGGTACCCCTGTTGTCAACCCTTATATATGTGTGATGTGCTTTTTTACTGAATGTGTTTGTGATGTAGTTTTTGAATCACCTTTGCGTTGCAATACTTGTTGGAGTGACTGTGTTCTGTGAATGCTACTCTTCCTGTTGGACTTATAACCTTTTCGTTGCATAATTACAAATGTTATCATTATATCCAACATTATGTGGTTCGATGTAAAGTAAATGCATGTTTAAGTTGACAAAATCATTATCACATTACATACGTTATTTGTATATTGGGTTATTCATGCTATTTCTATGACATAAACAATGTTATATATATTGTAGGAAACATAACAATAACAATGACATGTGTCTCAGTATCATCTATACACACTTATCTTGTTTCTCTATGAATCCCTACAGAAAATAAACAAACGATGTGACGGAATGTGTAGATTTTGATCCTGTGCGTCAAAAAACTACAATAGAGTTAATTGGTACTATAGATGTTAGTCTTGTTTTAGATTTCCTGAAAGAAATCAGACTATATAAATCATTATAATATTTTCTTATATATATTTACTTGTTTATACATCCGTTGACGGGCATTTGTTGATTTACGTATATAATTTATATTACTACCATATCATCCCTTACTTGTAAATAGTTTTATCTTTATATATTTACATTAATTTTTAATTACTACTTCACTTCTTCATCTTACATCAGTTTTTGCGCACACAATGACCTATTAATGTGTCGACGTGCCGTAAAACACCATTCATTCATCAGGCATTTTAAATATCCTGAACGCCAAAGAAACGCACCATCTTTATAATTCTAATATTGTATTGTTGTATTGTTTATTGTTATTTTTGCATTTGCATAGACATTTTACACATTTGTAATGCCTTTTTACTGCATTAGAAATGATTACAGGAAACATCTTTGAATATCGAAATAGATAAGGTTATGGCTATGTAAAAAGTATACATAATTTGGTGGCGCCTTTCTTTTGGCTGTCTGTATATTTTAATCCATTCCTAATGACACTGATTTGCTCTTCGAAACATTTTTCCACAATATCATTTTGTTTGTATTTCATGATTTTTATTAGATTTCATGAGTTTTATTAGGATTTCAGGAAATATGTTTGGACTTTAATTTAAAAAAAATATTGACATTCCGAAAGACGTAGTTAATACTGAATTGAATGGAAATGTTGTTGAGGTATTTCGTAAAAGGTATACTTTTACAAAACACTATGCTTGGTTTTATACCAGTAATTTTTGTATTATTCCTACTCATGCAGAAATAAAAGGAAATCATGTATCGTTTAAATTTAAAAGGTATTCACGTCATAAAATGACGTAAGGGATCTGTGTTAGTAAGTGGAAGATTAATTATTTATAGATGAGGTAAGGACGTTTATTTAGAGTTTTGTTTTGATTTATTGGAGATATTCGTTTTTAACGTTTATTTGTCAAACGCAATGAGACGTCTAGGGTGCATCTATAAACGTCCGTATATAAAAAAAAAAGCACCCGAAGACGTCAAATAAATGAGACTAGCAAATCAGATACTTTGGTCGACTCTCAGGCGGAGTCATTCAAATTCTAAATTCAAAATTCAAAAACGTTTTTAGTCCAAACATAATGCCGAGTCAACGGGGTCTTCTTCCCGGGAGCTCATATGGTAGAGGGACTATAAACCTTAGTAGTAGTAAATATTGCGAACATATTACCCCTCCGCATTTTTTCTCTTTATCGGCGGCCATGCTGTTTTGATTACGTGACTTGAATAACGGAGGTTTTATTTCGTTAAGTAAGTACGCAACAAGAAAAGATAAAAATGCCAGCCGAATGAAAAACATGCTCAACGGAAAAGCAGTACTCCACGAAAACGACCAGTCGAATACGCCTAATAGTTTACCTAGGACTACTTTTGTAACGTCTAGGTCAACCTGGCTAGCTTGGTTCCCAGAAACGAAACCGAACTTGAAGAGACAACATTCTTCTTCTGCTTTCCAGGGGCATTCAGACTCACATTCAGAAAGTGATGAAACGGATGAAACTGATCCAACCAAGTTATGTAAGTACCAACATTGCAAGCATGGTGTCTAAATGGAACTGACATATGTTAAACGAAATTGATATTTCGTATAAAGGAGCCGGGTTTGAAAGCCCATTCGATGTTTTGACACACACCTCTGTCTGTCTGTCTGTCTGTCTATCTATCTATCTATCTATCCATCCATGGTACAACATTGTAAACGACGAGGATATATAACTGCTCCCGAGTCGGTACGACATGGTAAACCATCATAGTCAAACAGTGATGGCTACCATAAAGCCAGCGGTTATGGCTTTCATAAGACCATCACTTTCCTTTCGAGAAAGCGAAACAGTGTTCACTTTGAAACCGCGAAACAGCAATTACCCATGCGAGACAGAATAAATATTCCAACAGAAATGCAGATTAACGAAGTTTCAACAAATTGGCCGAAAACCGGAAACATTTCATTGTTTTATGACCAATAAGTAGCAAAATCCGTCATTTCCTTACCAAATTCCATGATTCCTGCCTGTGTTTCTGCCATTTTAAATTTAGAATCGCCGTATATAGACTGGTTACAATCTTGTAAACATCGCAGCTGGTTAGCTGACCCATAATCTGATTACGACAGGTAAAATGGGAGACGAAATTCCAACGATTTAACAGCGAAATCGGAATCTGTGATGTTGTAGATGTGTGTAGATGTTGAAAATGGAGCGTGGACTACTTTTGTAGAGTTCCTCCAGATTAACCCATGGTACCCGATCTAGTACAAAGCATTGTGGGAGGCCAGGGAACCAGGCTAAAACCAGGAGTGCAGCAGATTAATTTTAAAAAGAAGATTAGCAAACATATATATTTTATAACCAACACATTATAAAAATTAAACTAAATAACGACTTTATGATCTTCTTTCCAAATATAAATGTAATGGAAGAACTCTTCTTCGACAAGGACTTTTACAATCTGACTTCTATGGTGATGTGATTTACAAACTTCGTAAGATTCTTGGTAATGATCACTTTCTTACTATCTTTGTTAAACTTGTTAAAAGGTTTATCAAAAGAGGTTATGACCCTATCATTTTGCAACGTACTGCATGCTTGGTGTTGGACCAATTTACAGTTCGCCACTATGCTTTCCTCTTGTACGATGACCGGACAGGCTGTGGACCCTAATGTGACGTCTACCTAAAAGAGTATGAGAGTGGACCTTTAGAAACGGTCGAACACGACACATATTGACGAAATATTGTAGTCTCGGTCCAAAAGGATGTTTATCGCGGTCTTGTCTTGTCATGCCCTCAATGGTTTATTCTCTTGTTGCTGTGGCTTCTGCCAAGTCATCGAGTATCTGCTCTGTGGCTTTCTATGTTATTGTTTGTTTTGTATTTATATATACACGAGCATCTTTGTGTTTTACTTATATTGCCTATTAATGCTGCCTTGTTGGTTAGAGAATAGTTTATATCGAGGATTTCTTTATTTATACTGTCCCGTTTAATTGAGATGACAATAGGGTAAGTGTGAGGTTCGATGCACCCTAGAACCTTGTTTAAACCCCCAGCAGCCTTTTTGCCACTGACCGTTCCAAGGCGGTAACCCTACCGTCAACCCTTTTGGTGTTTGTGACTTCATATGCCTTTATTATTACTATTGCCATTCTTGTTTGTATTTTTGCGTGTTTTGGGGTTAACTGTGTTTTGTGAAAACTGCATTTCCTGTTCGGTTTTTATACCTACTTTTATTTATATAAAATTGGCAAATAGTTTCTATCGCAATAGTGAATTATAGTGTAAATATTACGCGCGTGATAACCACCACCGACCTACTCTTACGGTTGTGCTATTTTTATGTACGTTAAATAAAAAAAACATCCGGGAAACTGGAGGAAACGAAACCGAACTTTAAGGAAAAAGATTCAGACTCACATTCAGAAAGTGATAAAACTGGGGAGAATGAAACTGCTGAAAGTTATCCGAGTTATGGAAGTACCAAAATTGCAAGCATGGTGTCTAAATGGAACTTACAGATGTTAAACCAAATTGGTATTTCGTATGAAGGAGCCGGGCTTGGAAGCCCACTCGATGTTTTGGAAGTTGTCGGTGCCGATGGCTTCCCCAACTTGACCGTATCAATATCTGAAGAATGTAAACATGCCTTCACTTTTTTGACAGATTCTTTGGATTTTGAAATATTTCCGACGATACTGGAAGATATGACTCCAGCGCGAAGCGAGCGACTGGAGAAGCTGATAGAAATCATGCAAAGAAACTTAGCCAACTTGAAAGCCAATTATAAAAATGTACGTGATTCACCTACAAGGTAAGGGAGCGCTTTAAGAATTGGTCTGCCACGAGGCTGTTTAAAGTTATAATTTACAACATAATGTGGAATATAACTTTCCCTAGTCCTGATGCAAACTTAAAAGTCGTAAAAAGTAGATGGAGAAAAATGCGGATTCTAAAGTCCAAGGTAACATGTTTTGTCAGACAAAGTCGCAAACATGGCATGGCAGCGGGTTGACTAAATAGAGAAATGGACCTCCATTTCGCGAAAGGCACCTGGAAGTGCAAAAGGGACCTATATAATCATAATTAAATATTTTCCCCCATTATTTTCGTCTTGAACGGTGTATAAACTCTTTACACGGCAATATATACATGCCTGGTAAACATTTCTTTACTCAACAAAAAGGAGAACAATGAAAACAATAAAGCCACTTCCGAGAAGGAGCGAAAGCGCGCTTAACATCAACAAACGTGAGTAGGGCACGAAAATTCCACTCGTCCGCTCGTATTGACGAGTGAAATTCGAATCCGGACGAGTGAAACCTATGAATAGGTCGTCCGACAGGACGAGTAACATTTCAGTAGAAAACAACAACAAAGAAAATAGTTCTAACATAGTGTAACGTGCGTCGATGATTAGGAGTATTATAATTGTTCTCAATTACAGACAGAGCATAGAACGGCTCCAAAACAAAAATGATTGGTTGATTGATTAATAACTCCAAAGTGAATCAGCACAAAACAATATAATTATACACAATGATTATTTATGGGTAAGCTCCAGATAACTTGCTGGAGATCGAGCAATGTGTTCAAATGAGCATTTGCAGTTTACACAAGTACGAAGGGTGCGGACGGGGACAGTGCCTAACGTTCTGTAAACTAAACTTGACGTGCTTTTGGTGGTGTTTAACCTGTTCAAAGATATGTGTCTATGAGAGTGAATGAGCAATCACATACGTATTTGTATGTTATAGTACTAATAGCAACGAGCTATACTACTAGTAGCAAGTGAGCTACAAACACACGGGAAGCTATTATGACAAATGAGCCTTTAACAAAAGAGCCGCAATGTATAATACAAATGAGCTGAACAAACGAGCTGTTCAACGAGCGATTGTCAACTGAACGCTGTATTGACAAAAGAGCCAATTGACAAAAGAGCCAATACGCAAGTACCATTCAGCGAGCAAATGAGGCCAACAAATGAGCCGTGTTATACTATGACAGTATACTGAGGTATTTGCTACAGGTAAGTGTTCTATAGCAGATGACGCGTGTACTTGATGAGCGGACAGTCTTTTACAACGCAAGAGGCTTCTGGTACGTATACTAACTATCTGTATAGTTGCATTAACTATAGAACGATTGAAAGTAATCATGTACTATATATACCTTATTAATGGCGAAGTGTCCTGTCGGGATAATTAAACAGTTCTCCTCAATTTCATAAGATGACGGGTATTTATACTGGAAGTTCGTGTGACGGGTTGAGATGGTTTTACTAACCTCTATGTATTAAATAACATTATAATCTGGAACCCGACCAACTTTTATAACATGGGTACCGGTTTAAACATAAGTTAATTAAGGTAAGCTGAGAACCAGTGACATATATTTTCCAATTCAGTAACCCGGATGATGCATCTAATTATGCACTGTAAAACGAAGGTAGGTGGGGAAATGTTGTTTATAGAAAAGGTTGTTATTGCTTTTAAAACCGCCACAATAGTTTATTAAGCAATTACATGCATTAAATAGTCGCAACGCTGTTTATTTAGCGATAAAGGTATACAGGAAGTAAATCACTGTGGTATTCATGCCTGGTGTAGTCGAAAGGAGTTCCCAAATATATAATCCCTAACTTTTAATGTGATAAAAGACATTTTTGAGTATTTAAGGCCTGTTTTTCTGGCTGAAATGACTTTATTGACTTGTTTGTGATAGCTAAAAACCATTTGCATGGTTGAATGATGATTTTATTTACAAAGTTGAAAGATTTGAAACTGAAAGTAGAACACATTTAAGAGGTGCCGAATGAATGCAGTTTGTTCACGGTGTCAACAAAGATCAGAATTTTATTTTCTTATATGCCACATGACCCCTACTATTCTCAGCAGTTTTCTAGAGAGGCAGGTTTCATGACTAAGAACATGTAAGTGAATCTTAGTTTGAATTTCATTTTGAAAAATGTCTAACTAGAAAGCTTGGACAATATTGCATTGGACTCAATGGGATTTGATTTACTTCCGGTACACCTATAAGGCGGCGTAATGTGAATATTTATTTTCTCTCGGATTCTTACCTAAACAGTATTTTACTTTTCGCAATGACTATAGCTCCGACAAAAAATTTTCACGGTGTTTTAAAACTCGTTTTGATTTTTTTTCGCATGTTTTTTGCCTCGGAAAGCTGTAATTTGGAGTTTCAGATTTTTTCAATTCTTTAAATGACGACCTGGAAAGTCATTTTTCAACAAAACTAGGCTTGTTTGTTGTTAAAATGTAGATATTTGTATTTGCAATGTTAATTCAGCATTATAATTTGCAAAAGTATAGTTGTATAGGTGTGACATCACCAAATCTTTCCCCTTACCCCCTAAAATTGAACTTTCTGAGAAAATGTCAGAGAGTACTGTAGGCAAAATATGCTGTCCAGTCATATAAACTTAACTTTTAATCACAAAGCTAATACCAGGCTTGCATATATGAGTAATTGGGATGTTTATATATGCATGTAGTGCCACCAAATTAAGGTATGATGCCATAAATACACCAAATTGCCTTGTAATTCTGAATTTGGCATGAAAATCAGCATATTTTGCACTAATATAGCACTTCTGGGAACTAAACACCTTGATTTCTTCAGCTTTACTGACTTTTTTAAGCATTTTATCCATTAGACTAAGTACAGATATGCCCAGTGTCATTTTATACAACAGTTAAAAAAGGTAAAACTGTGAACATTTTTACAGATTTTTCATCGCTGTCGACTGCACTGTACATTATTTAAAACGCCCATATCTTGATCAATACTCAACTGATTCGCAAAAATGTATGATTT
This sequence comes from Cyrtodaria siliqua, assembly GCA_037043455.1. Taxonomy (NCBI): domain Eukaryota; kingdom Metazoa; phylum Mollusca; class Bivalvia; order Adapedonta; family Hiatellidae; genus Cyrtodaria; species Cyrtodaria siliqua. Next base: position 246,549 of record JAWPHD010002422.1, on the reverse strand, counting down.
TTTTATGCGTTATATTCTAAGCTTTGCCAGAATAGAGGCTTTTAAAATTCACTCACAATTAGGGGTTCTTATAAGGCGGCGTAATGTGAATATTTATTTTCTCTCGGATTCTTACCTAAACAGTATTTTACTTTCGCAATGACTATAGCTCCGACAAAAAATATTTCACGGTGTTTTAAAACGCGTTTCGATTTTTGTTCGCATGTTTTTTGCCTCGGAAAGCTGTAATTTGGAGTTTCAGATTTGTTTAAGTCTTTAAATGATGCCCTGGAGAGTCATCGTTCAACAAAACTAGGCTTGTTTGTTGTTAAAATGTAGATATTTGTATTTGCAATGATAATTCAGCATTATAATTTGCAAAAGTATAGCTGTATAAGTGTGACACCAACAAATCTTTTCTCTTACCCCCTAAAATTGAACTTTCTGAGAAAATGTCAGAGAGTACTGTAGGCAAAGTATGCTGTCCAGTCATAGAAACTTAACTTTTAATCACAAAGCTAGTACCAGGCTTGCATTTATGAGTAATTGGGATGTTTATATATGCATGTAGTGCCACCAAATTAAGGTATGATGCCATAAATACACCAAATTGCCTTGTAAAATTCACTCACAATTAGGGATTCTTATAGGTATACAGGAAGTAAATCACTGTGGTATTCATGCCTGGTATAGTCGAAGGAGTTCCCAAATATATAATCCCTAAATATTTTTGTGATAAAAGGCATTTTTGAGTATTTAAGGCCTGTTTTTCTGGCTGAAATGACTTTATTGACTTGTTTGTGATAGCTAAAAAACATGTGCATGGTTGTATGATGATTTTATATATAAAGTTGAAAGATTTAAAAGTGAAAGTAGAACATATTTAAGAGGTGCCGAATGAATGCAGTTTGTTCACGGTGTCAACAAAGATCAGCATTTTATTTTCTTATATGCCATATGACCCCTACTATTCTCAGCAGTTTTCTAGAGAGGCTGGTCTCATGACTAAGAACATGTAAGTGAATCTTAGTTTGAATTTCATTTTGAAAAATGGCTAACTAGTAAGCTTGGACAATATTGCATTGGACTCAATGGGATTTGATTAACTTCCGGTACACCTAAAATGCAATTTAAGTCAACCGGATATTGGGAAATTGACGCATTTCCGTTTTCGGACATTCTAAAATGCGGCTCCCGTTCTAATTTCACGGAGCGCGAACGTTACGGTATTTGATGTTATACAAATAACACTTTCACAGGGGAAATCTTTAAGGGCACTAGTCAGCTTTTAGGGGACTGGGACCAGGGCCTTCAGGAAGGGGAATTGCAAAAATTATGCTGTTTTCCTGTATTGAAGTTTAACATTTTCTAATACAAAATGTATATGGTTTTTTAAGATGAAATTTTTCACAGGAAAAAGGGAAAAATATATACCATGCCAGAGTAACTCTAATGGCCATGATCAGACTGCAGTGAACTATAGAATATGAATATGAATAGTCATCTATAATACTGGTCAAAGTTTCATAATTTTCATTGATTTATATAAAGAATAAAACAACACATTATGATGTTTCCCTTTGTTTTATTTATATATAATACTGCTAAATGATGGTATCTGACTACTTTGACGTATGAACTTTTACAATCAGAACAGGACGAGTAAACATCCTATAAGGACGAGTAACATGTCAATGCCACTCGTCCTACAGGACAAGTATATATACAGTAAAATACATTTCGTCCCCTGGTGAGTATGATCTACTTTTATTTCTTTTAACAAGAACAACAGAGATTTTTCAAAAATCGGGGGAATGTGTTTCCGTGAAGCAGGGATCACTCCAGGCCGCGATTCCGCGATATTCTCGCATTAAAATCTCAAAATGAAAATACATTTATTTATATTTCATTTCAAATCTCAAGTAAATTTGTTCAAATCCATTTATTCACGATTAAAACATATACAATGAGAAAATATCAAATTATTCGAAAATCAGATGAAAAAAATCAAAACGAGATTGTTATGTCGGTAAACTTCTGGTTCGCTAATGCATTACGGATGCGGCGGTGTCAAAGAAAATCGATTGTTTATGAAATAAACATTTTTATAATAATTCATCAACTTCTAGTCATTACTGACCATTATCCCCCGATCTATAATGATTGTACGCGATTAATTGTACTGGAGCGGTGCAAGCAATTGTAAAACTATGTTAGTGTAAAAAGTTGTCTAAAATTCGGACACGCTATATCTTGGATTGCTTTAACAACTTGTAGCTTTATTTTGGATTGCTTTAACAACTTGTAGAAGTTGTTAAAGCAATCCAAAATAAAGCGTGTCCGAATTTAAGACAACGTTTTACACTAACATAGTTTTTTCAATTGCTTGCACCGCTCCAGTACAGTACTGGGAATGAGCCAGAATGCAGGAAATCACATCTAAATTTAAAAAATGTCATGCACCCAGACCCTCCTAGCGGCCTCCAGCGCTATGTGCGGTCGACAAACAACCACTGGTCATTCGGCTTCGCATCCGAAATGTTTCATGAAAATGGTGAATGTCTCATTAAAATCAAGCAAATTTTGTCTCATTGAAATTCAATCCTAGGGTGATCCCTGTCTATACTTCATATAGAATACAATTTCGCCTTTTAAAAGTGTAAATTATAGCTATAATAGGGGTTAGAACTTTTCTCCTGTTGATAGTTGGTGCAGTTTCCTCCACGGATCACACTTTCAACTTGCAAATTGCTTTTGGAACCTATTTGCATTCAAGAAGTATTGCGAGGGTGAATGTCACTCGAATACCGCCCATAAATTACTTATGCCCTAAATTTGAATGTTAAAGTTTTAATCTGAGTGATTTATGGTCAATTTTCTCGAGGTAGTGGAGCGAACGAGCTGGGGGTAGAGCGAACGTCAAGGAGGTAGAGCGAACGCCTGTTTAATTCCACAAACAACATACTTTGACATTGTCGATTCGAACGCAGTTGCGTCATGAACAGATGCTTTTTGTAGAATTGTTACCTTTTCTTCACTAAAACGCATTTAGCAGCGGATTAGGTGTGACTGTTTGTGCTTGCGGCACCAACTAGAACTCCTTTACATAATTCAAAGTTAGGTTATTTTTATTTGATGATCTAATAAACGATACATTTCTGACACATACACGTCTACGATATTCATTTCAGGTCCAGTTTTGCATCAAACCTGAACAAAATTGATCATAGTTGATATTGATTATTGTTTTCCTAAAATAAGTAATACATTTTTTTTTTAAGAATTAGGTAGAATTATCAGATAAACACATTTCTCAACTACATTCAATTATCACTGGAAATCCTACCAGTTTCAAACCTAAATCAAAAGTTGAAATAAGAATAGGGATTTCAGCAAATAATAACCTTTATCTGCCGAGAAAATCCAGCCAGCCACACAGGTTAATACTAATAGCGTAACTTTTAAAGATCTGAATGAGCTCATTTCCAAAGAAAGTTTGTGCCGCATACACATATACAATGACACCTAATTCACTGCTGAATTCATGCGTTTTGGGTGAAGAAACCTTAATAAAATCTACAAAAAGTAACTTTTCATGACGTAACTGTGTCCGAATCGACGTCGTTAAAGTATGTCGTTTGTGAAATTAAACAGGTGTCCGCTCTACCTCCTTGACGTTCGCTCTACCCTACCGGCTCGTTCGCTCCCCTACCTCGAATAAATTGACCATAAATCACTTAGATTAAAACTTCACCATTCACATTTAGTGCATAAGGCCAAAAAGAAAAAAAGGTTTGTTTCCGCTAACGGCTTAAAAAAACAGGGTAGGTAGGAAGGCAATTTATTTCTTTGCTCCTTTTCTCATTGGTAAGTCTTTTAATACTTGGACTTTGGACTTAACATTATGATTTATGTATCATGAATATAGAATACATGTTAAAAAACACAAAAAAAACAACAATATGTTATTTTTTTTAATTTTTATTTTTTTAATTTTTTTTAAATACAAAAATGTAGGGGTCGGCGGCTAAAAGATAGGGTCGGTCGGGTTAGCGGAAACAAACCATTTTTTTCTTTTAGGACTATACTTATGGGCGGTATTCAAGTGATTTTCACCATCGAGATACTTCCTGAATGCAAATAGGTTCCAAAAACAAGTTGAAGTGTGATCCGCGGAGAAACCTGCAACAACTATCGACAGGAGAAAAGTTCTAGCCGCTATAATTTACACTTTTAAAAGGCGAAATTGTCTTCTACAAGTATATATAGTACACATATTCCTACACTTAAACACATTACCCAATTTTTGAAAAAATCTCTGTTGTTCTTGTTAAAAGAAATAAAAGTAGATCATACTCACGTTTGTTGATGAAAACAGCGCGTTCGCTCCTTCTCGGAACGCTTTCGCTCCTTGTTGTATCTTGAGTGGTACATTGCAACGTGACAAAGCAAATGTAGATGTGACCTTCACCATCCAAGCAAAGGGCAGATAACTTTAACAGTTACATGTACATCACTTTCTCATGAACTATAATTATGCACTAGATATTTTAAACCTAATTTATAGCTTAATGTTTGGAAGAAAACATATTCTATTTTGACATAGTTGTGCCCTGGGTAGCGCATCCTTTTGGATGCACCGATTTCATCTATGACCTAGACCTACTTTTTGGAGCTGATGATTTTTAGCTCTACTGGCCAAGGGCCTTCATTTTTCATCCAGTCTTTACCAAACTTTAACAGATTGTTAATATCAATGAAAGCTCGCACAAGTTCGAAGACCCGCCAGATCGGACCAGTAACAGCGGAGTTATGGCCCTTGATTTAGTTAAAAATGCTATATTTTGCCTCGTTAATACGAAAGGGGTTTCATATTTCATCTGATCTTTACCAGATGTTTTGCGTTTTTTTTTATAAGTAGTATATTTTTTGTTTAAATTTTTAAAAAAAAATGTTTATAATTCATTTATTTTTCATTTAATGATATATATATTTTTTTTTTTAATATTTTTTTTTTTTTAATTTTTTTAATTTTTTCATTTCATTACTTTTTGTAATTTTTACTTTCTTTTTTTTTTTTGTTAACTCTGTTAACATTGCTATGATTTCTAGTTGTTTATGATTTCTAGTTGTGCCTATTGCGTTTTCGATTTCTAGTTGTGCCTATTGCGTTTTTTTCCGGTTCGTTGATTTTTGATGGAGTTACGACCCCTTGACATTTTTACTTTTAAATTTCTTGTCGGCGCTACTTCTCCTAAACATCGTTAGATTTCGACGAAACTTGGCAGGAAGCATCGGTAAGATGTCTAGTTGTACATATCGCGCTTTTGTTCCAGTTCGCTGATTTATGACAGAGTTATGGCACTTTGACATTTTTACTTTAAATTTCTTGTCGGCGCTACTCCTAAACGGCATGTTGGATTTCAACAAAATTTGGCAGGAAGCCTCAGTATAATGTCTAGTTTTGCAAAGCACGGTATATCAATGAAATCTTGGACAAGTTTGAAAACTAGCTAGATCTTGTTAGTAACGATAGGTTATGGCCCGCGATTTGTTGAAAAATGCTATATTGTATTTTCCTTTGTTAAATCTGTAGTTACTTGATTTTTTATCTGATCTTTACCATATTTGTTTAGAATGTTAATATAAACCCCACACCACCCATTTTTATTAAATTTCATTTATAGAAGAAAGTGGGACAAATTAAAAAATACCCATGCCAGACTAGACACAGCAGACTTATTGCCCATGATTACCAGGTGAGCGATCTAAGGCCATCCTATCCCTGTTGTTTTTGCAATGTTTTAAAAAAACTACTGATGGGAATTTTATGTCGACAACCCTTGATATAAGAGCCGTTTAAGCCAGTAGAGCATCCACAGGCTCTCTTGGGCCTCTTGTTTTTAATAGAATGGCATTTTGTTTTAAAACAAATGCACTTAAATGTCATCTCAGCAAACGGCAAACTCCATTGTTTTTAGTTACTAAAATGTTTACAAACTTTCATTTAAGCATCATTGACCTTTTTATTTTTAAGTCCAGCCCCCATTAGGCGCGACATGTTAATCCACGGATTTCTTGCGTTTTTTTTAAAAATATTTCAGTGTAGTTTTGGTCAATTCTTACACATAGCTTCTTGCACATTTATGTTGCCCACCCCACCCACACACCACGCCTCCCTACCACCCACCCCCACTCGAAGCTCAATTTTTTCCCCCATATTTCTGTATTGTTTTTGTCAATTCTTACACATAGCTTCTTACACATATATGTATATGAACTGTATATTTTATGTTGACTTCAGTAAGTGCATGTCATTAAATAGACTGGCACCAGTCCTTAATGTTTTAGCCTTTTTATATGCCCGTTGAAAAACGGGACGTATTATGGTATGGCGTTGTCCGTCCAACCGTAAACAATTTGGTTTGTGCATGATAAGTCAAAAATGATTACAACTTCAGATTTGAAACTTCACACAGATATCTATGGTGTGAGGACAAGTCCATTCTATTTTGGGATCAGTAGGTCAAAGGTCAAGGGAGAAACACACAGATGGGCATATATTGCCCCGTTAGGCGGTGCTCTTGTTCTCACAAATAGTAGAATATATGTCAAAGCACTGAACGTGCCAAAATAGCTCCACTTATCACTTTTAGGGTTTCAATATTTCGCTGACAATGGAAAACACCCATTACGAATATTAAAGACCTCAACTCATCTAAACGCTACAGCAAAAAACACATCTCCCTTGTCGTCGATTGTCGATTTTACTAATTATTTCTCCATTTTCAATATAGAGTTGTAAACCAAGAGAAGGAATAACAGTATCAGACAAAGGATAGATAGTACTAATCATAGTAGAGAAGTAAGGATTGCCAATGTTCAATATGTCATCCAGATACCGGGAGGTCTCATTAAAGGCTTAAATTACAGCTGCATAATGAAAGACATGAAATCTCTTCCACTGCAATACAAAAACAAATCTGAGACAAGAGTGAACAGTTCGTACCCGTAGGAATACCAACACTGTTTTTTATAAACGGTAGTATCATACATGACGAAAATATTATCTAATAGGAAAATAAGTGCTTCGAAAAACTTCTTGGAAAGTCCAGGTAGTTGTACTTGCCAAAAACAGCAGTTAGGCAAATACGCTTTTATATTGTTACAGGCCATATTGAAGGTTTTTTTCTCTAGCGAAATCTCTATCATAGTCATTGGTCCTTTATCTTCCACTTTTGACAATAAATAAAATAAGGTGACCTGCACTGCGTATAGCTCAAACAAGTCATGAATAATAAGCATATTTCATTTTAAAAATTATTCTGACGTAAAGCATGAAATATAGAATTTAACAGATGTCTTCCATGTGTTACGTCACGTCGAGATGACGCGTATTTTTCGTCTCAAGCACCTACGTCAGCGTTTCCGCACCAGAACAAAACCGTCGTGAAACCATCGTGACACCACCGTGAATATAAAGGTCCTCATAACAATCAAATACGTGCCAGGACCAGTTCGTTCTAACCGAATACATTGTTAGGATATGTTGCCCACGTTATATGACATGACGATTGGTTTCTCTCCTGCAGGTTAATCTAACACTCAGATGCATACAAAACTAGTGGAATATTAATATCAGACCTAAATACTGTGTACTGAAATCAAATTATAGTTTTTCGTTCAAGATATTTGATGCACGCTAAGATATTTGATTATTAATACAGAGTTGCTTTTCCTTTTTCCTTTAGTATATATTTTCCCCGTACCCTATATATACGGCTTACAAATTATGTCCGCGTATTCTGTATATCCTCACATTGTCTATCTCCGTAAGTAGGAACCTCAAACGTAAACAATGTCACATATGTATTCAAAGTACTGCGTACTGAATGGCGAAAACAGTAGTAAGCAAATGGTTTTGAGCTGTTCCTATAGTTAAGATTAAAGAGTGTATGAATTGTTCATGCTTGTTATTGGTGAAGTGATTCTTATTATATGCTATAGAACTCTAAAGCCGAGGCATCCTTATCCACTGAGAAAGAGGCCGCTGAATCCTAACCTAAAATTCATAAGTAAGGGTTGTCGGAAGTTATTGTTTGAGACAGTTGGTTAAAATATTTTTTTCAGTAGTCGCCATGAACTTGTATTTTCAAAACTGTATTTTTAGCTATGTTGGGCCATTTTGGAATTTCCGGCCGACCTGACATTTACTTAGGACCAACTAGACATCAAGAGCAACATTCCTGTAAAGTGTCATGAAAATCCATCAATTATTTTCAAAAGTAATCGAAACAAGTCTTTCCTATATAACTATTTGACAGCGAATCGAAATGAATTTTGTGCAGAACCAGCTACATGTCATGCCAGGCATTTTAGTAAATGTTACAAAGCAATATTACTTATAGTATTTGAGGGAGTAGTCGGCACAAACTTGTATTGTGTAAAATCTATTTGTACTGTGGGCAGCCATCTTGAATTTCCTGCCGGTCTGCAATTTTGCTAGGACCAACGAGACAGCAAGGACCACCGTTCTTGTAAAGTTTCAAGTGAATCCATGAAGATGTTTCAGAGAGTAGTCGCCACAAGTTTTTCCTATATATCTTTATATAAACAAAGATGGCCGCTGGCTGCCCATGTTTGACATCGCATCGAAATGAATTTTGTTAAGACCAACTAATGCCAGTCATTTTTGGTATAAAGTTCCAAATCAATAACACTTACGGTTTCTGGGAAGTGGCCGCAAGAACTTGTATTGTAAAATCTATAGCCGTATCGGTCATCTTGCATTTCCGGCTGACATGTATTACTAGAGCAACATTACTGTGAAGTTTCAATAAGAATCTGTCAAGTAGTTTCAGAGGAGTAGTCGCCACAACAATGCTCCAAGGGAATTAAAATTGGGGAATATCCCAGCGCAAGTAGATTTCAAAAGTCTACTTCCCTGATTGTTTTTAACTTGCCCCGAAATTGTTATTACCAACGCATATTTGCCAATACATAATTATTTTTTGACGGTATTGAATATTTCGCATTTTACTTTCTTTTATTTATAATTAATGAAGAATATACATGTGATTAGAATCAAACAGTAAGGTTCTAATTTTTCCTAAATTGGTGCGCGTTTCCGGTGTTATTTAGGTTTACCACCACTAGTTACATGTAAAACTCCGAGGTGTATCGAATGTAGTTCCTATAATAAAAAGTAAACCCTCCTGTTTTTGATGGAAATGGGCATTATATGTAGTGGAAAACTGCCCATTTCTATTCGATTTTATGGTTGTATGTATAAGAAGCGTATTCATAGGTTTTACTGGATCACTGATGACCATTTTCGAAATTCGACTCTATGCTTACAGTTTGTGAACAATGAAAACAGTCAATCAATGAAAACAGCTGTACCATTGACCCGTTTAGTAAACAAACAAGAACTTTCTTACATGTCTTGTGACCCCACCTTTTCTGGTGATTTTTCAAGTGGAAAATTAGTTTTCTATATGAACACTACACTGCTGCATTATCCATACTTGAATTGAATTTGCAGCAAATCATTACTATGTGACACTTTAACATTCTTGTCTATGGGGAAAACAATTAGTGGTTTCACACCTTAGCAACTAGTCTGGTTCCCTGGCCTCCCACAAAGCATTGTAGGAGGCCAGGGAACCAGAATCGTTCTGATAGTGTTGATCATCTGCGACGCTTGTTTCAAATCCAGACAAATCGTCGGACTGAGATACTGCGTTCAGTAAAAACAGGTCTGGTCTTTAAAAATATGGCGATAGGTCCGTCCGTCCATTACCGTATCTCCTCCTAAACCGCTGAACGGAATTCACCCAAACTTTGGATATGACGGCGTGCAAGATCAGCATTATTTTTGGCTCCGCACCCAGGGGTCCCTCAGGAGCGTCAAAAGGTCAAATATACTAACAATTCAATTACACTGTCATTTTTTCTCATATTTTTTGCACATAACTTGGTGTATGTGAGAGACAAACAACATATCAAACGATTTTATTATTTCGAACTTGGACGTCTACCTCGATCAATTATTTCAGTGTATTTGGTTTATATATCTATCTAGAATTATACATACATATATAATTTATTATTGGAAGCAGAGTGAGACATCGTCGTGATATGACTGAAACAGTGTAACACGCTATGTTACCCGCCCCCTCCATACACGCGCACATGCATGTGTAGCAACGAAATCTTACGTGTTACCACCCGTGCCGTATTACAATTAATTTTTTATAGATATTACGGTAAATGAATCAAGGATTAAAGGGACAACGGCCATTGTGCTCCAACAAACTTATTTAAAAGCAATGCCCTCGTGAGAAAGTTACATCCGAAAGCTCATTTATTTAATAATAAAAACGGTTTACCTTTAATGGAAATAACTTCGACCAACATCTGAATAAATAAATGTTTTAGTTATGCACACTGGCACATTAGTGTTGTCGGTAGCGGGTAATGAACGGTTTTAGCTGACAATCCCCTGTTCCAAGGACGTAAGGATGAGATTCTTGATTTTTTTCCGTGCGATTTACACCTAATAATGTATTTTCACTCTCTCTGGGTGGCTCTAAATCACCTATAATGTGTTGATGTAAATCAGAAAGAAATCAACTAAGCATCTTTTAGGTCCTGGATGGCATTTATAATAATTATGAAGCACATGTTGGATGTTGTTTTCAGTTTTGAGTACTTCTAAGTTTATTTTGGTGTATTGGAATATGCATTCTTTGGGGTTTTTTGGAGGCTATAAATAGAAAAATGCTCAACTAGCAAAACTTCAAAAAGTAGGCAAAATGGCTGATTTTGACTCGCTGGGAGATCAGCATGGAATAACTTTTTAAAATGCCGGAGAAGGTATGTAAAACTTAGCATTTCCTGATATGCAAGAGCATTATGAGTGCAGACATGACCCTGATATGCTTAGGAAATTCATTTTTTTTATTTATTGACATTTGAAATATTGCTAAATTGCATTTTTAGCATGTTTTGAGGGGTGGGGGTAATCTTAAAGAAATGGGACTAAAGTTGTACAGAAAATGCTTTTTGGTGCTTTTATTTGGTATGGAAACATGTGTAATTGTATTGTCTTCGAAGAAATGTATGACACAATGATGATGTGATTTATTTTTGCTCAAAGATTTAGGCTAAGAGCTTGTCATGGGTTTGATTATTGAGAACTGTACATTAAACTGTGGAGTGCCCCCTTCAGTTCAGTTAAGTTTTTAGTCTTTATCTCACCACCCAATACGTTATAATATCACCTTCCACTTTGTCTGGGGCGGCTGTAAATTACCTATAGTGTGCTTATGAGCCATTGAACAATATTCAATTCCATTCAATTTCCCCCCGCCCCCCGCCCCCGCCCCCCCCCCCCACCCCCACTCAATAAGATATAATACCAACTTCAACTTTCTCTGGGGGGGGCTCTAAATTACGGTGTCCTGTTAGGGTCATGTTACCATCGCATCTTACCATCGCATCGATCTAGGGTCATGTTACCATCGCATATTACCATCGACCATCGACCTAGGTCGATGCGATGGTAAGATGCGATGGTCGATGGTAAGATACGATGGTCGATGGGCCATCGCATCTTACCATCGACCATCGCATCTTACCATCGCATCTTACCATCGACCATCGCATCTTACCATCGCATCTTACCATCGACCATCGCATCTTACCATCACATCTTACCATCGACCATCGCATCTTACCATCGACCATAGATGCGATGGTACTAGGTCGATGGTCGATGGTAAGATGCGATGTTAACGTGGCCCTAACAGGACACCGTACTAAAGAACCTATAATGTGTTCATGAGCCTTTAAACACTATTCAATTCAATTCAATTTCCACATTTAGTCATTATTTCACCACTCACTAAGCTTTAATACCACCTCGCTCTCTCTCTCTCTTGGGCGGCTCTAAATAGCTTATTATGTGTCAATTAATGAGAAATTAAACAATATTCAATTCAATTCGATTGACTCATGCAGTCATTATGTCTCCATCCAATACGTTATAATACTATCTTATAATCGATCACATATCGTTGAGATGTCCCCTGCGGACACAATGGCTTTTTGGACACCATGGACTCCTACGCCTAGGCCATAGTATACGCGGACACCATGGCCTCTTACACATGCTAATTCATTAACTAACTTACACACAAGAACGAGAAATACTGGCAACTCTTAACAAAGCGTTAATCGTCGGAATCTGATTAATATATTTAAGATTTTTTTTTCAATTCAAAACACATTCTTTTAATCATTATGTTTCAAGATAATTCACAAATGTTAGCGTTAGAATGAAGTTTGTAAAATATGTTAAGGTTCAACTGTCTTACATTTTACTTGTAACGAGTTCTGACTAATGATTGCGGTATAGCATGTTTACAAGTACCCTCTGTGGTACATCATCTGTCAGTATGTTCCGTTGTTACATTGTTTTTCCAATGTTCATCATCAGCACCATGCGTCTGAATGACAGTTTGCTATTTTTGCCAATTATACGGAACAATTATTACTGGGAATTTGCGTTGGCGGTGACAGTAAGTTGAAACAGATATTAACTTGTTAGGCATAAAGCAATGCTGTTGTATTTCTTTGTATAGTTGATGGAAATCAATTTTAGAAAAAATATTGTGGGCTTGAAGTGTTTTATGGAAGGACGTTAGATTTCAGAATAATTTCAAGTCCTAAATCTGCATTAATACAAGTGTTTGTAAAAGTGATAACATACATCTATCTGGTAGAGTTGCGTCCATGACTCGTTTATTTTTGAATACTAAATTAAATCATTTCATCCTTATTTTCTCACCTCTCTGGTTATTCTATAGATATTCTATAGATAGAGATTATTAATGGATTTGGTAGTTTAACAAGACCCTTTTTCATAGACTGACTACATCGAGCTTTTTGTTTTATGGTTTTTGCTTATGATGAAATATTTGATTGCACCTCACACACAATTCTAGACATATCATTGGTTTAGAGCTGTCACAGGGTGACACTCCTTTTTGCTATAGAGGGTCAATAGGTTTCATAGAGGGTAGTCACTAAAAGCAATATGGGCGAAAATTACCGATTACTAGTTTAAATCACTTAACATGTGACTGACCCCATAAATTGCCGTAGTCGATCAGTAACAGTATCGAAAACGAAATTAATCATGTGCCTACATAGGTAGCTTTTTTGAAATCTTCAGTTTAAAACTGTTCTCTGCCGGTGCCAACGTCTCATTGACGTTGATGCGCCAATTTGGGTTAAATATCATTTTTATTTAATCTCCACAGATAATTTTGTCTAGAGTTGCTAAATAATGTCAAGTTTTGAGTTTTGTGTTATTTTGTTCAATGCAATAAATCGCCTTGTCCATTATAAATCTATCCGACACCACATATTTCCGTAGGGGGTCAGTGACAAACCAAATAACTAATATTAATCATTGAACAAATACGTAATCGTGACTATAATTGTAGCGCCTATAACATGGAACAGTCCTTTATCTGTTAACCTTAATCCGCTAAGCACGACTATAATAGCCTTTGCGTCCATTGTTAACAGAGAAACTCGCATGCTGATCAGATTTTACAATGTTCGGATGTATTATAGCTTATAGACTAGACATATTTCTATAGAAGAGCTCTCATTAAAAGGTTAGCGGCATTTTTTTAGTAAAAGCCGTATCTTGGTGTTTTTATTAATTTGGGTAAGCTGAGTTCGGTTATGGTGGATATCAAGCTGAATTTTGACAGGAAAGACAGTTTTTGGGACATTTCATTGTTTTTTTGATAATTTTACTGGGAATGTTTGGAATATTTTTTTTTAATTAAACATTTCACACCAGTTATCAATGTTCTCTACATATTTTGACTTCATATACATTGACTTATCACAGGAATAATAGTTCAAGCTGAAATTTAACAGGAAATGCATTTTTGGGACATTTTATCATCTTTTGATATTTTTTTTGTATAATTTTAAAATAGACATTTTACACCATATATCAATGTTCTACATGTATTTTGAGTTCATATACATTGGCTTATCGTAAGAATAATATTTCTAGCTGAATTTTGGCAGAAACGGCAATTTTGGGGACATTTCAATGTTTTTTGATAATTATACTGGAAATATTTGGATTTTATTTTTAAAGGAAGCATTATACATCAGCTATCAATTTCCTCTACATATTTTGACATCATATGAATTGACTTTTCACATGAAAAGTATTCCAAGCCGAATTTTGATAGGAAGGTACTATTTTGGACATTTCATTGTTTCTTGATAATTTTATTGGGAATTTTTGGAATATGTTTTTAAAATACACATTTTACATTAATTACTAATTGTCTCTACATATTTTGACTCCATATACATTGGTTTGTTACAGGAATACTATTTAAAGCTGAATGTTGACAGAAAAGGCAACGTTTTGGACATTTCTTCTTTTTTTTATGATTTTACTGTGATTTATTAATATATTAAAACAAGTTTTTACATCAGTTATGCATTTTTCTCTGTATATTTTGACTCCAAATACATTAACTTTTCACGGGAATAATATTCCATATTGTTTACCGAAAGTGGATTTTTTTTTCACATTTTATTTAATATCTGTTTTTGGAATACTTACTATAATATGGTTCACGTTGTTTATCGTTATTTGACTTAAGTGTCGATTCTTATGGATGACGGGGGCTATACAATACTGGTTCTAGCCAGGAAAAAGTGGGTCATCTGCCTCCACTACGATTTAAAAAAAGAATAAAAATAACATCAACTGTCATATATAGCCTAAAAAATGTGCTGAAAATGACGTAAAACACCATTCACCCAAAATCTTTCTACAGATGTACCTAATGTCTAGTGATTTTCTTATTGTTCATATTTTAGCTGTATTTATACACAGTCCATCATGTTACTTTTAAATTGATTTGCGGCATTTTCAAGGAGGGATCCTACAGTGTTGGTTTTTATATGTACAATACATATAGTTGCAGATAAAGAACTTAACAACATCGATGATGGTTGCAGACCATTGCCACTACGAGTCCATCCTGTGTTCACTGGCACTGTAAGCTCTGGTTTAGTACAGTCAGTCTGTTTCCGTATAATGGTTTGATAATGCACCTGTAACACGTGAAATAAAGTCCACATAGTCCGTCTGTTGCACATTATAAATTCTGCAGACTCAATTCTCTGCAGTCTTGATGGTGTTTTCTGTAAGGTCTCCCTCCCTAAGTCATTAAGTAGGTTATGGTGCTCTTTAAATACCATTCCATGGTACCTGCTTGGTGTTGTTTGCAAAGGAAGTGGTGTTGCATTTTGTTAATGCATGAAAATGGCAAAAGGCCATCGCTGATCCCATTGGTAGCTTGTTGTACACAGCTTCAGTTGGAATATATCGCCTTTACTTCGACTTGCCTTTTATAAGCCACCACTGTTGAAACTGTACATGCGGGAAATGATATACTAGTGGCAGGAAACAGTGCTGTACTGGCGATGAGAGCATACATCTTCATGATGTGTATGAGCTTTCTCTTGGATGATCGCAGAAAAAAGTGAAATCACTTGTACTTAGTGATGACCGTGTTTCAAATTTGTCTATGAGGTCATCAGCTGCAACAATTTCCTTAATGTCTATTACTTGAAAAATCAATTTATCAGACCGAAACGGTACAAGATGTGCCTCGGACGATCAAAGCAAACTTCTGGATCTGCTGTTGGCTTCATCAGTGATCTAAAAATATGGTAATCATAGTCCAACAAGTAATATACAATTATTGCCTTTTGATGAGGTCAATACATTGTTTTATCGACCTGAGAAAAGGGATATTGACCGAGGACGAAGTCCGAGGTCAATATCCCTTTTCTCAGGTCGATAAAACAAAGTATTGACCGATATTAAAAAGGCAATTATTGTTTTATTATAAAATCCCAGGGGAAAAATTCTAACCCAAGTGTCTTTAAAATTCACGTCTTCTAAAATTTTAGTTTTCTGTTCAGTCGATAACTTTGCGAATCTGTCGGCGTCCATTTTGGTTGTTGTGACAGAACCACAGTTGTAACGCCGAATTTGATTGGATGATAGTTAACATACGTCATTGTATCATTCGTCCCCAGCGCTTTTCGCTCGTGACCATTTTCTAGCCCCGCCTACGAGTCAATACGAAAAGTCAATATGCATTGTTAGCCTTTCCTCAGGTCAATACGCTTTTTTATAGGGAATCATGTGACCACCGTCTGTCCAATCATTTTCTTTTAAATTTTTGATTTTATAATAATTTCACTTGTTACGGGACTGGTGCAATATCATTATTGGAAACACGGTGACTGTGCTATACCACAGTTACGTGTGCCAGTGAAAATGGAATGAACAAGTGGTGACAATAGTCTTTAGCCAATCATGATGTATTTAAGCCCTATACCTGCAACTAGCTGTACTGAACTTATTTATTGCAAAATAAAAAAGAAAAACAGTGTAGCACTCTCCGCTGAAGATGGTTCAAATACAATTATCCAATTAAACAAGTACAGCAATGTGTGCTTCCAAGCAGCATGATGGACTGGTATGAATACAGCATACATATGAACAAAAAAAGGTCACACAACAGGCACTTAATTCCTATGTAAGTATGAAACTGGTTCAGTCATTAAGTATAAAGACTACGGATAAATAATGTGAACTATATGGTTTTAAAAAATATTCCATACATTCCCAGTAAAATTATCGAAAAAATTGCCTTTCCTGTCAAAATTTAGCTTGAAATATTATTCCTATCGCAAGTTTAAATGTATATGAGGTGAACATGTGTAAAGAAAATAAATTGATGACTGGTGTAAAATGTTAACCGTATAAACATATTTCAGAAATTCCCAGTAAAACTATCAAAAGATGATAAAATATCCCAAAAATTGCCTTTCCGGTCAAAATCCAGCTTGAAATGTTATTCCTATGGCAAGTCAATGTATATAAAGTCAAAATATGTAGAGGAAATTGATAAATGCTGTAAAATGTTTATTTTAATTGTTTTGACCAAAAACTCCGGTAAAATTATGTAAAAGCAGTGAAATGACCCAAAAATTGCTTTTCCAGTCAAAATTCAGCTAGAAATATTATTCCTATGATAAGTCAATGTATATGAAGTCAAAATACGTAGAGAAAATTGATATCTGAGTAAAATGTATATTTTAAAACCATATTTCAAAAATTCCCTGTTAAGTTATCAAAAAACATTGAAATGCCACAAAAATTGCCTTTCCTGTCAAAATTCAGCTTGAAATATTATTCCTAAGATAAGTCAATATATATTAAGTCAAAATATATAGAGAAAATTGATGACTAGTGTAAAATGTTTATTTTAAAAAAATATTCCAAAAATTCCCAGATAATCATCAAAATATGATAAAATGTCCCAAAAATTGCCTTTCCGGTCAAAATCCAGCTTGAAATTTTATTCCTATGGCAAGTCAATGTATATAAAGTCAAAATATGTAGAGGAAATTGATAAAT
Organism: Cyrtodaria siliqua; assembly: GCA_037043455.1. Lineage (NCBI taxonomy): Eukaryota > Metazoa > Mollusca > Bivalvia > Adapedonta > Hiatellidae > Cyrtodaria > Cyrtodaria siliqua. The sequence goes on along the minus strand of JAWPHD010002422.1, from coordinate 229,019 downwards.
GCTGTAAAATGTTTATTTTAATTGTTTAGACCAAAAACTCCCGGTAAAATTATCTAAAAGCAATGAAATGACACAAAAATTGCTTTTCCAGTCAAAATTCAGCTAGAATTATTATTCCTATGATAAGTCAATGTATATGAAGTCAAAATACGTAGAGAAAATTGATATCTGAGTAAAATGTATATTTTAAAACCATATTTCAAAAATTCCCAGTTAAGTTATCAAAAAACATTGAAATGCCACAAAAATTGACTTTCCTGTCAAAATTCAGCTTGAAATATTATTCATAAGATAAGTCAATATATATTAAGTCAAAATATATAGAGAAAATGGATGACTAGTGTAAAATGTTTATTTTAAAAAAAATATTCCAAAAATTCCCAGATAATCATCAAAATATGATAAATTGTCCCCAAAATTGCATTTCCGGTTAAATTCAGCTTGAAATAATATTCCTATGAAAAGTCAATGTAGATGAAGCAAAAATATGTAGAGAAAATTGAGAACATATGTAAAATGTTTGTTTAAAAAAATTCCCAGTAAAATTATCAAGAAACCATGAAATGTCCTAAAAATTGCCTTTCCTGTCAAATTTCAGCTTGGTATCCACCATAATCGAACTCACCATACCCAAATTAATATAAAAACACCAACATACCACTTTTACTTAACAACGCCGCTAACATTCATAAATTAAAAAAATGGGCCCAGTCTATTATGTTGATACATTCATAATATTGTTATCGAAAATCACGATTAACAATAAAAATATATTCGACTGTATCAATTTATTCTCTTTTTATATGCAAAGTGATGTATTCGTGAACGGCTCGAAAATGTCTACGTTTTGAACTTATCATATACATGTTTGTTTAAGTCACAAATGGCGTTTATAAATGTATTTGTTTGCTTTCGGCAAGGGACACATTAATGTTTACGATTACTTTCTTTACAATATTCAGCTAGATTGCGTCGTATTCTCGCCATCATTCTCTTTGCATTTGCTGATTCTTACACAGGTGCTGCGATTGTGCTATATCATCATAACTGTTCTGGAGGTCTCTCAAAGCAGTGTTTCTTAATTTCAGCATGTTCGAGCCTTAATGCAGTGACCTACGCGTAAAGCGACTCCCTTGTAGCATTGACTTTAGCAGCAACTAAAGCACGCATGAAGAAGAACTTTCAGTTAACCGTTCAATTTCACTCTCTGGAAGGGAAATAAATGATAATGCAGGCTGGGAAAATAGTGATGATGGGTTTAGGTCACTAGCTGAATGAGCCTTTATGTTGTGCACAGGAGGTCGGGTTAAGATACTCTGGCTCTGATATTCTGTATACGGCATGTCTTCCATCGTGGTATTATCACACTCACATAGATCAGACAACAACTGTTCTGCGTCACGACACTGTTCATTTCCTGACAGGGATTCTCGTTACCTGATGCCGGACCTTTTTGTCAAAGTGATCAGGCGACAAGTTGGGTATGTCTGTTTACGTTTTGTTTGCGTTGAAGCATATTTTGAGTAAATAAGGTTTTCTGGTGTACAAAATACAAGCGGATCCGCCATGGAGTTAGTTCTGTTTTGACGCTTCATCATTCTGTAAATGCGTTCTCATATAAGTAAAATGCACATTGTATGTGTCTGGTAAATGAATAAGTTTTATATAACGGTACTGTGCTCACCTTATGCTTTTAAAAACATATGTCCGAATATCCAAAGTAAACGACTACTAAATGCATTACAAAATGATATATATAAATGTCGAACAGGAAATGTAGTATTTAAAGATCACAGTGAACCAAACGCACGCATAGACATTATAATGAATAAACAATTACAAAGATGAATAAAAGGCAAGAAATAACATCACAAACATAAAATAAAATGGTTGACAATATGGCTACCGCCTTGGAAATAAAGACACCCCGCCATGCTACACCATCCAACAAATAAGGCAGCATTAATAAGCATTATAATTATAACACATAAATGATCATGTATATATGAATAGAAAAAGCACAGAAAGCCACACAGTTAGTACCCAAAGATTTGGCCGAAGTCAGAACAACTCGAGAACAAAACGTTAATGGTACGGGTAAAGGAACGGCAAGACAAGATTTAATACAATAAGCATCATACTTATAAGCAATGTTTTAATGTACATATCCACTATTCCTGAATTCCTGCTAAATGATATATAGGGTCCTATAGAAACCACAGCGTCCGAACGCAATGGCATCGTAGGTCCGCACTGTACTGCAAACAAGGACTTGAAACTACAATGAAAGAGACAAAAAACAACAGAAAGGGTGGTGAAGACAGGGTTACCGACTTGGAACGGTCAGTAGGCAATAAGAAAACTCCAAAAGATTACATTTGTTTGCCATTCTTGTTTGTCTCTTTTCGTGTTTTGGGGTTTACTGTGTTCTGTGAAAGCTGCATTTCCTGTTCGATTTTTATACTTACTTTTGTTTTTTCAAAGAGGATATAACCTGGCGAAGATTTCTCTATTTACAAAGACAATAGGGAAAGGGTGAGGATGGTACACTCAAGAACCTGACTTGCCTGCAATCATAACCGTTATTCATTTCGCTCTTTGGAGATCGCTGAGCCGGATAATCATATGCAGATATCGGTTATATATTCTGAAATACGTTTTGAATAGGTGGTTCCACTATTTCAGCCTTTAAATGCACTCAGTAATATTAAATCACCCTTAGGAAGGTTGTCTGCGTTTTACTTTAGTATTTTGACTGTTACTTGTGATACGCAGGCTTCAAAAACTATGCTCTCTACTAAATCCAATTTAGCTTATTTCCAAAACCCACAGTTTTGTCGTTAAGGGCAAAGTATTTTATAAGAAAATGGGACCATACTCTGTTGTCCAAGGAATAGTATCAAATACCACAATCACCGTCATATGCATACTGTCGGGATGTCGCAAATGTTCGTACTATTGACATTTTAAATATTGAATTCTGCTCAATTCGGGACTAGAGAGTATGAAGTATAGCAAGCATGTTTCTCTATCATACATGAACAGATTCAATAAATTGAGACTGAAATATTTTTATATTTATCGAGTTCAGCGATTTCCAAAGTTCGTTTTACTACATTTTGTTATTTAAATTCCAGTGGTACTCATGTTGCCAACACTTTTATGATTTTGGTTACTTATAATAAATACTGAAAAGGAATATTGGAAGCAACAAACATAAACAAGAGAGAAAAATAGCAGTTTTTACAGTTTGTCACTATGCTGTCCTCTTTCTTTAATAGTACGATGACCGGACAGGCTGTGGACCCTATGATGACGCCAACCTGAAGCCCAATGAGACGGTGGCATTTGATGTTTGTCTATAATCTTTCTTGTCGTGCCCTTAATGGTTTATTCTCTTGTTGCTCTGACTTCTGCCAAGTCACTGAGTACCTTCATTGTGGCTTTATAAGTTATTGTTTTTTTGTATTATATTAACACGAGCATATTTGTGTTTTACTTATATCGCCTATTGATGCTGCCTTATTAGTTAGAGATTAGATCATGGCGGGGATTTCTTTACTTACACTGTCCTGTTTTAATGGGATGACAGTATGGTAAGTGTGAGGTTTGGTGCACCCTTGAACCGGTTTAAAACTCAAGTGGCTTGTGTTGCCACTGACCGTTCCAAGGCGGTAGCCCTATTGTCAACCCCCTTTTGTGTTTGTGATTTCGTTTGCATTTTGTATTACTTTTGCCTTCTCGTTTGTCTGTTTGCGTGTTTGTTTTTGTGTTTTGTGGTTGACTGTCATCCTTAAATGCTGCTTTCCCTGTCCGATATTTTTATCTTTCTTTATTGAGTCTGATCATGAGAGGTAATTATAAGATGCAACACCTCTCACGCTTCCTAGCGCCGGCGTAAGCGATATTCTACTTTAAAGCAACACAGAATGGGCTTGATGATCCCAAAGGACAAGTACGGCGGCCACAAAGCACTAAACAAACGCTAATGTAAATGTCAATAACTACTGAAAAGGTGATAAAGCGCTAAAAAACGTAAATGTTTAATGAAGGAGTATTTAAACATATCCCATATCAAGTATGCTTTCATTTATATACGTATTTGGGATACATATAATTCACTTAAATGAGATATAGGATCCTATAGAAACCACAGCGTCCAAACGTAAAGACATTGTAGGTCCGCACTGTACTGCAAACAAGGAGCAATATTTAATCAATTATACAAAGAAAAAAGACAAATACAACAGAAAGGGTGTTGAAGGCAGGGTTACCGACTTGGAACGGTCAGTAGGCAATAAGGCCTACAGGTTAGCTTAAATCGATTGTATATCTACACAATCCTTGCTATTATCCTGTCTGCAGCGCCCACATAGACAAGACAGTGTGAACAGAATTACATCCCATCAAAAGAAATTCTCTGACAATAAAGTCCACATCCAGAGGAACTAACAAAAGAAACACTAATATGTTGTTGTAAAGCTATATAAAATACAAAATGAGAAACATCTCAGGATGTATCCAGAATTGTATTGAACAGGCACAGCAGTTGCAGCCAAAGAGAAAACCAACCTAGGGTACGACCAGAAAACCCGAGGGACGAAAGCTCATGCACCTTCCTCCCTTGGTCGAGGTTTCAGTAGGTGGAATGACCCGACTTGACACCCACGAGTTAAAAGAAATCCAAATTCACCTTAATCAACTATGTACTACAGAACATGTAACATATTCTGAAGTGACATTGCCATTTGCGCAGACCTCCCTTTGATTCATAACACAAGCAGGTCGTTCCTTTTAAAGGGAATAGTTCGGTATGAGTAAATCTATAAGGGAACGAGTAATATTATTGTTCTTACAGGTGACACTGCCGTTTTAAACTTTGTATAAGATTCATACTTTAAAATATTTTCCTTTAACAATGTCAGCTGTGTAATAGTTGTAGTATATTCGTCATGTCTGTTCTTGATTTTCTTATCAAATGAATCAAAAACAGCATAATATAGCACTTTGTAGGTACATGTCACATCTTGAAATCTTTCCATTTTAAGCCATATAAACATGATAAAGCTGCCTATTCTAACCATTTGGGAACAATTCATAACATCGACAACAATTTGCCATGTATCTCCATCGTCACAGCCATGTGCTCACTGTCCAATAATCGGGGGGAAATGATTAACTAAGATGTATCTGTTCTAACACTTACGGAAAAGAGACTCTGTGGAATTCACCGATCACTGCTATGTAATATAAAAACAGCCGTTCTAAAAAATTATTTCCAGCAGTAAACTTATGCCAATATTTATTAATATTTCGCTGTAGATTATTATTATGTTAGGTTATTGTTTTTGCCTCCCATCTAAACGCAGAGATTTGTAAATTTGAACTAACGTAATTGTAGCATTCCCCAAAGAAAAGACAACAATTGTTGGTACAGGCACCATCTGAAAATCACATCATATGAAAACATACAAAGCTGATTTTTCCCTAATCCCATGTTAGTCTGTATCAAACAATCGGAATATATCTTAATATTTTCTCTTTTACACTCTTTGTAAATATAGGAACATAGATACCTATCACTATAAATTCGTGATTCTTATCAATTATTTCCATCCGTAAAAAGTATAATCTTATTTCGGTTGCTGTACAAATGGTGTATCTATTATTTTTGGCTTTCCATTTAAACGCACAGGTGTTTACCTTTTTATTAATTAAGAGCTAAATGTAATGTTATTAGGTGCTATTATACCGTCAGCGGTCCATTTTTTGCCAGTGACCGTTCCAAGGCGGTAGCCCTAGTGTCAAGTATTTTATGTTTGTGATGTCATATATATATATTATATAATCGTACATTTACCAAAGAAAAGAAAAAAATCGGACAAATATAAACAATGTTTACCTATTCTGAATGGCCAGGCTACATATAACATGATATATTGTTAGGATGATTTAAATCAGAATAAATCTATCTTTGTGTCATTAAACCCTAGAGTGAAAAATAAGTTTATGCTTTCAACAGCACTTCTATTTTTGTTCTCAGGTTGTTTTGTTTCTTCCTTCATTATATAATTTTTGTTATCAGTGTTTAACTATCATGATAACTTGTTGAACGTTGAGAACACACTTTCAATTTTACATTATCTAAATCTCACATACAAATTCGTTCCCAATTAGCATTCAAGAAATGACCGATACACTCATGTAACTTAATGGAACCCTTTCTCAAGATTATCATATTTCATTTCAACCCCACAGAAATGTATGTCTCTAATTGACATTCAGGAAATAATCAAACAGATGTTATACCTGTTCCATACGTCATATGGAAAAACATATTTGCCTCATATGGCATATGGAAAAATTATTTGTGTATATGGATAAAATAGGTATATTAGAAAACTCATATGAAATATTAGGACAATATTTTGGCTAAATGGCGTATAGAACAAAATAAAGAGGCCCCAATGGCATATGTACGTTAACTTAAAACAATTTAAGCACATACATTTCAACTGCATCCTTTAGGTAAGTACTAGCATCATCGTTAACATTTAAAACATCAATGATTTTTATTAGATAGTTAAAACATATACATCAATACAACGCTAACACGTAAAGTAATATATTCCGTGTATCACCAGTTAAACGCATTGAATTACTCAGCACGAGAATAGCATTCAACACTAAATTAATTCAATAGTATCCAGTTGTTTAAATGCCGATTTGTATTTCCTGAAACGTTTCACAATCCTTAGACTTATTAAATTAACATTTCTTTGATTTTCTAATGATATAAGCTCGCGCTTAGTCCATCAACTGTTGCTTCCGAGTTTGACTGGTCACCCGAAGTAGTTATCATTGATTGCGACTGACCGGACAGATTTTGGATCTTACGATACCTAACTCACGTTTCATGTTTGTCTTCAATCTTGTCTTGTCGTACCCTTATTTGATTTCTCCTGTTACTCTGGTCTCTGCCACGTCATTGAGTTCTTGATGTGTGTCTTTCTAGGCTTTTTTTATATTCATATATAAAATAGTACATGAACGTCTGTGTGATATAATTATGTTGGCTATGAATGCTGCCTGGCGGGGATTTCTTTATTTAAACTGTCCCGTTTTATTCGAAGGACAATAGGGTATGAGTGAGGTTTAGTGCACAACGAAACTGGTTTAAACCACCAGTCGCATTATCATCCTATATCCTTAATTGCAGTGGGTCTTTATTTTCTAATACAATGAACTAAAACTACCTACATTTCACTCATAGGATAACACTTAGAAAGTACATGTGCCGTCTCAAATCCCATCAAATGAAGCCATATAAAGCTGGATTGTTTTTTAATCCCATGTTAGTCTGTGTGACGAAATCCACAACATTAATTTGCCATTTATTTCAATGGTAACAGCCATGTGCGCAGTATCGTTTAATTGGATATGGATTAAATTAAGATGTATATGTGTTCTTAAATAACACGAAAACAGGCTCCGCGGAAATCACCGATCACACTACAATATAAAAAGTGTAGTCTATGTATGAGACGTTATTTCCAACTAAAGCCTTATGTCTCTCTAGAGATCTAAAGTAAACTATAAAAGTTGTTTTAGATTATCATCTGTGTGTTATACTCATTACGTCTATTATTGCTGCCCAGTTTGTTAAAAGGAAACGGCGTGCCACGTATTTCTTTGTTTACATTGTCATGGAAAGGGCGAATTAAAACCCACATCGGCTCCTTTTGCCACTAACCGTTTGAAGCCGGTAACCCTATTGTCAACCATGTTAGTATTTATGATGTGACTGGTGTTTGATTATGTATCTCCTTTTTGGTCAACGTTCGTTATTCAGTTGTATTACATTTCTGTCTATGATTCTGAGAAATAAATCCTTAGGGAAATTATAAGATTTTACCGGAACTACTTTTTAATTATATTGTTGTTACAGTTGTGGTGTATTATTTCGCGAAGTTCGAAGGTAAGGCAAAGTAGACCCCTAGTGAATCCAGAAATAGTTATTGAATTAAAGGCACATTATTGTAAATAAATGTAATATGTAAGTTAATCAAATGAATTTACCTCTATATATCAAACCGTATACACGTGTGTCATGTATCGTATACATAACATACATACATACTATAGCACAGACGGACAAAATAATTGAGAATGAGAATAAGATTCGACAATTATAAGAATTATAGGTTATTAGAGTTGTATTTGGATATATGCACGAGTTCTTTTGCGTATTAATATTGCGCGACTTTAGGAGCGCAATATGTATGCGCAAAAGAACGAGTACATATATCCCAATACAAATACAATAATATTAAAATGAAGAATTAGAACAAAACAATAGGTTTTAACATTTAATTTTCATCAAAATAATTTACTTGAAATAAACATATTGTTGTTACATCATGGGAATTTTCGCAATGAAATCGACATTGTTTACGTCATGTGACATACCTTCTTTGACATGAACGAGTATACATTACACACCCAATATGACTTTACTACACGTCCATATGGGCAAATATTGACGTTTTCCTGTTACATTGAAAGTAAACGGAGCTTGTAAATGCCTATGCAATAATTAGGTAATAAACACATATTGGCTTGGAAATGTAGACTAAAACACGGGATTGAAGAACATAGAGTTGATTGGAGTCGATTTTAATTTTACAATGTGATATAGGATATGGTGATATGAACAGGACTAAACATTTCAGGCCCATCTGCCATTAACACCGAGACAAAAATATGCAGAATGGACCTACAACATTCAAACAATCAGAACTGCAAGGTTGGTGCAAATGTTGTTGTAAACACTCCGTTATTTGCTGGAGCCACGGTCATTATTTTCGGCCACCACTCAAGTTGCATATGAAACAAAACTGGGATTTTATAGAAGACTTTAATGGTCATGGCAAGAAGACATGAAAATGTTACCCCTCTGCCTGCATAAACAATGGCCCTATTCTGGAACCACACGGGGAAGAGAACGGGGATGGAAAATACAGCACGACAACGTAGAATATAGCACCTGAATGGGAATAAAAAGCTGAAATGGAGGAAGAAATACAAACATGGAACATGGAGAATGTTTGTATAATGAGAAATGCCTGTTTTAAACTACTCTTTGTTAATCATGTTTGTGTACATACGTTTAGAATATTTTACGAATAATCCAGGCACGATAAGTGTCTATTTTGGCCCAAAGTAAAAACCGTATAAATTACTGGCTAAAATACAGATATAAATATGACAGCTCAAACAACGAAAGCGTAGAGAAAATCAGCAATTAGCCACGTCAGACTAGCAAACAGCAAACCTATGGCCCTTGAATTAGTTTAAAAATGCTAAACTTTACATATTGTTATCACTCCAGCTCCTTAAATTTCTATTTGATATGTACCGACCAAATTTATTTAAGATGTAGCGTAACATGCTCATAGTCCATCTCACCCCCTCACCTATTATAAGAGCTATTTTAGCGAGTAGAGCGTCCACTGTCCCTCTTGGACTCTTGTTAATAACCATTCTTCTTCTTGTTCGTATTCTTCTACTTTACCCTCTTTGGTTTCCTGACAGGCTACTTTTAGTCCCCAAAACAACAACAAAAGAAGTATAACTCTTCCTGTGTATGACATTGGTTCAAACCTAGGTATTAGCATGATTACCTTACAGGAGATGAATTCACGAAAAAGAAATAGTGATAAGGGTGATATTTCTGTCATTAAATTATGTAAAACAAGAATCAGTCCGAGGGACGGCCATAGTCCCCTACCGGGTCTTGTGCAAAATTAACAATTCAGAAGCTGCACAGTTGTCGAAGGTTACTGTTTTGTCAACACAATAATTGCACAAATGTCAAACTGGTGTTAAATGTTACTGTGTTTCGTCAACATAATAATTGCAAAAAATTCAAAGAAATAAAGTTGTTATTAGCAAGTTTGTTAATTCTGAAGTTATTGAAGAAACAGTTATTTTTGTAAGTACCCATATGAAAGGTTGAATATAGCCATGTGAATGATCATGCAAGGAATGTTGAATACTTTACCATGTTTAGCTGTAAAATATGTGTTCCTGTGTTCTGAAGGTATCGTGACCTTGACCTTTGAGCTACGGACCTGTGTTTTGCTCGCGACACCCCTTCTCATTATGGTGAACATTTGTACCAAGTTATTTCAAAATCCCACAATGCATGACAAAGTTACAGCCCGGACAAGCCTATTTCTGACATTTTACCTCCAAGTGTGACATTGACCTTAAAACAACGGACCTGGGTCTTGTGTGGGACACGCCGTCTTGTGCCAAGTTATTTTAAAATCCAACGGTGCATGACAAAGTTACATCCAGGACAAGCATATGTCTGACATTTAACCTCCAACTGTGACCTTGACCTTTGAGCTATGGACCTGGGTCTTGCGCGCGACACGAGGTCTCATTATGGTGAACATTTGTGTCAAGTTACTTCAAAATCCCACAATGCATGACAAAGTAACAGCCCGGACAATCTTATTTCTGACCTTTAACCTCCAAGTGTGACCTTGACCTTTGAGTTACGGAGGTGGATCTTGCGCGCGACAGACCGTCTCATTATGGTTAACATTTGTGCCAAGTTATTGCAAAATCCCACGATGCATGACAAAGTTACAGTCCGGACAAAAAAACAGACTGACGTTTAACCTCCAACTGTGACCTTGATCTTTGAGCTACGGACCTGGATCTTGCGCGTGACACTCCGTCTCATTATGGTTAACAGTTGTGCAAAGGTATTTCAAAATCCCACGATGCATCACAAAGTTACAGTCCGGACAAAAAAACAGACTTACCTTTAACCTCCAACTGTGACCTTGGCCTTTGAGCTACGGACCTGGATCTTGCGCGCGACACGCCGTCTCATTATGGTTAACATTTGTGCCATTTTCTTTCAAAGTCCTACGATGCATGACAAAGTTACAGTCCGGACAAAAAAAAAGCCTGACTGACGGACTGACTGAGGGGTGGGGGTGGGGGAGGGGGGTTAGGGGGGCAAACCTAAAAGTCCCCTCCGGTCCGGACCGGTAGGGGACTAATTATGGTTTATACGTTCCTCTCCTCTTCCTTTATCATATTGTACAACGTTTTGTTTAATTCGACTGAGAGGAAGGACGGACGGAACGACAAAGCGGCAACTATATGCTCCCCGATCTTCGTTTCAGTGAGCATAACGATCTTATCACATACATATCAGTTAAAATATAGGGTCTTGATCAGTATCGACATTTATCTCGCCAATTTCTGGCCTTCTTAATACTATAAGTTTTAATGGAGCGCTGGTATGTTATTCAATTTTAAAACATACAAAATAAGAATGGCAAATTGACACAATATACGCCCGGCATACGTGTGAATCCATTTTATATAACCATGTATAACTTATGTTTGCTCCTGTTGTATTTAACACATTTCTAGTTATGTACTTTGCCCAAGACAAGAAGTGGGAAAAGTCATCAAGATTAGATTACTGATAGGACATTGCAAAAACTATTCAGTATTAAAATATCAAAGGGCCATAACACCGGCATTATATGTGAGATCTGGCTGGTTATCAAACTTGTCCGAGATATTACGACTATACACATTGTCTCCAGGTTTTATCAATATTGAATTATAAATGCCTAAGTTATTGAGCAGACACCGCAAACATCATCAAATTTCAAAAATCGAAGGGTCGTGACTCACGGCATTATAAGTGCGATCGAGCTGGTCATCGAACTTGGTCTAGATTTTATGCCCATAAACAAAGTCCCGAAGGTTCAATAATATTGGATTATAAATGTTAAGTTATTGAGCAGAAACTGCAAAATTCCTCATTTTTCAAAAATCAAAGGGCTATAACTCTAGCTTTAGATGGGCGACCTGACTGTTTATCAAACGTGGCCCAGATATTATGTCCATAAACATGATAAACCTGTCCCAAAATGTTGTTAAGATCGGATTGTAATGATAAAGTCACTTTTCAAATATCCAAGGGACATAACTCAGGCGTCAAAGGATCATTATGGCTGGTTATCGACACTTGACCGAGATATTGTGCCCATTTACATTATCCTAAAGTTTCATTAAGACTGGATTATAAATATTGAAGTTATTGGGCGGAAACCGTAAACATCGTCAAATTTCAACAATAAAAGGACCATAAATCCGGTGCGACCTGTATGGTTATCGACATTGACCGAACATTGTGACCATAAACATTGTCCCCAAATATGAAGTCAATCCATGTTGGCGTTCTCCTTTAAATGAACGGAAACCAATCCTTCCACTCGCCAGCCGCCCTCTTCGCGTGACATACGACCCGGTTTTTTTTCTTCAAAAAGTGCGCATAGAAAACTAATTAGTGACAAAATAGTAACACAATAGATATGTGACGATATTAATTGTTTTTTTACAATAGTGTCTATCGTTACAGAAAGAGAAAAGGATTGAGGAAAAAAATTCACGTTTAACGTTGCTATGTTTTCACGTTTACGGTAAAAAAAGGTTTTCACGTTTAATGTAAAATTGTATTACATTTATCACCAGGGTCGTTTTCACATTTATGACAGAGTTTTTCACATTTATGGTAAGTTTCACGTTTATGGTAAAATATTATTACATTTATGACAGTTTTCACATCTATGATCGTTTTCACGTTTAGGGTTCCTGCACCTATAAACTTTTTTTTTTTAATAGTTATTTTACCATTCAGCTGAAAGAATTATTGAATGAATTACAACACATCGCCTCTCCTAGCAAGACTTGCGGAAACATTTCTCAATCAAAAAAACATAAATGTAACGAACTTGCATATCCTTTAGCCTGATTAAACTCCAACTTGGATCGTTTGAAATGAAGTAGGAATGCCTGTATACAGTAGGAACTCTCTATTAATGCGTCTATGGATAACACGTATAAAGCACTGGAAAAAACACACTCAAACACGTAATGAATCAAACACCCTCAAACATGCAATAAATCATCCGCTTTACAACTCTTTTACAGATCAGCTCGTTTCAAGTTGGAATGGGAATTTGATGATTAGCAAAACATGACTATAATGGAAATGAAAAGCATTGCAAAAAACATGAAGTGCATCACAGTAACTGCTGGATGAAAATAAATGTATTAAGAAGCGAGCTTGCTCATATAAATTATTCAAATGAAATATATGTTTTATCATTTAATGGGAATATAGGTTTTATAGATGCAATTGTTGATTGGTATTACCTTGCTTTTTGATATATTATATACATGAACTCTGATATATTATATACATGAACTCTGATATATTATATACATGAACTCTGATATATTATATACATGAACTCTGATATATTATATACATGAACTCTGATATATTATATACATGAACTCTGATATATTATATACATGAACTCTGATATATTATATACATGAACTCTGATATATTATATACATGAACTCTGATATTTTATATACATGAACTCTGATATATTATATACATGAACTCTGATATATTATATACATGAACTCTGATATATTATATACATGAACTCTGATATATTATATACATGAACTCTGATATTTTATATACATGAACTCTGATATATTATATACATGAACTCTGATATATTATATACATGAACTCTGATATATTATATACATGAACTCTGATATATTATATACATGAACTCTGATATATTATATACATGAACTCTGATATATTATATACATGAACTCTGATATATTATATACATGAACTCTGATATATTATATACATAAACTCTGATATATTATATACATGAACTCTGATATATTATATACATGTAAATTTCTGGGTTCTTATTACGCATATCTACCCTTTCTGAAATGTAAGGGGTTAACTCGGCGAGGATTATTTTTATTTACACTGTCCTGTTGTTTAGGGATGACGACAGGGTAAGAGTGAGGTTTGGTGCACCCTGGAACCAGTTTAAACTCCCCGGTGGTCCCTTTTGCCACTGACCGTTCCAAGGTGGTACCCCTGTTGTCAACCCTTATATATGTGTGATGTGCTTTTTTACTGAATGTGTTTGTGATGTACTTTTTGAATTACCTTTGCGTTGCAATACTTGTTGGAGTGACTGTGTTCTGTGAATGCTACTCTTCCTGTTGGACTTATAACCTTTTCGTTGCATAATTACAAATGTAATCATTATATCCAACATTATGTGGTTCGATGTAAAGTAAATGCATGTTTAAGTTGACAAAATCATTATCACATTACATACGTTATTTGTATATTGGGTTATTCATGCTATTTCTATGACATAAACAATGTTATATATATTGTAGGAAACATAACAATAACAATGACATGTGTCTCAGTATCATCTATACACACTTATCTTGTTTCTCTATGAATCCCTACAGAAAATAAATAAACGATGTGAAGGAATGTGTAGATTTTGATCCTATGCGTCAAAAAAGTACAATAGAGTTTAGTCTTGTTTTAGATTTCCTGAAAGAAATCAGACTATATAAATCATTATAATATTTTCTTATATATATTTACTTGCTTATACATCCGTTGACGGGCATTTGTTGATTTACGTATATAATTTATATTACTACCATATCACCCCTTACTTGTAAAAAGTTTTATCTTTATATATTTACATTAATTTTTAATTACTACTTCACTTCTTCATCTTACATCAGTTTTTGCGCACACTCTGACCTATTTATGTGTCGACGTGCCGTAAAACACCATTCATTCACCAGGCATTTTAAATATCCTGAACGCCAAAGAAACGCACCATCTTTATATTTCTAATATTGTATTGTTGTATTGTTTATTGTTATTTTTGCATTTGCATAGACATTTTACACATTTGTAATGCCTTTTTACTCCATTAGAAATGATTACAGGAAACAGCTTTGAATATCGAAATAGATAAGGTTATGCCTATGTAAAAAGCATACATAATTTGGTGGCGCCTTTCTTTTGGCTGTCTGTATATTTTAATTCATTCCTAATGACACTGATTTGCTCTTCGAAACATTTTTCCACAATATCATTTTGTTTGTATTTCATGATTTTTATTATATTTCATGAGTTTTATTAGGATTTCAGGAAATATGTTTGGACTTTAATTTAAAAAAAATATTGACATTCCGAAAGACGTAGTTAATACTGAATTGAATGGAAATGTTGTTGAAGGTCCATTGACACATTGTTTAGGGTATTTTGTAAAACGTATACTTTTTTAAAACACTATGCTTGGTTTTATACCAGTAATTTTTGTATTATTCCTACTCATGCAGAAATAAAAGGAAATCATGTATCGTTTAAATTTAAAAGGTATTCACGTCATAAAAGGGATCTGTGTTAGTAAGTGGAAGATTAATTATGTATAGATGAGGTAAGGACGTTTATTTAGAGTTTTGTTTTGATTTATTGGAGATATTCGTTTTTAACGTTTATTTGGTCAAACGCAATGAGACGTCTAGGGTGCATCTATAAACGTCCGTATGTAAAAGCACCCGAAGACGTCAAATAAATGAGACTAGCAAATCAGATACTTTGGTCGACTCTCAGGCGGAGTCATTCAAATTCTAAATTCAAAATTCAAAAACGTTTTTAGTCCAAACATAACGCCGAGTCAACGGGGGCTTCTTCCCGGGAGCTCATATGGTAGAGGGACTATAAACCTTAGTAGTAGTATATGGTATGTCAGAAAGACAACAAACATACAAAGGGAAGAAAATATTGCGAAAATATTACCTCTCCGCATTTTTTCTCTTTATCGGCGGCCATGTTGTTTTGATTACGTGACTTGAATAACGGAGGTTTTATTTCGTTAAGTAAGTACGCAACAAGAAAAGATAAAAAGGCCAGCCGAATGAAAAACATGCTCAACTGAAAAGCAGTACTCAACGAAAACGACCAGTCGAATACGCCTAATAGTTTACCTAGGACTACTTTTGTAACGTCTAGGCCAACCTGGCTAGCTTGGTTCCCATAAACGAAACCGAACTTGAAGAGACAACATTCTTTTTCTGCTTTCCAGGGGCATTCAGACTCACATTCAGAAAGTGATGAAACGGATGAAACTGATCCAACCAAGTTATGGAAGTACCAACATTGCAAGCATGGTGTCTAAATGGAACTGACATATGTTAAACGAAATTGATATTTCGTATAAAGGAGCCGGGTTTGAAAGCCCATTCGATGTTTTGAAACTAAACCCTCCCCCCCCCCCCCACAGACACACACCTCTGTCTGTCTGTCTGTCTGTCTGTCTGTCTGTCTGTCTATCTATCTATCTATCTATCCATCCATGGTACAACATTGTGAACGACGAGGATACATAACTGCTCCCGAGTCGGTACGACATGGTTAACCATCATAGTCAAACAGTGATGGCTACCATAAAGCCAGCGGTTATGGCTTTCATATGACCATCACTTTCCTTTCGAGAAAGCGAAACAGTGTTCACTTTGAAACCGCGAAACACCAATTACCCATGCGAGACAGAATAAATATTCCAACAGAAATGCAGATTAACGAAGTTTCAACAAATTGGCCGAAAACCGAAAACATTTCATTGTTTTATGACCAATAAGTAGCAAAATCCGTCATTTCCTTACCAAATTCCATGATTCCTGCCTGTGTTTCTGCCATTTTAAATTTAGAATCGCCATATTGGTTGCAATCTTGTAAACATCGCAGCTGGTTAGCTGACCCATAATCTGATTACGACAGGTAAAATGGGAGACGAAATTCCAACGATTTAACAGCGAAATCTGAATCTGTGATGTTGTAGATGTGTGTAGATGTTGAAAATGGAGCGTGGACTACTTTTGTAGAGTTCCTCCAGATTAACCCATGGTACCCGATCTAGTACAAAGCATTGTGGGAGGCCAGGGAACCAGGCTAAAACCAGGAGTGAAGCAGATTAATTTTAAAAAGAAGATTTGCAAACATATATATTGTATAACCAATACATTATAAAAATTAAACTAAATAACGACTTTATGATCTTCTTTCCAAATATAAATGTAATGGAAGAACTCTTCTTCGACAAGGACTTTTACAATCTGACTTCTATGGTGATGTGATTTACAAACTTCGTAAGATTCTTGGTCATGATCACTTTCTTACTATCTTTGTTAAACTTGTTAAAAGGTTTATCAAAAGAGGTTATGACCCTATCATTTTGCAACGTACTGCATGCTTGGTGTTGGACCCATTTACAGTTCGCCACTATGCTTTCCTCTTTAATTGTACGATGACCGGACGGGCTGTGGACCCTAAGGTGACGTCGACCTAAAAGAGTATGAGAGTGGACCTTTAGAAACGGCCGAACACGACACATATTGACGAAATATTGTAGTCTCGGTCCAAAAGGATGTTTATCGCGGTCTTGTCTTGTCATGCCCTCAATGGTTTATTCTCTTGTTGCTGTGGCTTCTGCCAAGTCATCGAGTATCTGCTCTGTGGCTTTCTAGGCTATTGTTTGCTTTGTATTTATATATACACGAGCATCTTTGTGTTTTACTTATATTGCCTATTAATGCTGCCTTGATGGTTATAGAATAGTTCATGTCGGGGATTTCTTTATTTACACTGTCCCGTTTAACTGAGATGACAATAGGGTTAGTGTGAGGTTCGATGCACCCTAGAACCTTGTTTAAACACCCACAAGAGCATATTTGTGTTTTACTTATATTGCCTATTGATGCTGCCTTGTTGGTTAGAGATTAGATCAATCTTTATTTACACTGTCCTGTTTTAATGGGAAAACAGTAGGGTAAGTGTGAACCGTTTAAACCCCCAGCGGCCTTTTTTGCCACTGACCGTTCCAAGGCGGTAACCCTACTGTCAACCCTTTTGGTGTTTGTGACGTCATATGCCTTTATTATTACTATTGCCATTCTTGTTTGTATTTTTGCGTGTTTTGGGGTTAACTGTGTTTTGTGAAAACTGCATTTCCTGTTCGGTTTTTATACCTACTTTTATTTATATAAAATTGGCAAAAAGTTTGTATCGCAATAGTGAATTATAGTGTAAATATTACGCGCGTGATAACCACCACCGGCCTACTCTTACGGTTGTGCTATTTTTATGTACGTAAAATGAAAAAAACATCCGGGAAACTGGAGGAAACGAAACCGAACTTTAAGGAAAGAAATTCAGACTCACATTCAGAAAGTGATAAAACTATGGAGAATAAAACTGCTGAAAGTTATCCGAGTTATGGAAGTACCAAAATTGCAAGCATGGTGTCTAAATGGAACTTACAGATGTTAAACCAAATTGGTATTTCGTATGAAGGAGCCGGGCTTGGAAGCCCACTCGATGTTTTGGAAGTTGTCGGTGCCGATGGCTTTCTCAACTTGACCGAATCAATATCTGAAGAATGTAAACATGCCTTCACTTTTTTGACAGATTCTTTGGATTTTGTAATACTTCCGACGATACTGGAAGATATGACTCCAGCGCGAAGCGAGCGACTGGAGAAGCTGATAGAAATCATGCAAAGAAACTTAGCCAACTTGAAAGCCAATTATAAAAATGTACGTGATTCACCTACAAGGTAAGGGAGCGCTTTAAGAATTGGTCTGCCACGAGGCTGTTTAAAGTTATAATTTACAACATAATGTGGAATATAACTTTCCCTAGTCCTGATGCAAACTTAAAAGTCGTAAAAAGTAGATGCAGAAAAATGCGGATTCTAAAGTCTAAGGTAACATGTTTTGTCAGACAAAGTCGCAAACATGGCATGGCAGCGGGTTGACTAAATAGAGAAATGGACCTCCATTTCGCGAAAGGCACCTGGAAGTGCAAAAGGGACCTATATAACCATAATTAAATATTTTCCCCCATTATTTTCGTCTTGAACGGTGTATAAACTCTTTACACGGCAATATATACATGCCTGGTAAACATTTCTTTACTCAACAAAAAGGAGAACAATGAAAACAATAAAGCCACTTCCGAGAAGGAGCGAAAGCGCGCTTAACATCAACAAACGTGAGTAGGGCACGAAAATTCCACTCGTCCGCTCGTATTGACGAGTGAAATTCGAATCCGGACGAGTGAAACCTATGAATAGGTCGTCCGAGAGGACGAGTAACATTTCAGTAGAAAACAACAACAAAGAAAATAGTTCTTACATAGTTTATTAAGCAATTACATGCATTAAATAGTCGCAACTCTGTTTATTTAGCGATAAAGGTATACAGGAAGTAAATCACTGTGGTATTCATGAAAGGAGTTCCCAAATATATAATCCCTAACTTTTAATGTGATAAAAGACATTTTTGAGTATTCAAGGCCTTTTTTTCTGGCTGAAATGACTTTATTGACTTGTTTGTGATAGCTAAAAACCATTTGCCTGGTTGTATGATGATTTTAATTATAAAGTTGAAAGATTTGAAAGTGAAAGTAGAACACATTTAAGAGGTGCCGAATGAATGCAGTTTATTCACGGTGTCAACAAAGATCAGAATTTTATTTTCTTATATGCCACATGACCCCTACTATTCTCAGCAGTTTTATAGAGAGGCAGGTTTCATGACTAACAACATGTAAGTGAATCTTAGTTTGAATTTCATTTTGAAAAATGTCTAACTAAAAAGCTTGGACAATATTGCATTGGACTCAATGGGATTTGATTTACTTCCAGTACACCTATAAGGCGGCGTAATGTGAATATTTATTTTCTCTCGGATTCTTACCTAAACAGTATTTTACTTTTCGCAATGACTATAGCTCCGACAAAAAATATTTCACGGTGTTTTAAAACGCGTTTCGATTTTTGTTCGCATGTTTTTTGCCTCGGAAAGCTGTAATTTGGAGTTTCAGATTTTTTGAAGTCTTTAAATGATGACCGGGAGAGTCATCTTTCAACAAAATTAGGCTTGTTTGTTGTTAAAATGTAGATATTTGTATTTGCAATGATAATTCAGCATTATAATTTGCAAAAGTATAGCTGTATAGGTGTGACACCACCAAATCTTTTCCCTTACACCCTAAAATTGAACTTTCTGAGAAAATGTCAGAGAGTACTGTTGGCAAAGTATGCTGTCCAGTCATAGAAACTTAACTTTTAATCACAAAGCTAGTACCATGCTTGCATTTATGAGTAATTGGATGTTTATATATGCATGTAGTGCCACCAAATTAAGGTATGATGCCATAAATACACCAAATTGCACTTATATAGCACTTTTGGGAACTAAACATCTTGATTTCTTCAGCTTTACTGACTTTTTTAAGCATTTTATCCATTAGACTAAGTACAGATACGCCCAGTGTCATTTTATATATCGGTTAAGAAAGGTAAAACTGTGAACATTTTTACAGATTTTTTATCGCTGTCGACTGCACTGTACATTATTGAAACGGCCATATCTTGATCAATACTCAACCGATTCGCCAAACTGTATGATCTTTTTATGTGTTATATTCTAGGCTTTGCCAGAATAGAGGCTTTTAAAATTCACTCACAATTAGGGATTGTTATAGGTATACAGGAAGTAAATCACTGTGATATTCATGCCTGGTGTAGTCGAAAGGAGTTCCCAAATATATAATCCCTAATTTTTTTTGTGATAAAAGGCATTTTTGAGTATTTAAGGCCTGTTTTTCTGGCTGAAATGACTTTATTGACTTGTTTGTGATAGCTAAAAACCATTTGCATGGTTGTATGATGATTTTATTTATAAAGTTGAAAGATTTGAAAGGGAAAGTAGAACATATTTAAGAGGTGCCGAATGAATGCAGCATTTTATTTTCTTATATGCCATATGACCCCTACTATTCTCAGCAGTTTTCTAGAGAGGCTGTTCTCATGACTAAGAACATGTAAGTGAATCTTAGTTTGAATTTCATTTTGAAAAATGGCTAACTAGTAAGCTTGGACAATATTGCATTGGACTCAATGGGATTTGATTTACTTCCGGTACACCTAAAATGCAATTTAAGTCAACCGGATATTGGGAAATTGACGCATTTCCGTTTTCGGACATTCTAAAATGCGGCTCCCGTTCTAATTTCACGGAGCGCGAACGTTACGGTATTTGATGTTATACAAATAACACTTTCACAGGGGAAATCTTTAAGTGGCACTAGTCAGCTTTTAGGGGACTGGGACCAGGGCCATCAGGAAGGGGAATTGCAAAAATTATGCTGTTTTCCTGTGTTGGAGTTTAACATTTTCTAATACAAAATGTATATGTTTTTTTAAGATGAATTTTTTCACAGGAAAAAGGGAAAAATATATACCATGCCAGAGTAACTCTAATGGCCATGATCAGACTGCAGTGAACTATAGAATATGAATATGAATAGTCATCTATAATACTGGTCAAAGTTTCATAATTTTCATTGATTTATATAAAGTATAAAACCACACATTATGATGTTTCCCTTTGTTTTATTTGTATATATTACTGCTAAATGATGGTATCTGACTACTTTGACGTATGAACTTTTACAATTAGAACAGGACGAGTAAACATCCTATAAGGACGAGTGACATGTCAATGCCACTCGTCCTACAGTAAATTTGTTCAAATCCATTTATTCACGATTAAAACATATACAATGAGAAAATATCAAATTATTCGAAAATCAGATGAAAAAAATCTAAACGAGATTGTTATGTAGGTAAACTTCTGGTTCGCTTATACTTCACGGATGCGGCGGTGTCAAAGAAAATCGATTGATTATGAAATAAACATTTTTATAATAATTTATCAACTTCTAGTCATTACTGACCATTATCCCTCGATCTATAATGATTTGACGCGATTAATTGTACTGGAGCGGTGCAAGCAATTGTAAAACTATGTTAGTGTAAAAAGTTGTCTTAAATTCGGACACGCTATATCTTGGATTGCTTTAACAACTTGTAGCTTTATTTTGGATTGCTTTAACAACTTGTAGAAGTTGTTAAAGCAATCCAAAATAAAGCGTGTCCGAATTTAAGACAACTTTTTACACTAACATAGTTTTACAATTGCTTGCACCGCTCCAGTACAGTACTGGGAATGAGCCAGAATGCAGGAAATCACATCTAAATTTAAAAAATGTCATGCCCCCAGACCCTCCTAGCGGCCTCCAGCCCTATGTGCGGTCGACAAACAACCACTGGTCATTCGGCTTTGCATCCGAAATGTTTCATATGAAAATGGTGAATGTCTCATTAAAATCAAGCAAATGAGACATTTTGTCTCATTGAAATTCAATCCTAGGGTGATCCCTGTCTATACTTCATATAGAATACAATTTCGCCTTTTAAAAGTGTAAATTATAGCTATAATATGAGTTAGAACTTTTCTCCTGTTGATAGTTGGTGCAGATTCCTCCACGGATCACACTTTCAACTTGCAAATTGCTTTTGGAACCTATTTGCATTCAAAAAGTATTGCGAGGGTGAATGTCACTCGAATACCGCCCAAAAATTACTTATGCCCTAAATTTGAATGTTAAAGTTTTAATCTGAGTGATGTATGGTCAATTTTCTCGAGGTAGTGGAGCGAACGAGCTGGGGGTAGAGCGAACGTCAAGGAGGTAGAGCAAACGCCTGTTTAATTCCACAAACAACATACTTTGACATTGTCGATTCGAACGCAGTTGCGTCATGAACAGATGCTTTTTGTAGAATTGTTACCTTTTCTTCACTAAAACGCATTTAGCAGTGGATTAGGTGTGACTGTTTGTGCTTGCGGCACCAACTAGAACTCCTTTACATAATTCAAAGTTAGGTTATTTATGTTTGATGATCTATAAAACGATACATTTCTGACACATACACGTCTACGATATTCATTTCAGGTCCAGTTTTGCATCAAACCTGAACAAAATTGATCATAGTTGATATTGATTTTTGTTTTCCTAATATAAGTAATACATTTTTGTTTTAAGAATTAGGTAGAATTATCAGATAAACACATTTTTCAACTACATTCAATTATCACTGGAAATCCTACCAGTTTCAAACCTAAATCAAAAGTTGAAATAAGAATAGGGATTTCAGCAAATAATAACCTTTATCTGCCGAGAAAATCCAGCCAGCCACACAGGTTAATACTAATAGCGTAACCTTTAAAGATCTGAATGAGCTCATTTCAAGAAAGTTTGTGCCGCATACACATATACAATGACACCTAATTCACTGCTGAATTCATGCGTTTTGGGTGAAGAAACCTTAATAAAATCTACAAAAAGTAACTTTTCATGACGTAACTGTGTCCGAATCGACGTCGTCAAAGTATGTCGTTTGTGAAATTAAACAGGTGTCCGCTCTACCTCCTTGACGTTCGGATTGTGTGAGATCTGGTAGAATCTGGAGAATGTAGAGAATGTAGAGAGATTAGTTGGACAGTGGGGCCTGTTAGAATTAATATATCATTATACGATCAGACATTAAAATGGGGTAGCTTTAAAGATTATTAAAGCGTGTATTTAATAGTACGGACTTGTTATTTATTAATGCCCTGGTGACATAGTGTCACAGGACTTCTTTTGGTGCTATCGTGATCAGGATTATGTGTTAATTCGACATTATTAACACTTCGAACTTGGTGTTGTGGGCAGCTTCTGAACATGTTTGTGGACAATAGTCGATCATAAATGAACTTTGTTGACGGTTGGTGACAATTGTGCAATACGTGCAAGAAGAACTGGAGGCATATTCGACGACCGTGCGTAGCTTTACTGTACTTCTCTAACAACTATGGCTGAACAGGTAGAAAATATGTTTAGGTTAATTAGGGTAATGGGTGACCAGCTAACGAGGTTAACAACAACCATGGGGGGGGGGGAGCAAATTATTTAAGGATTGGATAAAAGGTATTGAGAAATACTCTTTGTTGGTTGGCATGGCAAATGACAGTATTAAATTGGTTGCTTATCAGGCAAGTAAGGGTCCCGTTACTGATTTCTTGAAAAGGTATAAGGATGCAAACCCTACCCACACATGGGCACAAGTTAAAGCAGAACTTCAAGCTCGTTTCGTTGAAGTTTTTGACCAACAACATGCACTTTTGTTGTTACTCAACGTCCTTCAAAAACGTAATGAGACAATTCAGGTATATGCCGAACGTCTTATTGCCTTCGGTGATGACGCCTTTGCAGGTCAGGCCCAAGACGTTAGGGATAGACAATTGATAGGGTATGTTATCGATGGTCTCCATGACGAAGGAATGAAACTTCGAGTCATGCGAACCAACCCAAACACGTTGCAAGATGCAATTGCTACTGCAACAGCAGAACAGAACCTTAGAAAGAGGTTTCAGTTAAGGACAGGTCATCATTATCAGAATGATGAACCGACACATGAACCGGCCATGGAAGTTGACCATTTAAGGAGGCAAAAATGTTCTTATTGTCATAAGAGTGGTCATGTAGTGGACGAGTGTCGAAAGAAAAAACGGGAAGTAAGTGCTATTACTGAAAATAAACCCCGTCGTAGGCCGATCGACCGGTTAGTGAGTTGGCAATGCCAAGAAATAGGTCACTTTGCCAGTGAATGTCGAAATAAGACAAATTGGTCGAACGGACAGCAACGTAGACTTGCTACGGGTCAGTTAAAAGATTCCGCTCTTCGCATGTAGAAGCCGGTGGGAGGAGAAATAGAAGCAAACCCACATTTAATATTGCATTAACATCAAACCCAAATTCTTGTTTGTTAAGGATCCAGAAACAAAAACTTAGGGCGTTAATTGACACCGGAAGTGACGTGTCATTAATTCATTGAGACGTTTATGACAAATTTAAACTAAAACCAAAATTAGATACAACTCGCAAAGCTTATTTACAGTATGTTACTGGTGGATTGCTTTCCTGCGATGGGAGGACAGAAATCATTTTTGAGATAGGGGGTATCAAAATGGTTGCTTAATAATGGTGTTCGTATTTATTATGACCTTGGGTGTATTAGGGTCGCTGGTAATTATGTACCACTTCAGGAAGATATTCACATTTCATCGATAAATCGATTGAAGTCTAAAACTAAACTTTCACCTCAAACAAGCGTAGTTTGTAATTGTCGAGCTAGGAAAAGTCCTAATTTTCAAACAAATGGTCAAACTTACCAAGTTCAGCAGTTGAACGTGGTTTTCTTAGCTATGAATCAGGTTAATTAGTTGCAAATTCAGTTTCAAAAGTAAAAAGAGATAAAATTGTTCCTATTGTGATAACAAACACCACAAACAAATTATTTACTTTAAGGAGGGGTTGCGCGGTAACTAAAATAGAACTAAATCAAAATCAACAAATTTTTAGTGTAACTAAAGATCAAAATGGTGATCTTAAGGATCAAAGTAAATTTGATAGCGTTGATGCTCCCCCCGAATTTAAGGCAAAATTAATTAAAATACAAAAATAAAATGCTGATCTGTTTGCACAAAAAGATACTGATTTAAGTCACACTGAAACAGTCAAAATGAAAATTGACACAGGCGACCATAAACCAATGAAATTAAGACCCTATAGAACACCACTAAATAACCGAAAAATAGTTGATCAGGCAATAGAAGAAATGTTAGATGCAAATATTATTTCCAGATCAAAATCTCCTTGGAGTTTCCCTGTGGTCATTGTAGATAAAAAGTATGGGTCTAAACGATTTTGTGTAGATTTTCGGGCCTTAAATAAAATTACAAAATCAAACGCGTACCCTTTGCCATTAGTAGACGATTTATTGGCCCTTTTAGGGAAAGCAAAATACTTCTCATTAATAGACCTCAAATCAGGTTATTGGCAAGTAGCCGTGAACGAAGATGACGTTGAAAGCACAGCTTTTGCTTGTCATAGAGGTCTGTTTCAGTTCAATGTAATGCCTTTTGGGTTAACCAATGCACCAGCTGTATTTCAAGATCTTATGTCACATGTTCGTGCTGGGTTAGACAGTTTCACAACTGCTTATCTTGATATTCAGTTCTACACTTGAAGAACATTTGGCTCACATTGAAAAAGTATTTTCAACATCGTTTAAAATTGAAGTTAAAAAAATGTGATTTTCTAAAAGCTGAGACTGAGTATTTAGGCATTGTTATCAATAAAGACGGAATTAAACCTAATCCAAAGAAATTGGAAGTCATAAAAGCATTACCTGCGCCTACCTGTGTAAAAGAGGTACGCAGCTTTATTGGTATGTGCAGTTATTATCGTCGATTTATTCCAAAGTTTTCGGACATAGCACAGCCAATC
Source organism: Cyrtodaria siliqua (assembly GCA_037043455.1). Taxonomy (NCBI): domain Eukaryota; kingdom Metazoa; phylum Mollusca; class Bivalvia; order Adapedonta; family Hiatellidae; genus Cyrtodaria; species Cyrtodaria siliqua. The sequence continues at coordinate 202,804 of JAWPHD010002422.1, read as the reverse complement.
ATAATTCTCACAAGAAAATATGCTAAATTTAAGTGGGACTTTTGAAAGTTTGAAGAACAGTTTAGCAATATTACAAATTTTAGGTTACCCTGACCTTATATCCTTTATACGGATGCAAGTAACAATTGCATAGTAGCTTGCTTGACACAGCCAGTAGATGAACAAACTGAGGCTGTTCCTGGTATAAAAAAAGAAAAACCCATTCACTTTTTGTCTCACAAGTTGAGTGATACCCAATGTCGTTGGTCTACTATAGAGAAAGAAGCTTTTGCGATTCATTACGCTTGCAGAAGTTAGATCACTTTTTACATGGGGCAACCTTCATAATTAGGTCAGATCACCTTCCATTGAAATATCTGTTAGATTCCCCTATGCAAAATAAGAAAATTCAAATGTGGGCTCTCGGTATTGCCGGCTATGACAGCAAGTTGGAGTTCATCCCAGGGGTGACCAACAGTGTCGCAGACATGTTATCTGGTTTGCCCTTAGATGCTGTACCCGAGAATACCGAGGGTTATGACCCTGACATCAATGATAACACCTATCAAGTTAATGCACTAAATTCGAACAGTTTTGAGCCAATGAGGTATGATAAGTGCAATGTTGATCTTGAAGATCATTTGCAAAAATCTAAGCTCGAACCTGACATAGACGTGGTAAAGACGAAATTTTAGTAGAAATCAAGGCTGGACTTCGAAATGACAAATTAACACCTACCTTAGCAAATAGGCATGTTATTCACGATGATATATTGTACTATATCTCAAACGCCGATTCAGATCCTATCTTACGTCTCTATCTTCCAAGTCACTTAAGACCAGAGGTTATTCAGCAATATCATGACTCTAATGGTCATATGGGAGTTGACAAGACATATGACACAATTAAACAGAAGTATTTATGTTTAAAGAACCGCTAAATTATGTCTCTAGTTGGGTTACTTGTCAAACCAGAAACTTGCAAAAGATCAAACCTCCATTGCAAGAATCTGATATTTCTCCCTATGCATTTGCAAAGATAGCTGTGGACGTTCCTGGTCCATATCCAACATCACTGTCTAGTAACAAGTACATCGTAAGTTTTATCGACCTATTTTCGAGATTTCCCGAGGCATTTCCTGTACCAGATAAAAGTGCTGCGACAATCGCACATTTGATAATTGACGAAATATTTCCAAGATACGGGGCGTCGATTGCTCTGGTGTCAGACAATGGCGCGGAATTTATAAATAGAACTGTTAAAGAGACCCTGGCTACTTTGAACATTCATCATATTACTACGTCCTATTACCATCCTCAGAGTAACAAAATAGAACGGTACTGACGCGTGTTAGGTGATATTTTAGCAAAAAAATGAAGGATAATTTGAATACATGATATGTGTATTTGAATCAAGCTTTGGCTGCAATTCGATTTAATGTCAGTGAGTCGTTGACATTTTTACCATTCTTTCTATTATACAATAGGGATGTCGTGTTGCCGATAGACACAATTCTCAAACCACGCAGAAAATATGTGGGTGAGTATATGCATAAAATCGCCCTAGAACAACAGCATAAATCATTTCTCTTAGTTCATCAAAATCTTAAAAATGCAAAACGCCGACAAGCCAAATATGCAAACAAAAATACTAAACTAGTCACTTTTGAAGTTGGTGACCCTGTCTATTATAAAAAACCACACTCGAAAGAGCAAATTAGAATCAAAATGGCGTCCTTATTATCGCATTATCAAACAAACCACACCTGTCACATACATTATCAAGAGCCAGCTTGATGGAAATGTCACTAAGGTCCACCTTCACCATCTCCGCTTAGCTATTGTTGATGAGTGGCAGATACCAACAGATAAGTTAAGTCGACCAATTAGGAAAGCTAACTATGTGATTCCACCGATAATCGATCATAATTCCAACCCCACCTCAGATACATCTGACAGTAATGCGGACGATGAACTGCCATTAGCTAAATTGGTCAAACATTACCGTCAAGAACGTAATAATTCTGACGGCGAATCTGACATCCCTTTGATGGAATTAAGCAAACGAATTCGTGCTCAAAGTAAACACGCACATAACTCAGACCATGAAAACCCTAATTCTGACACATATGTTATTGTTGAAACACCCATCTCATTTTCATCAGGTGCAACCAAAATGAGGGAGTCAGATTCCGATAACATGTCAATTAGTTCAGATAAGCCAGATAAAAAGGAAAATGAGATTTCTGTTATCTCACGCAAGAAGCGTTTCTCACGGAAAAAATCCGACAGACAGACAAAAAGTGAGAAAACAAATAAGATAGTAGCAGCTATCAAAGCGATTAGTGGGTTGCTTTAGGCTTCAAACATATGTGTTGTTTGAATCGGTGGGTTGCTTTAGGCTTCAAACATATATGCTGTTTGAATTTTAAGTTAAGACTCATATTTCTGTAAGGTTCAGAAAAAGCTGAGAGTAATACTATTGAGTATTAAGTACTAATACGTCATGCAAACATAAAGCAGATTGAACAGTGAACCCTTCCTTATATACGTCCAAATAACAATACAGTCATTCCAATGCAACACCATATTGGAGAATTAAAAACTCAACCTTTCAAAATTGGGGATTTTAGTTTGGGACAATTGCCTTAATAGCTCTGATCACTGGGGATAAAAATGTAAAAACTCTGTTCTGCCAAAAGTTTTGTGTGAGTATACGGTGAACTCTCAGAGAAGACCGAGGGGCTTCGATGCCGGCTCCGATTTCCTGGCAGCATGTCTTGCTGAAAAGGGGTCAGCAACTCTTTCATCACGTGATAAGCCAATGGACAGAACATACCGTCTGATCTTCACGACACGGTATCTGTGTAAATATCCGGATATATCGATATATGTAGAACTGTGGATACACGTGTAATACTAGAGACTAGCTCTATATATATACATTATGTACTTGTGAACTTTTTATACTAATATATACACTTATCTTATATAACCTGGTGTTATATAAACTGGTGACGTCAGTCAAAAACTGAATCTAGACTTGTTGTAAATAGAACATGTGCAATTTAGACGGACTAACAGTGGTTTAGTCCCGAATGCTACCCCATATATAACGTTTACAATATTCAAGTATTTGAACCATTGTGTGTAAATATGAAACTAATTGGAAGCGTTTTGGAGATCAAACTATCTTTGCTGTATACAATTAGTGAGTTACAGGAGAGGAACTGCTAGACGCTAGTAGACGCTAATCGTTTACCTATAGCTAATTGTAACTACGGTACCACGTTATCAACAACAGGTGTTCGGAATTATCTATAGGAAATTTACCTGCTGATATCCTGTGGAGTATATTAACCTGGACAGATTAATAAACTCTCTGCATACAACTTTAAAGAGACTTGCGGTTATATAAAATGGTACGACAAACATTATGGGACGATGCCATGGAACACGTTCTTCTAAGGGCCGATGGTGTAACGTTTGGTGGAGCCCAACTGGACAATCCACCATGACGATACCGGGACAACGATGGCAGTGGACGTGGTCATATACATAGACGCTTTGCAGCGATTCTTGTGGCTAACTTTTGTGCCGTAGCATTTAAATTTACCGTGGATTTGAACTGCATTCTTTCTTCTATGTGTAACTGGATTTATTTATATGTTATACAGTGACTAAAGACACAAACATTTAATATTACATTTTAGTCTAAGAACTTGATTAAAACTGTTTTAATTTCATTATAACATTTCAAATTAAACATGGAAGGAATCTGTAACACTACCAGACCCTTTAATAAGTAATAATAATTGTTTAATAACAAGTGGTAGAAGTATCTCGCAGTTAATAGTAAATGACCATTATTCTAATATTTGGGATGAGCCTCTCAAATAGCAGATATTATATTAGCTTACTCAGCTATATAGTAGGCGGGATACCTTGTTAGACCAATTGAATAAATGTGTAGGAATCCAATAAGATGATTGCACGTGAGTGCAGGTATATACTGGGATAGGGAGATTGTGTGTGATCTTGTAGAATCTGGAGAATGTAGAGAGATTAGTTGGACAGTAGAGCCTGTTAGAATTAATATACCACTATACGATCAGACATTAAAATGAGGTAGATTTAAAGATTATTAAAGCGTGAATTTAAGAGTACGGACTTGTTATTTATTAATGCCCTGGTGACATAGTGTCACATGATGAATACCAAGCCTGAAAGATTTCTGGCACAGTTATGGCCCTTTTAAGATTTTAATACACAAACTTTGTACAGAATAGTTATCCTGAACCTCTGGCCGGATTTCAGCGTATCTTGGCAGGGATGATCAGTACCAAGTCCAGAAAAATTCTCCTGAGCTCCACTGGCCGGATTTCAAAGAATCGTGGCAGGGATGATAAGTACCAAGCCTAGTTGCGCATTTCGTGGCCATGTTCCAGTTGAATACATTTTGGCAGAGTCATGGCCCCTTTAAGGTTTTAATACACTAACTTTGTACAGAATAGTTATCCTGAACGTCTGGCCGGATTTCAGCGTATCTTGGCAGGGATGGTCAGTACCAAGTCTAGTTGCGTATGTCATTGCCGTGTTCCGGTTGAATGATTTTTGACAGAGTTATGGCCCCTTATACATAAGCTTTATCTTTAGCCAGTAGAACGCCCACAGGCCCTCTTGGACCTCCTGTTTAAATTTGTATTCATTGCGGTTTTGAAATTTGAATGAAATGCTTTTTTTCACCAAATGTTTTTTCAATATAAAAAATGGAATATAATGTATTGGAAATATATTTTTTAGCTCTACTTGCCAAGGGCCAGCAGTGTTTTTGGGATGGCGAGTTGTCCGTCGTCCGTCGTCCGTCGTCGTCCGTCTGTTAACTTTTACTTCGTTAAGACGATAGGGCCTTCATTTTTCATCCGATCTTTGCCAAACTTTACAAGATTGTTAATATTAATGAAAGTTCGAACACCAGTCAGATCGGAGCAGTCACAGCGGAGTTATGGCCCTTGATTTAGTTAAACATGCTCTATTTGGACTCGTTAAGATGATAGGGCCGTCATTGTTCACCCAATTTTAACACACTTTACCAGATTGTTAATATTAATAAAAGCTCAGAAAGATTCGAAAACCAGCCAAATCGGACCAGTAAGAGTGGAATTATGACCCTTGATTTAGTTAAAAATATATTTTGCCTCGTTAAAATGACAGGGCCTTCATTTTTCATCCGATCTTTACTCAACTTTACCTGATTGTTAATATCAATGAAAGCTGGGACTAGTTCGAAAACCAGCAAGAACTGACTAGTAACAGCGGTCAAATCTGGAGATAAGGTATTACTTAGGCAGAACCCTAAGGACAAAATCCCAAGGACACGGTGATACTAAATTGCACCCAATACCGTTTAACGTGAAAAGTAAACAAGGCAACAGGTTGTTGTCGAAAGAAATGGGGTAAAAGATAAGCGTAACGTAACACACGTGAAGAAATACAATCAGAAAGTTTTCAAAGAAAGCCCAGAGACTGCGCCTTCTACACGTGCAATTAACAACAAAACATATGTGTTTATGTGTGACCGTATACAAAACATTGCAAACTACGATTTTAACAAGCAACGCTTTAACAATGAACAATTGAAGTAGAGTTACAATGTTATAGACCTCTAAGTAGAATACTGTTTGTGAACCTAACTATACTTTACAAATAATGTTTCATTTATCACTACTAATGACACATTGTTACTACAGACAGTTTATTGAAAAGTGATTAAACCAATATACCATGACATGAGAACTGGGATAGTGATGATTAAATACTGATAGTTTAATAGAAATTCTGTCTAGTTAGAAAATGGCATGCCAATTGTGTTGACATTATTAACGATTACTTGAATGATGGTAATGTGGGAAGCAAATGTCACGTTGATACTCAATTACATTCTGGCAGACGGAAAAGTTAACAATTTAACCTCATGTTAACATAACAGTTTCAGAGGAATTTCATTGACATGCATATTTTAGGACTTAGTAGATTTTAAGTGTCTTAAAAGTTGAAACAATAATCTTTATTTTGTTTCTAATCCGGGTCTAAGTTAAAAGCTAAAAAGGGGAGATATTGTGGTGTATGTAGACTAGAATTATACTGCATGAATTGTACTGTAGAATGTATCTTATATTGGACGACTGTATGCATGTTTTAGTTTGTATTATACTATGAGAGAGAACGAATCTCCGGTCTTTGGTTATTTCTTGATGGACCCCACAGAGGTTATGACCTAATCATTTTGCAATGCACTGCATGTTTAGTGGTTGACCCATTTACAGTTTCCCACTATGCTTTCCTCTTTGATTGTGCGATGACCGGACATCTAGGATGTGGATCATATGATAACGCCTAGGATAATCTAAATACTAAAAGGACAGTAACGTTTGATGTCATCAATCTTGTCTTGTCGTACCCGTTATGGTTTATTCTCTTGTTGCTCTGGCAAAAATGCAAATACTCAATGACTTGGCAGAAACCAGAGCAACAAGAGAATAAACCACTTAGGGCACGATATTACAAAATTGAAGACAAACAGTAAACATTACCATCCATTTCCGAATTTAGAAAGACGTCGTCATATGGTTCAAAATATGTCGGGTCGTCGCTCAATGAAATCGGAAAATATATTAGTGAAGTGTGTGTAAATGGGCCAACCACTAAACATGCAGTGCATTGTACAACATTGTATAAAAGTGATCAGGACCAAGGATTGAAGTTTGTAAAACACGTTACCAGAGAAATAATGACTTTTAACTATATATATAGGACAAATGGCAAATTATTAAAACACAATCATGTGTTTACATTTATAATGTGCTCTTTATGAAAACGCATGTTCGTACAGTTAACAACAATTAACATAAAGTAGTCGACATAAATATAGACTCACGGGAAGAAAATGTATTAATACAGCTTGTCCAGTGGTGCACTGTGCAGAAGGTCACACTTCTTCAGAAGCTTGTTGTACGGTAAAGGTGCACTGGAAGCCAAGTCTTCCTCAGTGAGTTCTTTAAGGGGTTCTGTGTCTTCCTCCAAAATAATATCCGCACCGTCAGCATATGGATTTTCTTCTGTTCAAACGAGAAATCAATGAATTGAGCAACAGAGGCATACTAAATGTTACCTATGTGCATTTTGTCAGTGTGACAGTTTCGTCATCTACAAAATTTATATAGTCCTCTACCGTTTCAATACTAACATAGAGACCCATCTTCCTTTAATATTTGGAAAATGTCATCCTTTCCTTACAGAACATTCTTTCTGGGCGTATTGTCTTCTCCTTGTGGTTTACATTAAAACAAATATTGTAAACATTTACCGACGTGTGTTTTCATCATTCTATAGAAAGTGTGCCATATGTTTAAGGAGATTGTTAAAATCAAAAACGCCAATAATTATTTTGAAGTTTTGTAGAATGTTCAGATTATTGCGTTTTTCGAGCTTTGGAAGGCCAGGAGAATACATGATTGAAGCAGTTTGGCTTAAATTAACAACACCGGCATTAGGAGTGTCGTGGGAGTATATAAACCCTTCCGACCGCCTCTGGCTGGAAGATCGCAAAATCAAAAAAAATACAATGATTATAATTATATCAGGCGGTTTTATTTGTGTGGGGATCATTTTTAACGAAAAAAGTGAAAAACTGATTTTTTAAAAAAAAAAAGAGACTTCTTCCCCATCTACACTAGGCTCTAGGGATCATGTTTGGCCATGGAAAGATCTTTCTCGTGTTCGGCTAATTTCTTTGCCGTCTCATCCTCCTTAGGTAATGATACTACTCCCGATACTACCTCTGTAAATAATTAAATATTCATACACTAGGGACAACGATTACTGTACATCAGACGATAGTAAACACAGGTTATTGTCAAATACACAGATGGATCGGGCAACAAATTCTTACAGCATTAAACATCAGGTATGTTAGTGATTTATCTTTTCACTAATATTTGCAAGTTCATTGTTTTGCAAATTTAAAACTGTCGCAGATAATGTTCTTTTATGTCACTAAATGCATACACGTATACATGCGAATTTGTTTTCTGCCAATTGTTCCGGAAGTAAAACAACACAATAAAACAAAGACGAATCTTACTTGCACCGACAACAAAGACGAATCTTACTTGCACCGACAACAAAGACGAATCTTACTTGCACCGACAACAAGATTCTTGCACCGACAACAAAGACGAATCTTACTTGCACCGACAACAAAGACGAATCTTACTTGCACCGACACCAGTCAGCGTATCCAACGGTTCGTCAGCAAACTGTTCTGTCACTAATGCAGAATTCTTAATGGCAGATTTAGACCGACCTGGTGGAATACATATGTATCTATAAAGTCTGATCGACTCTTAAAAATTGTCATTTACTCCTGCATTCTTCTGAATCTTAGTTACATTTGCAAATACATGTATACGAGTTTTGACCGATATATGTAATGTCTTCATTCTAGGCACGTCCATCAGATAAAAGCATATATTTGAAGATAGTCAATTTACATTATCAATGTAACACTAGTCCTGTAAACATCGAAGTATGTATTTAATCATTTAGCAAAATTTAATGGTTTCGCATCGTGTAACTGAAAATAAAAAATCGTTAGTTGACAATACAGATGTCAATGTAGGCACATAGTGTTATGCGAATCTTGATAAAGGCCTCTTTAGTTGACAATGTTACGTTCACATACAGATGACAATGAAGGCACATAGTTTCATGCGCCTCCTTAGGCCGACAATTTGAAAGAGAAAGTAATTTTTATGTTATTATCGATATGCATGGAATTCGTATATTACCAATAACATGACATCCATATACAACGAATGTGAATTATTTGCATAATGGTAATACGATGTACAACTAACCCTGGCTGAGTCCGATACACTGGATGAGTCCTTGGTAAGGCCGTCCACCAACCCCAGCATGCCACTGGCTTATTCAATATCCTTCATAACCTCGGATACGGAGTCCAGCGCAACGATCAACTTATCTTTTAGCTGTAATAGTACCGCGTATAAATCACATATTTCAGCTGTAATAGACAGTACCGCATATAAATCACATATTTCAGCTGTAATAGATAGTACCGCGTATAAATCACGTATTTCAGCGGTAATAGATAGTACCGCGTATAAATCACGTATTTCAGCGGTAATAGATAGTACCGCGTATAAATCTCGTATTATAGGCGTAGGAACGTTATCCACGCTCAATTACACCAAAACTACAACATTATATAGGGAAACAATTACTTCTTGAGCGCTAACCTTTTTTTTCTCCCCACACACCCCTTGTCCCCCGGCTTCTACGCCTATGCGTATTTCACCTGTAATAATATGGCAGATGTTATATACAGATTGTGTTATATTTGTGACACTATTCGGTAAACAAAATGCCTAAGAGACAACATACGACAATGAGTAGATAATTAAGGCAACTAACCTTGTGCTTTAGCTTCGAATTCTTCTTCATCTGAACCGTTGGTCTGTTGACCAGAGCAGAACAGATCATTTTTACAAGTAAGTAGGCAGTTAGTGAAGGAAATACACGTCTATGAACGGCGAGATGATTTTTTGATATGCGCCGTCCACCTCATGGTGTGCATCTATAAGCACACCAGACGTCAAATGAATGAGACTAGCAGGCAGTAAGTAAATAGCTATATAGCGATACACAACAGTATACATAAACACCCGGCCCTTGGCCTAAAAATCACTTAAATAAGAACAATACATATACATTTACAATTACAATAAACAAAATATAAGTATGTGATGAACCAGACGTGTAATCTTGCTGATCATGCATAGGTTATATACAATACACTTATATGGTTGTTACGCTATGCGATCTACTCTACACTACAATAGAATACTATACAATACAATACATATTCGATGGTTTCAACTGTTGTTTAAATATATCTACCAACCTATAACAGGATTTAAAAAATACATTAATAATTTATAGTATAATATTCATGTAATCAAAACTGTAATTTTTTAACAAGAGCTGTCGGAGAACAGCGCAGCTCGACGATTCGATATTTCAGGGAATAATAAATTATATACCACCCGAAAACAAGACTAAAACAACGTGGTGTTGGGGTTGTGGGGTGGGGCGGGGATGTGGGGAGCGGGGGTGGGATGGGGGGAATAGAAACTCGCGCCGATATACAATTATTGTTAGAATCTCATACAAATTATAGTAAAATTTTGGCAGGGTGTGAAATTTTATTTTTATCAGTTTTAATCCAAAATTTCTGTCATTTTAAAGATGTTTGCTGTCGAAAGGCAACTCGGGGAGGGAGGGGATGAGAATCTAGCAATGTTTTTTTTATTGTGGCGCAACATAGCTATATGTGTAAGAATTGACAAAAACAACACAGAAATATATATTTTAAAAAATACATATTTTTTTTAAAAAGTCGGGTTTCGAGCGGAGGGGTGGGAACCAACATAGCTATATGTGTAAGAATTGACCAAAACAACACAGAAACATGTAAAAAAAATCGGGTTGGCGGGTAGTGGGCGGGGGGGGGGTTTACGGTGGGTGTGGGAGTGGGGAGGAGGGAACCCATGCCCCAATATAGGTAAAATATGAAAACAAATCGAGTTTTCAGTGAGGGGGCAACATAGCTATGTGTAAGAAATAAAGGATAAGAAATGTAAGAGATATAGACTTGTAAACACAGCTTACACGCAAACCTTGATTTGGGACGCCGACGGCGACGCCGGGATGATTACATAAGCTCTTATTCTTCGAATAGATAATTTCCTTAAAGGGAATATAGCGACACAGCCAAATAATCTTTATTATTGAAGATTCTGAACAACTTGGAACAGGGTGACAAAATTATCAAAATCGGATGATTAACAAAGAAGATTTGATCGTTTGAATGTTCTGTTGAAACGGATATGAAAGCCGCCATTTTTAGAGCTATGACATCACAGTTCTTATGACCATATATGGAATATTGATAAATATGAAAATTTACTCATATATCGGGGAAAAATTAAAGAAACGGTATAAATAATATGTATAACTAATGGCAATACTGTTTTATATGACCAGTTAAGGATTTTGCAGTGATTTGCTTTGCTTTAAATTATATTTTATCAATATTCCATATATGGTCATATGGAACTATGACGTCATAGTTGTAAAAAAGGCGGCTCCCATATTAATTTTAGAACAACTTTCAAATGGTCATATCTTTTTTGTTGATCATCCGATTTTGATAATTTGTTCACCTTTTTGCAATTTTTTCAGAATTCTCAATAAAAGAGCTGTTTGGCTGTGTCGCTACATTCCCTTTAAATTCCTTTTTTGAACTAACGCATTACTCCAATTTCTGACTTAACACAACTATAGTAAGCACTTATTACCGGTTGGACAAACTATAGTAAACACTTACCGGTGCAACTATTAACGATGACAAGGCTTCCACGGCTCTCATTACGCCCGTTTTTTCCTTGCTCTTTAAAAGGTCATCCAGCTCAGAGAGTAGGTCTGAGGCGTTACCCAACCGTATCTCAACCGTTGCAGCTGCCTTTGCAGTGTAGTTGTTCATTCTAAACGTTGGCACGCCACTGACAAAATATTCTGACGGAACTTCATTTCACCTATTGGAAACCGTATATCTTTTGTCAAGTTTGCATTTCCCCAAAGCAAGGGGTCAACTCTTTGACGCGGACTGGGTTTTTGGATGTATACTTATAAGTAACGCCCTCGATGATAAGTTTAGATTGCGCGATAACACTATTGCTTGGCTTATGGTTCACACCGTGCAAGACATTCTCTGCCATTCACACGAGGTCTTACTCGATACTATCTATTTTGTTGAAATCTTAATCTATAGAATTTTGGAATTTAGGCATTGTAGTACCTTAGAAAAGGAACCACAATGTCTCGTTATTTCCTTATATTATGGCGGATGGTTTCACATTAATGTAGAAGTATTGCATCGTCGACTGTAGCGGGTGGTTTGATGGCGAGACTGTCAGTGTTACTTTGTATAAGCCGAAAGGCAACGAAGACCTAGGATAGCGGAATATTTTCTCGTTGTTTTCAAGCAAACAAATACCAGCGTCCTGATACGGCCTCTCAATCATCCTTCCAACTTGCTGTACAAGCTTTGATGTTCTCCGCGATAATGTGGGTACTGAGGCTCCTCAGCCAGGCAGTGCGATGCTAGCTGTCAAATTAATCTGGTCAGATCGGAAGAATTGTAGCGGATTGTTGATCGATGACTGAAGCAGCGATGTGATTTTTAAGACAGGTTTCTCATAAGTATCATTTGTCTTGTCTGCCACAATAACTCGGGGACATAAATATCTCTTGCCCTTAAAATGGTTGTCAGCAGTGACTTTTACAGTGTAAGCCCCGACATTCAGATATCTGTGAGTCACCTCGACGGTGCCGTCTCTGCGGCGTCTGGCAGTTGAGACGTTTAATGTAAATGGATTGGTTGCTTCGTCCGGTATAAGTTGCATGGTTGTTGTAATAATAACTGTCGTTGAAGTCGTGGGTGTTGCAGTTGTTGTTATGTTATTTTCAGCTTTAATACCATTAGAACTCTCATATTGAAAGAATTAGAAGCATTTGGATTATTGTTTGCTGTTTAGTTGGGCATTGTAGTAATCACATGACCTCCGGTTGACATGTTAGTAGATGTTGCGTTGGCAGGTGCTTCTGTTGTCTGACCACTGTTTAAAGTTGTTTGTGTTATTATTTCGGTCAATACCGTTGATGTGGCTCCCGGGTCTGCACCACTAACGTCACGTCGCCGTCGTCCACTTGCTAACGTTGTTATGGTTGCATCTGCTGGTGTAGATACTGATGTTGACACTGTTGGTTGCGTTCATAGTTGAATTAATAGTCTTCGTAGAAGTGGCATTACTATTCGTCGTGGTGTTACCCGTGACTAGTGTGGAGGGTTTCAGAGTAGCTGGAACTTGAGTAGTAGTGGTATCTTCAAAGTGCTCTGTTTCTTTTAAATGACGGTCGATAAATACAAACGTTTCTCCGTCTCCAAAATCGACAATATATGTTTTAACTGATCCCTTAGGACACCGGACGATTGCCATAGTGGTTTCATTGACTTCAGATCTGCCAGCGGACGGCATTTGAATAGCGACATAGATCATTTGTTGCCCTGTTTGTACTGTAATACACTCTGTGACCGAGCTGATCTGGTTATACGCGCGAACACAAACGTTGTATGTGCCCCAGTCTGGATAAATGTACTCGTGGGTATACGTAGGAAAGAAATAGTTGTCACTAAAGTAAAAGTATGTATCCGTGAATCCATTTCCTTGGTCTATCTGGAAGTTAACTTTCGCTGGGCCTTGCAATTTTGTGTTGAGATCGATCTGCAATACGACCGGGTTTTCTTTATCTATGACATCAGCGATACTTAAGGAAATTGCTTGATTGTTTTAAATAAACAGTAAATTACTCTCAGAATAATATTGCGATAGAGTAAAGGTTTGTACTTAGCCATGTCATTCCGCCGTCAAAACAATCAAAAACAGAAACCACCAAATCGTTCCCGTAGTGTTACAGTGGTGCTTCGTTTTGCTTACCAGCACTTTCCAATATCACATAGTTATTAACAACCTACCTGTATGTGTACATTTAGGTATGTATGTACGTCTGTGGAACAGTATTGGACTCTGTATACTCACTCTAGCCATACAGGAAATAAATCACTCTGGTATTCATGCCTGGTGTAGCAGGCATAGTCGAAAGGAGTTCCCAAAAATATAATTCCTAACCTTTTTTGTGATAAAAGGCATTTTTGAGTATTTCAGGCCTGTTTTCTGTCTGAAATGACTTTATTGTTTGTGAGAGCTAAGAACCATTTGCATGGTTGTATGATGATTTTATTTAACTTGAAAGTGAAAGTAGACCACATTTAAGAGGTGCCGAATGAATGCATTTTTTCACGGTGTCAACAAAGATCAGAAATTTATTTTTTATATGCCACATGACCTCTACTATTCTCAGCAGTTTTCTAGAGCGGAAGGTCTCATGACTAAGAATATGGTAAGTGAATCTTAATTTGATCTTCATTTTGAAATGGCTAACTAGAAAGCTTCGAAAATATTGTACAGGTCTCAATGGGATTTGGTTTACTTCCAGTACATCTATAAGGCAGTGTAATTTTCATTTTCTCTCGGAAAAAAAATCAAATTAAATAGTCAATGAATGGGACAATATACAAACATAAAGAGTGGTGCATACAGGGTTAGCGACTTGGAACGGTCAGTAGGCAATACGGCCTATTGGTTAACTTATATTAATGTTATGAGTACACAACCTCGCTATTAACCCTTCTTGACAAGACAGTGTAAATAAAGGTATATTCCATCAAAAAGGAAATCTTTAACAATATAGTCAACGCCTAGAAAAAATAGTAAACGACACACTTAAATGTTTTTGTATATATATATAAATAAATACTTAATTAGAAACACCTCAGAATGTAGCAATAATTTTATATAATAACCAAAGCAGTTGCAGCCAAAGGGTAAACATATCTATAAGATACGATTAACAAACCTAAAGACATTTTGACTTGTTTGTTTTACAAATATACACCCTTAATTCACACAAAGTACTATCGAGAAAGGCATATTATTGCAGTAGTAGAACCGGTATGTCAGACATAGTTTTCTGAGTATTAAAATATTCGAATTTGTACTATCCCGATATCCTGGGTACCGATCCTTATGAGTAAGCGTTTTCGTACCGATCCGTTTTTTCTTTTTTCTTTTTTGTTTTGTTGTTGTTGTTTTAAACAAGAAATCCGTGGATTCACATGTCTCGCCTAACGGGGGCAAGACTTAAAAATAAAAAGGTCAATGATGCTTAAATGAAAGTTTGTAAACATTTTAGTAACTAAAAACAATCGAGTTTGCCGTTTGCTGAGATAACATTTAAGTGCATTTGTTTAAAAACAAAATGCCATTCTATTAAAAACAAGAGGCCCAAGAGGGCCTGTGGATGCTCGACTGGCTAAAACGGCTCTTATATCAAGGGTTGTCGACATAAAATTCCCATCAGTAGTTTTTTTGTTAAAACATTGCAAAAACAACAGGGATAGGATGGCCTAAGATCGCTCAACTGGTAATCATGGGCAATAAGTCTGCTGTGTCTAGTCTGGCATGGACATTTTTTAATTTGTCCCACTTTCTTTTATGAATGAAATTTCATAAAAATGGTGGGGGGGTGGGGGGTGTGGGGGGTTGGTGTGGTTGGGGGGTTATATAAACATTGTAAACAAATATGGAAAAGATCAGATAAAAAATGAAGTAACTACAGATTTAACAAAGGAAAATACAATATAGCATTTTTCACAAATCAAGGCCATAACCTGTCGTTACTAACTAGATATAGCTGGTTTTCGAACTTGTTCAAAATTTCAATGATATACCACACTTTGCACAACTAGACATCATACTGAGGCTTCCTGCCAAATTTTGTAGAAATCCAACAAGCCGTTTAGGAGGAGTAGCGCCGACAATAAATTTAAAGTAAAAAATTTCAAAGTGCCATATCTCCGTCATAAATCAGCAAACTAGAACAAAAGCGCAATGTGCACAACTAGACATCTTACCGATGCTTCCTGCCAAGTTTCGTCGAAATCCAACAAGGCGTTTAGGAGGAGTAGCGCCGACAAGAAATTAAAAACAATTGATAGCTAGATCAGCATTCCTGTGAAGTTTCATGAAAATCCGTCAAGTAGTTCAGAGGAGTAGTCGCTACAAGTTTTCATTATATAACTCTATGTAAACAAAGATGGCCACTGGTGGCCATGTTTAACGTCAAAGCAAAATAATTTTTACAAGGATCAACATCATGTCATACTGATCATTTTAGAAAAAGTCCCATATCAATATCACTTACAGTTTTCAAGAAGTAGTCGCTACAAACTTGCATTTTGAAAATCTATTTTTAGCCATGGCGGCCATCTTGAATTTCCGATCAACCTGAAATGTTGCTAGGACCATTTATACATCAAGAGCAACATTTCTGTGAAGTTTCATGGAAATCCATCGAGTAGTTTCAGAGCAGTAGACGCTACAAGTTTTTACTAAATAACTCTATGTAAACAAAGATGGCCGCTGGCAGCCATTTTAAACGTCAAATCAAAAAGTCCCATATCAATATCACTTAGAGTTTTCAAGAAGTTGTCGCTACAATCTTGTTTTTTAAAAATATATTTGGATTTCACATCAACTTGAATTTTTGCAAGGATCAACTAGACTTCATGGGCAAGTTTCATGAAAATGCATTCAGTAGTTTCAGAGGAGTAGTCGCTACAAAGAAAGTTTACGGACAGACAAACGGACGACGGACATCGCACCACGGCATAAGCTCTGCTGATCTCTGATCAGTAGAGCTTAAAATCAACGAACCGGAAAAAAATGCAATAGGCACAGCAATGCTTCCTGCTAACACGACGTCAAAAAATAAAACATAATGAAATAAGAAAATTATTAAAAGAAAAATTAAAAATTTAAAAAAAAAAAAAATTAAAAAAAAAATATCAAAACAAAAAAAAAAGTATAAACAAAAAAATATAATATCTATTAAAAATCAAAACAAAAAAAAACACAACAAATATACTAATAATGAAAAAAAGGCAAAACATCTGGTAAAGTTTGGTAAAGATCAGCCCTATCGTATTAATGAGGCAAAATATAGCATTTTTAACTAAATCAAGGGCCATAACTCCGCTGTTATTGGTCCAATGTGACTGGTTTTGTGCGAGCCTTCATTGATATTAACAATCTGGTAAAGTTTGGTAAAGATCGGATGAAAAATGAAGGCCTCTGGCCAGTAGAGCTAAAATCATCAGCTCCAAAAAGTAGGTCAAGGTCACAAATGAAATCCAGGCATCCAAAAAAAAAAAAAAAATACCGAAGACAACAACTATGTCAAAATAGAATTTGTTTTCTTCCAAAGATTAAGCTATAAATTAGGTTTAAATCATCTAGTGCATAATTCTAGTTCATGAGAAAGTGATGTAAATGTAACAATTAAAGTTATCTGCCCTTTGCTTGGAAGGTGAAGGTCACATCCACATTTGCTTTGTCACGTTGCGATGTACCACTCAAGATACAACAAAAAGCAAAGTTTTAAAGGTCTAGTGCATACAGTTTGTGAAAAAGTGACCTAAACGCAAAAGTTGAACCTAAACATTATTAAGTTATCTGCACTTCGCTTCGAGGGTCAAGGTCACTTCCACATTTGCTTTGTCACGTTGCCATGTACCACCAGAGATACAGCTATAAGCAAAGTTTCAAAGGTCTAGTGCATACAGTTTGTGAAAAAGCGACCTAAAAGTTGAACCTAAAAACTATTAAGTTATCTGCCCTTTGCTTCGAGGGTCAAGGTCACTTCCACATTGGCTTTGTTACGTTGCCATGTACCACCGGAGATACAACTATAAGCAAAGTTTGAAAGGTATAGTGCATACAGTTTGTGAAAAAGTGACCTACACGCAAAACTTGAACCTAAAAATTAATAAGTTATCTGCCCTTTGCTTGGAGAGTCAAGGTCACTTCCACATTTGCTTTGTCACGTTGCGATGTACCACCTATAATACAACTATAAGCAAAGTTTGAAAGGTCTAGTGCATACAGTTTGTGAGAAAATGACCTAAACGCAAAACTTGTATGTTGACGGCGCCGCCGCCGGCGGAAAAGCAACACCTATGTCTCTATTTTTCTTCGAAAAGGCGAGACAAATACGTCCATGTTATATTTTATGCTTATTATATAATGTCACTTTAGGTAATACAATTATTTCAACGAGATATGAGTATTATTGTCTTTTATTATCCCAAAGACTTTGCCAATAAGTGATATTACTAATCAAAAACGTAGCAATGGGATGGGCATATATAAGGTTTACAGCCAAGTTGCAATAGTTCATACAGAATACCGTGCCATTGAGAGATTCTTCTTTTGGTACACTGCCGGAGGGAGTATACTCCTTAGAACAACACACACATACACAATATTGCTATTGTCAACCTCAGCCTTTTGGATATGACGTTTTAGCATTTTAGATGTATGCATTTCATCGCAGTCAGCCTCCTTGAGCGCATACAGCCTGTGGCCCAGTGGATAGCAAGATGGACTTGAAATCCGGAGAACCCCGGTTCTAGCCTCGCCGGCGCCACTAAGTTTCGTCTGTGTGTTATTAGGCAAGACACTCTCGTGAAGACATATGTAGCCTCGTACTTCTGATGGAGACGTAATCTGGGTGGTCCTTTGTATCGGAGTTAAAGTTAAAGAACTACAGTATTCTATTTGTTATTAAGATTATGGCAGGTTCCCGGATTCCTACGTATAGCTCCCATCTCTCTGGGGCGGGTCTTAATAACATATAATTTGTTGGTTGGTTTAAACATATTTTAATTGCAACCTTTACATTAGTTTGCTGATAATCCGTTAAACAACATCCAATTCATTCAATTCTGTTTCTTTAAAAGTCCATCTTCAATAACTTCACCCACAAAATTAAAAGTAAAAGTATACGTTTTCAACAACAAAAATTAAGTACATACTGATATTGAGATCAATGAGGGATGGATAAATAGACCCCTGTATTATAGTCTTTGTCATTGTCGCAACAATCCCCGTCATTGGCAATAAACGTTCGATCTTTTTTAGGTAACTGTCATTTAGTTTGCACTATTTTTGCATGCACTTTGTCTGTTTACATACTATTATATATCGTTTAGTATCGATTCTTGAGATCAGAATCGCGATTCAGTATCGTAGGACCAAAACAGACGATTTACCGATGCATCGACGAAATCGACCCAGCTCTAGTATCCATCTTGCATTTATTTTCTTAACTTTCAGATGCTTTTTCAAAATTAGATGAACTGGTGCTAACGACAAGTCTGTCATCCGAGCTAATTGTCTTACTGTGTATCGAGCATCAGTTTTCAGGATTTCACGGATTTTTTCAACGTTTTTCTTGGTCGTTGACGTTACAGGACGACCAGGTCGAGCAGTCAACGACCAAGCGCTGTTGTCCGGATTTAAATTTGGCCACCCACCTACAAACAGTACTATACGACATTTGACCATCCCCGTTAATGTCACATACCTCTTGGTGAATGTCTTTCGACTTCAACCCAAGTAATGACCTACCTCTAATATAGGCCCTAATTTCAAGCACATTTTCTGCTCGTTTGCCAGTCATTTTGCATATAGTGTAACGAATACGCTATTAAGCAATATACATTGCACCGAGGTCAGTGAATGTATGAATGAGATTTTTACCTTTGACACGCGTCAGTGATCACTCTAGCAATACGAAGTGGTTTTGTAAATAATGCACGAGTTCCGCGAATAATACAGCAGTCGCATTATGTATGTATTTTTTAAAAATAGGTTATGACTATAATAAAATGCAAAAAAATATGTTAAAGCTACAGAGTCCCTATATCAATCGATTTCTTCTTTGTAGGCGTGTCTTTATTTGTAACTTCATGTTCACCAGCTCATGTCGAAATCGGGTATTTAAGCGAGCAAATATAGCGAAGGAAATCATGTACTGTATATACATCGACCAGTGCACATCGTACCTATACACAGGTAACAGTAATTTTTACGAAAAAAAAAGTTAGCGTCTTTCGGGGCTCGAACACACGACCTTCTGATTTCAAGTCCTCTGCTCTATCCACTGAACTACGACGCTACTTGAGAAAATAGTATACTAACTACGATATATTATGAGGCAAAATAACTTAACATATTTGAACGCAACTAATGATGGATCAATAAATATGCAGTCCATATTGTCGCACGTGTAAATTAACATTGCCTGGTGTAATACTGTATCTTATCAATATGAAACTAATACTTCGCCTCAAATCAACCATATCTCGACTTGTTATTTAGCGCTTTATGAGTTTGTGTGCGCGCTCTTGTTATTACGTAATGCCTATTTAGTGTTAAAAATGCTACAAAATACCAATAAATAGCAGTGGTCTAGAGGTTCAGCGTACATCTTTCAAATCTTACAAGTGCAAGGCTGTGGTTCAAATCCCGTTCCGGGCAACTATTTTTTTATCACATATATTCTGGAGCCGTATATTTATCGATGTTACCTGTACGGAGGCTAAATAAAAATGTGAAATTGTACGTATCGATTTCTCCTTATATACCGACTTTTGGGGTGTTCGTCGATTTGAAACTACTTCACACGTGACTCATTCATATTCATGAGTTATTACCAGTTAAAATAGGGACTGTACAGCTTTAAGAAGGTACTATTGTAACAACTGTACCAATTTTAACAATAGTTGCCATGGTTAGCAGTTAGTACAGTAGTCTATGCATTACCCTTCTTCTTCGATGTTTTTATAACAGTTTTCAATTTCATATGCATACTTCTTTATTGTGATGTATGTAGGTGTGGTAATTCAAACTGTGTTAAACATCGTTAAAATAGACATTAGACAATTACAAAGCATTAAAATAGACATCTAACTGAATTTGTGTTTGCATATGTTAACTATTGTTTCGTGTCTTTATTATATGTGTAATACTTATGCAACATGCCTTAATCATAATACCAGGGCTGTATATGATATTGAATAAATCATACACCTAAATATGGACTTATACAAAGCGAACATACTCATAGTTCTCTTATCTAGATCCTGTGGACTGTTTTTGTCTTTTGTGTAATATATACATACATAACTTACATATTTTGAGAATCATAATTTATAGGCATAATATAAATGGCTTTAACCAGCTAGGCTAAATCCCAAAGCCGGAACGTTGAATTTAGAGTAACAACTCATAATTCATTATACGCATATTCAATCGTAGGTATTTTAAGAACCCTTGAATAAAGCTATACTTTTAATCGGCTCAAATACATAATTATATGACCTGAACACCTGGATAGAGATTTAAATAACATTTTTAATGTAATTTTTCCGTTATTTGACGGGTTGGTTCCTTTAAAGATTACATATTGAAAGTAATAGTGTAGATAGATAGATAAACTTTATTAATACAAAAGACCAAATGGCCTATCAGTATACAATACAAAATACACATCATATTTATAATTAAACAGTCAATGGTTTGCAGTCATTAGTTTTAACAGTATTACTAGTATGTTATATATTCATTATTGTCCAACTGTAAATACATGTTTGTTATTTTCAAACATATATTTATACATATAGTCGTCATAACCTTATATTTTCTTATTATCTTAAGGTAAGGCTTACATCAAAGTAGAAAAGTATATGACTTTTCACATCAGACAGATATGTCATTTGACATTATATGATAAATAAGCAAGTAAGAGGAGGAATTCCCCTATGTTATATCTTAAGTTTCGTTTCTTTTTTGAAAGCTTTTAAAAATAAAAATAGCGAGATTTCTAACAATTTTAACATTTTTTGATTGCAACAATTCTATAGATTTGGGTATATTTGGTATTTTCCAATAAAACTTTTTAATATACACCTCTCTAAAATCATGATACAGTGGACATTCTCGTATAAAATGAAATTCGTTCTCTAAAGAATTACGAAGTTTACATTTTCTTTCTGAAAGTGGTATTTTTGTAGGTTTGTGCCACCTTCCAGTCTCTATTTCAAGTCTGTGAGATGACACTCTAAGTCTTGTTAATGCGAATCTAAAATTTTTGTAGTAACGTTATCTAAGTAGGGTTTAAAACTGAATTCCGAGAATAAAATGTAACAATTGGCTCTAGTTGAAATTGATAAATTTTCGTTCCATTTCTGTGCAAAAGTATCATTTAATCTCGGATCAAATAGAGAAAGAAAACTATTTACATTTCCCACCCCTTGGAAAAAACATACATCATAAAATCCTAATCTTTCAAGAACATTTTTCACAGATCTAACCCAAGAAATCTTATTTGGATATTTGTCTAAGTCTGCTAACAGACACGGTGCAATTACATATATGCAATTTTAATATATTTTAACTCATTGCATTTCAAAAGTTTAAACCAATAACGAATAATGGCTTTTATTCTATATTGTTGTAATGTAGTTCTTCATAACTCTTCATCAATAAAATCGTTTTGAGTTTGAATTTTTACTCCTAATAAACGTTTACAAAATTGTAAATGAACTCGTTCGATTACTTTAGCCTCTGAAAATGTATACACATATGATTTTAATTTGTATATTGCTTTGAGAGCTTGTCCAGCTAGTGCCTCGTGGGTTTCTCTGAAAGACCCACCAGTTGTAAAAACTATCCCTAAATACGTAAATTTGTTGACAATGTCAAGTTGTGAACCATTATAGATAAAATGGATATTTCTTCTGTTTCTCCCACCTTTTTTAAACACCATAACTTTTGTTTTATTCACATTTACTGTAAGTTTCCATTTAGTACAATAATCATGCAAAATATTTAAACCATCCTGTAAACCGCTCTCGTTTTCTGAAACGATAACTATGTCATCAGCGTAAAGAAGTAAACATAACTTTAACATACCCATATCAATTTCCGTATATCCTTTTAAAATAAAAGTTACTTCTAGGTCATTCAGATACATGGAAAACAAAAATGGTGACAGACATTCACCCTGAGCGACTCCCAGAAAACATGTATATGCTTCGCTCAACTGATTCTCATATTTAACACATAGATTTAATAACTTCTAAGATTTTTCCCCTTACCCCAGTCTTTATGAGTTTATACCATAATATATCTCTTACAATAAGGCTTTGGTAAAATCAATAAAGGCGACATATATTTTTTTGTTATCATTCAACAAATGGGATATCTTCATATGGTTGAAAAAAGCCCATTCTGGAATATTTACTGACTTGAAATATTCTGCAAAATGAGACGCCTTTAGCGACTTTGATTTATTTGGTGTTGACAAACCTTTTAACATTTTCCAGTACTCTTTCGCATTTTTGTAACGCATGTTTTCTAATCGTTTTGTTTGCTTTTTATCAAACTCACATTTTTTGTTTCTAATAATATTTTTATATTCAGTTCGAGCTTTCGTTAAACTGTGTCTGTTTTCATCGGTTTTGTTAATTCAGAAATAGTTTAGTTTTTCATAAAATTCGCACTGCTTTTCTTTAAATGTCGAATCATACCATAGTTGAGTATTTCAATCGGAATTGCAATTTTTATCGTTAATTTTCTTTTTAAATAAATGACCACACGTATCATCGAACATTTTATAAAAACTATTTATGTTATTATCAATTTCGTTTTCGGAAGAAACGGTGTTTAGATTGTCTTCAATATTATTAAGATTATTTTTAAAAAGGTTCGTGCCAAGCATTTCTTTGAATAAACACGCTTTATCGTTATTCCATTTATAGGAGTATTCAACGTATTCTAGATCGCATTGACTTTCACAATTAACATTTGTTGGCTTACCAAATGAGAACAAAATAGAACAGTGATCTGATAAAACATTTGGTTCATCAACTACAAATGAAGTAAACAATGTCATTAAATTAGTCCGGCATAAAACATAATCAACTACACTACTCCCGTTAAGTGTAATACATGTAAACTTCCCTAATCCTTTATCATTCCCTAATCGTCCATTCATAATTCGCATACCTGATGATTTGCAAATATTTAATAAATAATTTCCATTTTCATTTGTGTTTTTGTCTTCAGAATCTCTTTGTAATGAAACGTCTTCTACATAATCGTCCGGTAATAAGTTCAAATTAAATAAATATCCATTCTCAACATAATCAAACCGTGTCCCCACTCTCGAATTCATATCCCCTGTAATTACAAAATTACATTTATTTTCAAACTTATTTTCAAAATACAACATATCGGCAATAATATCAAAAATATTTAGTTGTACAAACACTTCTCTGCTACTTCCACTTGGAATATTATAACATAAACATAATAATAACGGTTCATTTAAACCGACTAACTTTCCATCCAATTTAAGCCATATAATACAATCATCTACAGTTTTTAATAATAAATCATCCGTAACCAAATGATTGGAAATGTGTATAATTAAACCCCCACTGTCTCTACGTGCATTTTAAAGCTTTAACGTCCGGTGTAATGCGTAACAAGTGAAACCATCTATTTCATAATTGAGTTCATTATTTAACCATGTTTCAGTAAACAGAATTCCATTTATCGGCAGTTAGAGTATGGTAAAGCGCCGCCACGTTGTTAATCCTGAATTAAACGAATGATATGCATTTAATCAAATACAATTTCACCGATAATACTACAATTGAAATGATCACTCATCTTCAGATTTTAACGCTAACGAATGGTTAAAAAACGTCAAAAAATCGCCTGACGTTTTTAAAGACTTCATGTTTGCATCAAATAATTATCGACACAAAATGAAATTAAATGAAAATATAGAAATACCATCCAAAGCTATAGAAATAACACCAATACCATGAAAAAAATAATCAAACAATTCCTATCGATCGAATACAATATGAAGGTAGAAAATAAAAACGCTATTGAATTTGTATGGTGAACTATTACTTGGAATTATTTTTTTGGCGCAGGGTGACTCGCAAGATCGTCCCCTCCGCCAAAAGAATTCGTGTTAATTAATATGCCTCCACACATATTCAATAACCTATAGTGTAACGCTGCTAAATATCTTTTAATATCACAGACAAGTGTTATACAATCTCAAAAGTGTCTGCCATGAACACACAAGTTAAGAGTCAGATTTATATAGGAACAAATATACACATTCAGTCGGAACAATATCTGTGTACAGGATATATATACCTCATTTCTACTAAATATGTTAATATGTGGTTAACAATATCGTCTGCTGATAGATAAGATGATTGATGAAATATACTTGAAAATACAAAACTATGCTGGCGATAGGTTTTTCAACCACTTCTTAAGCCCAACAATTAAAGCTGCTTTGGTTATAAAGATAGAACCAATACATAAAACTATATTTATGGTAAAATAGCCATGCGCATTTTTGACATCTCGACACTATTGTTCAGTTCTTAAGCCAAGAAATCAAATGTAGCTTCTGTTTCGTTTCCAGTTTTCTTCTCATTTGCAACTATGCCTAATTCTGTACCACCAAAGACCAACTGAACCGAGACTGCACCCTCATTCCCATCGTCTTTATCAAGTGGCCCAACTTTCATCTCACCTATCTTCTTGCAGTTGCGCTCATCGATGTGCACAGGGTTGTGTCTTGGTGAGCTGTATACAGAAAACACTAGCTCCTTTTGATCTGGTTCCGCAGGAACATATTCGCGAGATTTCAGTTTTTCGCCAACAAGAAACTCCTGCCCAACCTCAGCATGCTTGATAAACGCATCTTTGCATAAGACAAAATCACCTCGGACCACTCGTTTGCTTGGTGGATCAAGGGCAGGCTCGAATTGTTTAAACGCTTGAATGCCAAACGTGTATTTGCAAACTCGTGAAGCAATCATTGTAGGGCGGTGGCCAAATATGACAGCGCCTTTCAGAACCGCGAGTCCAGCTTCTTCAGGGATGATAAGACGCTTGTCTGGAAATGCTGTATGGATGGCGTCTTGCAACATTGGCGATTCGCTGAAACCACCAACCATTAATATTTTCTGTACCGACAGCTTTGATATTTCAGCAAAGACACCCTTCAAATGTTCAGTGATTTTATCACATGTTTCTTTAAACAATTCTTTGACGACATCTGCATCAATTCTAATCTTATCGGCTGTGAACGATAGCTTCCCGCGTAAATTGACATCAATACGATTGCTTTCATGTAGCTCCTGGTTGTTCATCTCTTTGTACGTTTTACGGACAAACTCCGGTAGACAAAATGACATTTTCTGCGTCATATCGGGTTTGATTGTTCTTTTCTTTATTTCAAAGTCTCTGAACATGTCGGAATAGTCATCTCGGTATCGGTATTGCATTATTTCCAAGACGTCAGGTCCAACGATGTCACAGAGCAACTTCTCGAAGCATGTATCAATTGTGGTGCCTCCCCATTCCCCTCCGTTGGCTTTAAACAGCTCTTTCGGTGTATTGTCCTCTTGTACCTCATGAACAGTAATATCTACAGTGCCACCTGAAATGCAAATGTATGACATTTATATACCATTTATGTTTATAACTGCATTAAGCATGTTAAGGAGATTTTATTTATATAGCGTTTTAAGGTTTATGGAAATAAGTAATAGGTGGTTCCACTACTCCAGCTTTTAAGTATTGTTTAATCACCCTTAGGACATGTTGCCTGCTTTTTTTTATTTAGTATTTTGACTGTTACTTGTGATACGCCGCTGGCCATGGAATGGTGTGCAATACCTCATTGAAGGTTCCGTGTTCACCGTCATATTTATACCATCTTCGCGATGGCTCAATTTTCTGTACTATTGACTTTTTAAATATTGAGTTCTGCTCAACCCGGGGCTAGAGGGCGTGAACGGTAAAAAAAAAACTCAATGAAAACGAGACTGCAATCTTTTTTGTATTTATTGTGTTCGATGATTTCTAAATTTATTTTTCATACTTTTTGAGAACTTGTTAACATGCAAGTAAGTAATATGCATTTACATAAACAGTTTCAAGTTGATGAATATAATGCCTATATTGTTATTCACGATTCTAGCCATGCAATCTAAAAATGTTTTTAAAACTGTAAACGTTCTTGTAATTATAACACTTCTGTAGTTTATACCTCCTGCGTCCAGAACCATGTACCTCTCACCCGATTTGAAGCATCTGACATCCGTTTGTCCGACACCGACTACTCTCTGCGTCGGTAAAAACCGACAGAACAACGACGCTGCCTCCGGCTC
The DNA here is from genome assembly GCA_037043455.1 of Cyrtodaria siliqua. Lineage (NCBI taxonomy): Eukaryota > Metazoa > Mollusca > Bivalvia > Adapedonta > Hiatellidae > Cyrtodaria > Cyrtodaria siliqua. Next base: position 175,945 of record JAWPHD010002422.1, on the reverse strand, counting down.
TAAGGCTAGTGACAGTTTGTCTGTGTGAATTTCTGCCTGAAACATGTCAAATGAAACTCATGGCTACGAAGTTGTAGAATACATTCTATAAAAGGTGTAATGATTGATAAACGAGATGCTTCTCACAGTCTGTAGTTGTTCATCAATGTTCCAGTACATGTTTGCTACAGGTGATAACTCAATAATATAAACTGAGGAATAAATACAATATGTCCCATAATTTACATTAATAATGTATTTAAACACATAAGAAAATGTTTATGAATTAAAAGGTTTAGTGTGTGCGAGTGTGTCGATATGTACAGGCACCATTTAAAGGTACATATCTTTATTTCTATCAAGGGGACGTATTGCAAAATATTGACATATATTTGTTTGAATCAGTTAATAAATAATGAAGTTACAGTTTGGATAGTGAAACTAAAACGTACGTTTGCATCCTTGAAAAATAAAATGGAACATAATCAACTGTTATGGAGGTATATACTGTTAATGTCTTCAATCAATCAAAATCTTAATCCCATAGTAGTTGGAACAATATCAAATAAGGCGTTATTCTCAGCTTTACGATATTTTAATAGAAAATCTCGGTCAAAATCATGGTTTGTCTATTATGTATAACTGAACCGACTATGAAAACGAGTGGTAGTTTATTGTAAAATAAACATTCATATGGCATATAATTGTGTAAATGGTACATATAACGTACGTCTCTATGGTTTCGATGCTTAAAGCTTTTATTGACCAAGACTAAGCCCATTATTAAATGTATATATATCAATGCGTAATGGGATCGTTTGAAAGAACGATTACGTAAAAATCAATTTAGTTACCTAGACAATAAACTGGTTTGAGCATGGACATTCTCTGTGGTGTGGTTTTGTTAAACAGGATAAAAGAACACGAAAAATATACTGGATGTTCTAAAAGCTGATTAATAAAAGGAAAGCAAAATAAATAATAATAATAAAATAAAATAAATAATCTCCGTTATTCTGACTTTAAGTACATACATGCAATGCCGCTTCCCTCATGAACTGTTTTGCTGAGTCATCCCAGATGGCAGGAACAGTTATGACCCAGTGGATGTCATTTGGATTCACGCCATTTTTGGTTTCTTCACATTTTCTGATTAGGTGATCTTTTAAGAACTTGATCGAAGCTGTGAAAACATCTATCGCCGCCATGGTATTCCCTTTGTCAGCTTTCAGCTGAGCATCTCGTTTCAATGACTATAGTTAGATATAAAATGCGAACTGGAAATGTAGCATTCGAAAATCCAATTCGACACCCAATCAAGGTAGACATAAAATTCGAACAGGAAATTTGCAACCAAAAACACGCATCGAAACAAACAACAACCACAATGACAAATAAGAGGTAAAATAAGGCGTGATTTGAAATCGACATCTTACAATCTGATAATGATTAGTGATATATTCCAAAAGATAAATGGACAATTTCAATATATCTCTACAAACTGTAGATATTTTAAAAAAGCAAACCGGATCGACCCCAACTAATTCATCACTTCACAGGTTCTGTTTAAAATGTAAATGCTTTATATCAAACGTCAACGCGTATATTATGCAAATGTTTCGTATCAAGCCCTAACTCATATATTAAAGCAGCAGGCCTCAATTTAGTCAATCTCATTAAAATCAGACCCTTTATCGCGCTACGATACTCTACGCTACTAAGGATCTGACAACACTGCATTGGAGGTCACGTCAGATTGACCTTACGATTAGCCAATAAAATGTGAGCCTACACAAGTGCTTCAATACGCATGCGGCGTTTCTGTAAAACGCTGTGGAGCAGTCTACGCTCGGTATTGAAAGAGGCAATGTCCGTAACTTTTAGCTTATAAAACACAAAATAACTGCGTTGACAAACATAACGAACCAACCATTATTGAATATTTACTGGAAAAAAAAGATTGACGGAATTTAATAGCGGTATAAAAAAATGTACCGATTCGTTAAATTGAAAACACACTAAAAGTACACTCGCGGGTCAATAGTTGACTTCGCTATCAACTGAGCTAAGCGGGCCAGATGTACTATGACTTACTAGTTAGAATAGCTAATGTCGTAATAATTTCGGTGGAATATATATTTTCAAAACACACATGACAGCGTCCATGATTTTCTTCGTATCTTGATGCAAAACATGCCATTTATTGCATTTCTTTGAATTTTTCATGCAATCCGCAGCAATAACACACGAATACTTTATCTTTATTCGGATATAGATCTATGTGTTTTAGGTGGATTTTCGTTTGTTCAGTTCACTCCAACATCATCTGAAGTGCATATGAAACGCGCGATTTCAGCGATTTCATTGGTTGAATTTAAGTGATCTCATGAATATTGATTAGATGAAAGGTCGATCTGACGTGACCTCCAAGGCAGTGTTGTCAGATCCTATAGCAGAGAGTATCAAAGCGTAATTAGGATACGAATTTAATGAGATTGCAATTTAGTAAACCGTTAGTATACCTTGGGGTTATACAACATCATTTTGAACCTTCGGAAGAAAAACCATCCATAATGTTGGCCCTCAATAACCAGTTCGTTGTACTTCGCCTCTGCATCGTAGCCAAATGAGTGGAAGGTGCCATCTTCTTTGAACAGGATACACGTAGAGGTCTTGAGGGATCCCGCTACAGTGCTACCCTTCATCCATGAGTGCGAATATATCTGAAATATTGTTAGGCGAATATATCTGAAATATTGTTAGGCGTTATTAGGCGCATCCATATATTCGTACAAGTAAAATACATGCTTGATTGTTCATGTACATTCAGTGATGAATCCAAATAGTATTGGTTTTTACCGATTTAGACGTTATACAAAATCTACTCAGTGTGAACTACTTGCTTTGAAAAATGTCAGATAAACTTCAGGTCACTACACAGTTAACTCCCTTGAAACACACGGTAGGATAATTCTTTGCCATTAAAAGTAGTATTTTTGTCTTTTGCTTTAAGTATTATTTATAATAATTGTTGACAGACAGCTTTATTGGTATTACATGTGAGATGACCACAGTCATTTCCACAGTCATTGCCACAGAAATCAGATGTGCAGCTATTAGATTAGATGACACTGTCAACTAAATATGACAGTTTTGTGGGTGTTGAAGAAGAGTAGGAATTCAGGTCCAAACTCTGGAATTAAAGTCCAAAATAGTGCAATGGATGACACCACTCAAATTAACAAACAGCTGGTCAACGTATGAGATTGTATACAGGTTTATGTGGGCAAATGACTGGGTTTCATAAAAAAAGTAACGTTTATCTTGGAAACTTCCTGCTCGGAGTGGTCCAGTAAACCCTAGAACCGGTTTAAACCCCCAGTGGCCTGCTTTGCCACTGACCGTTCCAAGGCGGTAGCCCTATTGTCAACCCTTTTGTGTTTGTGATGTCGTTTGCATTTATTATTATTTTTGCCTTCTTGTTTGTCTGTTTGCGTGTTTGTTTCTGTGTTTTGTGGTTGACTGTCCTCCTTGAATGCTACTTTCCCTGTCCGATCGTTTTATATTTCTTTATTCATAAAGGCCAACATAGTACAAATGCACTATTCAATACACTTTCTTTGTAAAACTATGTAAAGTATTAAGTACATATTGTAGTAAAGCTTCAACTAAATTGTGTGTTGATTTTTTACATTTATTTCAATGTTACATTACTCTATATCGACGACGGTTACCTTAAGCGGGTCCTTCTCAAAATCATCATGCATGGAAAATGCATACCCCGAATATGTGGTGCCGAAGTCAATAGCCGCCACGATCAGTCTTTCATTAAACGCTGAGGCGACCACTGGTACCGTAGGTACAGTCTGGAAAAGAAAATGCTATTAAGTACGAGGGATGACCCAAAATTACGCAGACATTTGTTATAAAATCATTATTATTAAATAAACAATAAAATTTACACATAATATTATGCAATGGGATAGTTGATATGAGGTTATAATTAAAATGATAATAAAATAAATTGTATACGTCGTCATAGTAACCCATTAACACGAGAGCGGGGCAGTCCAAATTAAGCTCTTTTAAAATAAAACACTCAAATGTCGAAGCCCATTGTTTCATATTAAACACGCGGACAGCTATGCCATGTCGTATGCTACCACAGTGCGGTCAGTACAGTTTGAACTTTAATATTGATGGCATATCCGTCATCGTTTAATAACTGTCCTATAAAGGAGTCATTGCTTAATATTGAGCGTACATTTTGTCGTTATTTCTTGATCACTCCTCGTATGTTAAGAACGTATACTTTTTTATTTCATTTATCTTGTGTGTTTTTTTAAGATTTTTAAGCCAAGATGTTTTATTTGTGTATCTTTAATGGTATGGTGTATGTGTTTATTTGTAAATAAGTGACTAAGTTTGAAAACCACTTGACGTTAAAGACGCTGTCACGTTTTACTTTATGTTCAGTGGAAATATCTTTGGCATATATATTGAATAGACTTAAAATCTTACAGTCTCTCATCAATACATGTATAATGTTTGACTTAACATACATATTTTTTGTGACAAGTTCTCACAAATAACCTACATGAATGAATGCATATATCATGTGTATCATTATTATATAGAGTAAAGAGATTAGAGATACTCTTCTTATGTAATACTGAACATTATATAAATACTGCATATCAGTGAGAGTGACAGTGGATATTGTCAGCCTGAGGAAAATAATGTCGACCGAAGTGAAGTGTTTCTTCAAATATAGATATAAAACCGAACAGGAAAAGCAGCATTCAAGGACGACAGTCAACCACAAACAACACATAAACAAAGAACAAATATAAAGATGAATAAAAGGCCAAAAAAGACATCACAAACACAAAAGGGTTGACAATAGGGCTACCGCCTTGGAACGATCAGTGGCACAAATGGCCACTTAAGGTTTAAACCAGGTTCTAGGGTGCACCAAACCTCACACTTACCCTACCGTCAACCCAATAAAACGGGACAGTGTAAATAAAGAAATCGCTGCCATGAACTATTCTCTAACCAACAAAGCAGCATTAATAGGCAATATAAGTAAAACGCAAAGATGCTCGTGAATATATAAATACAAAAAAAACAATAACCTAGAAAGCCACGAAGAAGGTACTCGATGATTTGGCAGAATCCCAAGTCGTGAATTAATGTAATTGTCATAATTATTAAATATATTTAAACCTAAAATAAAAATGCTTAATTTAGCCGTTCCAATGCGCTATTATCAACAGTTTTATGTTTGTGGTATCGCATAATTTACTCCTATGTATTCCTTGTAACTGTTGATTCTTTCGAATACGTGTTTTAGCTGAACTAGGTTCTGCGTGTGCTACATTTCCTGTTCGACTTTTGTATCAACTTGTATACAAATCCATATTGATATTTTACTACATATAATTACCTAAGCGTATCACGGGATCATAGTTTATAGTTTGATAAACTTTCTTTTATAATCTACAATCGCACCTTTCACATAGATAATGTTGTACTTTACGACGAAAACAAAGGAGTAGGAAAATTTGAACGTTTTGACAAATAAGTGCATTTTAAGCACCTTTGTTACCACAAAATAAGTGAATTCGGACTTGAATCAGTTTATGCGTGGATCGGGAAGGTTTACACTCCAATGAATAACAACAAACGTTAGTTTACTCATATACTAAATGCTGAAGACAATATAACAAGGTTTTAGGTAGATGGTCTCACATACATTATTCGAAAGATCATACACTTTTATTAATCTAATTATTAACCTATGTATCTACCCGTAATGACATACTGTTATTATACCCTGAAATACGATCAATACTTTAATTAATCCAAATTATAATATAAGTATAAATAGGCTGTGCATTAGTCGAACCAAGGTAACATGATCTACTACCCAGGTAATGTTTCAACATTTGATTTGTCGCGAGAGTTGAAGTTGATATAAAAATCGATCTTCTTTGAATATCGCTGTAATCTATTATTCATGTTTACTACATATGAATTCACATGGATAAAGTTAAAGGGAATGTAGCGACACAGCCAAATAAGTTTTGTTATTGAGAGTTGTGAAGGACAAAGGTGAACGAATTATCAAAATCGGATGATAAACAAAAAAGATATGAACATTTGAAGGTTGTTCTAATAACGGATATGGAAGCCGTCGTTTTGAAATCTATGACATCACAGTTCCAAATTACCATATATGGAATATTGATTAATATCATTTAAAGCAAAGAAAAACACTGCAAATGAATGCAAAATTCTTTACTGGTCATATAAAGCTTTATTGTCAGTAAGCATATTTTTTTGGTGTCATTTCATTTCCTATAAATCAGGAAATGTTCATGTTTATAAATATTTCACATATGGTCATTTATAATGTGATGTCATAGCTCTCAAAATGGCGGCTTCCATAACCGTTTGAACAGAATCTTCAAATGATCATATCTCCTTTGTTTATCATCCGATTTTGATCATTCTTTCGCCCTTATAAAAGTTTTACAGAACACGCAATAATACAGATGATTTGGCTGTGTCGCTACATTCCATGTAACAACTGTTAGTCTATTAGTGGACAGGTGCAACGTTATTAAGCGCAATACTGCATTAACAAATGTAAACAGTTGTACTATTACGTATACGTGATATATTTCACCATTTTTACACCCAGACTGGGTTAATACGCATAAATCTCGATTAAATCAATAATACACTTTGTCGCATGTAGTTTGCTGTGTTTGGTAAAAGCGAGCATATATTAATTTAATTTGTATTATTTGTTTTATTTCATGGGTATGTTTTTGCGTTCGGAAGTAATTTAATATACTATCAAATGGGAACCTAAACAAAATGTATTGCCCCTAACATGACAAATTGTATATATACACAGTAGAAACGTTCAACGTTCTAGAAGTTATTTAATAATTATAACGTTTTAACAAGCATTGGAATTTCCTCATCTAGTTTTAGATGCGGAAATTCCATGTTTTATAAAAACTTCATAATCTATTTACGTAACCAGGTAATCTCCGATTACGACATTTGGCGACATGGTCCCAATGATGTGTCAGTCTATAAATACTTTATCTACTCCACGATACAAAATATGACGTTGTAGACGTTTTAATCACAGTACACTATTTTATCCAGAAATTCATAAATGTTGAAGTTCCTCTCTGAAAAATTTGAGCCATTCCAGTACTGGATTTAACGTAAAGGGTTTGCAAAATCTTGCATCCTAAGTTTGCTCACATGCTTGAGCCAAACGCGTACTCTGTCAATAATGAAACTTTGAAGGAATACTAATAGCTGTGTTATGTGTTGTTTTAGTCTTTTCCTCCGAAAGGAAAGGTCTGACGTAGCCATGTACCATTCGATTAACAGCAGCATATTACACATACAATATATAGCGGAAATTCCCGTGTTGCGTTTTCATATCTCTTGAGTGTACATATATGCATGTGTGTTTCATCTCCTGTGTAATGTCTATATATTGTGTCGTGCATATTAGTTGTGTATACATAGGTATTGGGTTTCCGTTGCTCAACAGCAAATAAAACGGAATGTTAAAACGGAATATGTTATAAAAAAAAAAGATATTTATTGACCATAACTTGTTACCTTGTTATATAAAAGTCGAATAGGAAATTAAGCATTCAAGGACCACAGCCAATCAAAAAGAGGCATAGAAACAAACAAGTACAAGGATAAATAAGAAGCAATGTATGACATAAAAAAACATAAAAAGGTTGACTATAGAGCTACAGCATTGGAACAGTCAGTTGAAAAAAAAGCCCTTGGGGGTTTAAACCATGTTAAATGGTGCACCGAATTTCATTCTTACCACATTGTCATCCTAATAAAACGGGACAATGCAAATAAAGAAGGCAAAATAATTATAACACAAAGATGATCATGCATATATGAACAGAAAATAGCTAAAGCTTAAAAAGCCACAAAGCAAGTATTCAATGAAGTGGCAGACACCAGAGCAATCGGGTCCATAATCTGTCAGGTCGTTGCACAATCAAAGAGAACAGAATAGTGATGGGCTTGAATGTTGTTTAACGGCTCATCAACACAGTATAGTGTATTTAGAGCCGCCCCAGACAGAAGGGAAGGATACATAGGAATCCGGGAACCTGCCCTACTCTTATTATCGAATAGATTCCTATGGTTCTTTAACGTGCTCGGAGGATAGACCGATACACGGGACCGCCCGGTTTACGTCCCCATCCGACGGACGAGGCTAAGGGAAAAAGTCTTGCCCAAGAACACACCGACGGAACTCAGTGGCACCACGGAGGATTGAACCCGGGGCCTCCGGTTACAAATCCGCCGCACTACCGACTGCGCCACGCCAGCCCTCCTAGTGATGGGCTATAAAGGTATCAACCACTAAACTGGTAATGCGTTGCAAAAACATAGACTCATAACATTTTTGGATAAACTTTTTAAAAAGTTTAATAAAGCGTGTATGAAAGTGATCACGACCAAGGATTATACAACGTTTGTTAATCAAGTCACCAAAGAAGTCAGGTTATGATAGACCGTATCGCTGAACAGTTCTTCAATTACTTTTATATTTTAAAAGCAGATCAGGATTACGACAATAAAAGTGTGCAAAGTTTATCGAAGTTGATGGTAACTGTAACTGATTGACAACATACAAAGGTTACGAATATTAATGTCCTCAACTCGACTACACGCTCTAGAAAAACAAAACAGTTGAGAACTTTATCAGATGTTGCTCTGGGAACACCCACATCCAAGTAGGAATAATTTACGATATCGAATTAAAACCATCTCTCTTGTCATAAATTTTGCTTATGTTTTCTTAAGAAGCGATAGTATCAGAAATAATAGCTTTGTTAAGATGAATTTCTTAAAGGTATATATTATTTACCAAAGAAGAACATAAGTGGTTGTTAATGTTTAATATATCATCCTGATACCGAGGGTTTTTATTACATCTGCCTGAGTATCTGATGAAAGACTCAACATGAAATCTCGTTAAATACAATATTATATCGATATTGCCCATAGGGTTGGACATATTACACGTATTTGTTTTTCCCCAATAGTTTTGTTTCTGTATGTATACATCTTATGAAATAAATATTGCATCCCATGGAGGGTGACAGTGGAAATTGTCAACCTTCAGTGAAATAATATCCACCACTGTCACCCTCACTGGAAATGCACTGTTTGTATAATTACTCACTTTATTTTCTATTGATTTCGCTTTTCATTGCATATCTGAGTCGTTTAAACATAAACAAAATGCAACGTTTAACAACTCAATATTTGTGTTAATGAAAATGTCAATATTTACGTACCCGTGAAATATCTATAGCCATGATTGTATTAGTTACTAGCAGATCTCGTGTAACGTCGACTTCCTACATGATTATAAGTCTATTATGACAATGACATCTAGGTGAAACAAACATTTCACAGAAATGTAAAACAAAACCTGTTTTTCTACTTCCTCTTTCGTTTTTAAAACTCATTTAAGGGAGAACGATGAATGATAACAATATAGATTTGCCGCAAGAGTTGTTTCCCTGTCAGTATATATAGTACTATATATATATATATATATCATGCTACTCAGGGCTCTCTCTCTCTCTCTCCCTCTATGTTAATATTAACATGAAATAGGCATTTTAGCACACAAACTGAATCCATGACAGAAACTATGTCCAACTCATGTAATGTTATTTTCAAGAGATATAAATAGTATAAAATGACATTGACTGAATATTAGGCGTTATTAGCTTTCGCGTAATTTCGTTTAACTCTGTTTTTCGAGAACTAATCGCACTAGATAAACAAAATTTGGACAAAGTGTGCGACAAACAGTGTATATTCAAATAGGAAAGAGGATATAGCAGTGTTAGACATAATATTTATCTTCTTAATTTCAAATTTTATTATATGCGTAGTGTGTTTGCGTCAAATTTTAGAGATGCTTCGGGGTGTTCATGGGCTGAAAACTAAATGTGTAACCTCATCTGTCGGTTTGGGATCAGAGTATATCCTCCGAGCTCGTACACCAGTCATATGAATCTCTCCAATATTAAGAGTAAGACACGGATTCCGATTTCCTATGTTAATCTTCTCCTCTTTCTAGTGGCGTTCTAATTAAGTTTTGCTAATTTGTTGATGAGCCACTAACAATAATGCAAAGACTTGGAGGGACTAGATTAACCCAGTCTTGATCACAGTAGTATATTGCTTAGTAGAGAGTAGTTCTACAAATGACCTTGAACTTAAATTGTACAAATCAATCACCTTGTCAGTTTTAGCTCAACTTTTTCATCTAGCTCTTTTTCCCAGATTAACAATGCTATCATAGTTGTGTATCGAGTTGAACAGCTCAGTTGCACAGAGCTGTTTCAAAAATGAATTTGCTACCTTTAATTTTACGGGACCTGGAATTGTACAGACCATTAATTTTAGATTTACGTCAACTGTTTGCGTTTAGCTACGGTTCTTATGAACGATGTGCCCTAGATCAGTCAAAGTTGGATCTTAATTATATATTGGGGAGCCCAGCTCGTTCTAGAAATTACACTGACTTTTAATGTTCCGAATATTTAAATTTCTCGAGTAGTGTCAAGTTAATATTTTAGTATTTACTACGGAGGACGTTCACAATGTAATATTATTCGTCCCATAACTAGTAACACCGCGCTCGTGCTAGTCGTAAGTCGACAAGAGTTTGCGAGTTTCATAGGTAAATTTACTTAGACCGTGATGCGTTCTTTTAGCAATACATGGCCTACTTCGTGTTTTGTGGACCACATTTTATTATTGACCTTTCGCTGTGGTTCAACATAGTGTACCCAGGCTTCCACTCCATTTACTATGTCTACGCATTTCTGGATGTATTTTGGGAACAGTTTTTAAAGCTTACAAGCAACTTGCAGAACTTAAATGGATGAAAAACTTACAGACACCTTATCCATTCGGCCTTAATGACAATATTTATCAAGAAGGAAATATTTCTAAAGATCCTAATATTGACATTTTTTCTATATTTTCTATTCGAAAGCGTAAATCTAGGTCTCATGGTCTTAGGCGTAATGGTAACATCAAACGTAAATCGCGTGTAATTATTTCTGTCGCTGATTTGCATACTATTTTTAAACAGTCTGGAAAGCACTCTATGCTTTCACGGCTTACCTCTTTGTCCATATCTTCACTAAAGTTGATCGACGAGGAAGCCGACAAAATGTTCATTCGTACAGATCCCTTGTATAACACTGCTTCCATAGTTTAATGCTACACACAACATGTTCTCCGACCCCATATTGACAAGTAGTCTGATCACGTCAGGCATTTTCTAAAACTACTATATATTAATAAAGGTATTAATTTCATTGAAAAATTCTTTTCGAGATACTCATGTAGTTGATTCTATCCCAAAATATTTCAAAAATTCCGAAAGTCCTGTAATTTGTTATAAGTATAAAAAGCCTACTAGAAATATTATTTTCAACTACAACAAAATAGTTTCATGACCTTGATATAGTATATAATACTCCTAAGGAATGTGAATGCAACACATCAAAATTTTGCTATGCTCCAGCAGGTCATGTCATCACTGGTAATTTTGATATTATTGATAAACGTATTCGGCATTTGTTTTCGAAAGGTCCTAAATATAGATTACCTTCAACTATTGATTGTAATGCCTGTCGTGCCCAGATCGCCCACTCCATTGAAGAATTTAGTATCAAATGGTGTCGTAGAGAACATGCTCGCTTTCTACTTGGAAAAAGTCAATTCTTTAAATTATAGATACACGTAGTAACTTTTATAATGCTAACCCCTCTTTACTTCCTCCGAGACCTAGGTTTTCCTTTCGTAATTTAAAATCGGGATTTCAGCAATTTCATAATAAATTTGTTTTAGTTCCTGCAGATAAAGCAGATACTAATGTAATTATTGTCTGACGCCTACATTACGTCAATCTCTGGGACTCGGCAGCACCAATTCGTATACTCCAGTTAATTATACTGAGGATGATGTTGTTTCCGCACATATAACTCGGTGCACTACTTTCAAGGCTGGTGTAAACGATAAGCAAAATAAACTGCCTACTTGTACTGGATTCCTAAATTACATAAAAATCCATTTAAGGCTCGCTTTATTTCCAATTCTAGTGCCTGCACCACAACAAACATCTCCAAACTTTTAACTTCTTGTCTTACTGCCGTTAAATATCACGTTAAACTATATTGTGATAAAAATTATGAAAACTCTGGGATTAATTTATTTTGGTCTATACAAAATTCAGGAGACGTTCTTGATAATTTTTTCAATAAAGGTCCAGTTTCATCAATAAGCACTTATGACTTCTCTACACTATATACAACCTTACCACATCACCTTATTAAAGACAAGCTAATTTCTCTTATTCAAAAAACATTCGCTAGAGAAAACACTACATTTTTGGCATGTAATAATATAAAAGCGTTTTTTACTAACGGCAATTTAGACAATTATACTATGAAGTTTGTGAAGCACTCATCTTCCTATTAGATAATATTTTCGTCAGGTATGGAACCACCGTTTATAGACAAACTGTTGAAATCCCTGTGGGTACGAAATGTGCACCACTTGTCGCAGATTTGTTTTTATTTTGCTATGAAAGAGAGTTCATGTTGAGTCTTTCACCAGATACCCAGGCAGATGTTATTGAAGCATTTAATGACACCTCTCGGTATCTGGATGACATATTGAACATTGACAACCCTTTCTTTCCAACTACGGTTAATTATATTTATCCTAAAGAACTTCAGCTTAACAAAGCTAATATATCTGATAATAACGCTTCTTTTCTTGATTTAGATTCCTCGATTGAAAATGGTGAAACAATTAGCAAAATATATGATGACAAGAGAGATGATTTTAATTTCAACATTGTTAATTATCCCCACTTGGATGGGGATGTTCCCGAGTAACGTCTTATGGGGTGTATGTGTCTCAACTTATTCGTTTTTCTAGAGCTTGTACTCGAGTTGAGGACTTTAATATTCGTAATCTTTGTATAACTAAACAGTTACTCAATCAGGGTTACCGTTACCATAAACTTCGTAAAACCTTTGCAAAATGTTATTATCGTAACCCTGATCTTCTTTCCAAATATAAAAGTAATTTAAGGACTCTTCTGCGACAAGGACTATCACAACCTGACTTCTATGGTGATGTGATTAATAAACTTCGTAAGATTCTTGATCATGATCACTTTCATACTATCTTTGTTAAACTTGTTAAAAAGTTTATCAAAGGAGGTTATGACCCTATCATTTTGCAACCTACTGCATGCTTGGTGGTGGACCCTTTTACAGTTCGCCACTATGCTTTCCTCTTTAATTGTACGATGACCGGACAGGCCGTGGACCCTATGATGACGCCTACCTTAAGCCCATTGGGACGGTGGCGTTTGATGTTTGTCTATGACCGTTCTTGTCGTGCCCTTAGTGGTTTATTCTCTTACTGCTCTGGCTTCTGCCAAGTCATTATTGAGTACCTTCATTGTGCCGTGTGGCGACAGTAGAAAGTATATTTTCTTTGTTATCTTTTGATCCCACAAGGTTTGTATGTTTCTTATACCATGTTGATTCATCTTTGTAATTGTTGTTTGTTCCTATGCGTGTTTGTGGTTGACTGTGGTCCTTGAATGCTACATTTCCTGTTCGACTTTTATATCGACTTTTACCCAGAGTACCAAAACTCATTTGACAACGGGTCATACTGGTCAACAACTTTGTCAGCTTCTGTTTCTAGATACATATAGATGAATGAATCGTTGTTCTAGCGCAGTTACACTCGTTTAGATTTAGACAGTAGGGGAATGGTAATCAGCATTACTTATTACATATAATGAATAGTGTGGATATAAAAACATAATAATAAAACAACATTTTGTTTGTATAAAGTGTATTTATTGCATATTATAAACGATTAATAAATGAGGGCCTCCCAGGGACTTTGGGAACATGGCTAATTATTTTGGGGGAACAAGGGAACACTGTCTGTTATTTTCATGCAACATTGGCATTATGTAAGGGATCTAGGGAACATAACCTTAATACACGAAGTCAAATTTTGACACCCAGTTTGAATATGAACATCCCCAACCCCTCCCCACCCCACACACACTCCGCTGAAAAAAGACGTTCGCAAAAACATAACATTTCTAACATCTCGTGACGATCTGCATTAGCATTTGACAAATGTAACAATTTGGTACACAATAGTTGAGAAAATCTTGTACAGTTATCAGAGAAATCGCTCAAACAGCTCGACACAAACTATTTGTTGCTGTATGGACTAGCTTTCATAAATAAATATCTGTCTGGCAAAGCATGTATTTGTTGTTTTACAAGACTCTACTCAATGGTAGAGAAATGCGCATGCTTGAAATTAGCAAGATTCGTTTGCAGTTATCAGGAAAATTGCTCAAACAGCTTGAGACACAATATTGTTTGCTGTATGGACTAGCTGTATGTGTTGAATTGAATTGAATTGTGGTTTTAAGGCGCACATGAAAGGTTATATGGCGCCTAACAGGAATGAACATGCCAGGCTCATCCTCCATGTACATCGAGATAAAATATAGAGAACGCGCCTAGAACATTCTCACCAAAGACAGTGTTTGCTGTTTTACTAGATAGATGAGTCTCTTCCAAGGGATCACCTTTTCAGTATTTACTGCAATTATTTACTGCTCCGTAGGGATAATCAAGCCCATCCTGTGTTGCTTTAACGTAGAATATCGCTTAGGCCGGTGCTAGGAGGCGTGAGAGGCGTTGCATCTTATAATTACCCCTCATGAACAATGAATGGAAGTCTGCTACTTTTTTCTCTTGTTTGTGTTTGTTGCTCCCCATGGATCACCTTTTCAGTATTTATTAAGTGACACGGGTGAATTTTCATTTAAGTTGCTCGATCCTAAAATATCAGAGTGTAGCCAGTATGTTGGAAATGATAGAGGCTAAAGTGATGGAAAAGACGCACAATTGCTCAACCTGCAATACTGTATCCATATAGAACAACTATGTTTGTTGAAGATATAGCTACTTATATCTGAACAATCTACGTAATGTTTGGCTTGACATTTATCTCCACTATGAAAAACAAAAAACTATTGCATGTAAGTCGAGGTATAGCTATTGAAAAATTGCAGGAGGTGCAGGACTTTGACTGTCAGTGAGTTGGAAACGTTAAAAAAACTTCAGTGGAAACAACAGCGGCACCGCAGGTCCTCAGAGAACGTTATCAATTGTTGTAATTGATGATGAAACACGAGTTTTAGACTCCCTGTGTGGCATTAATTCCTTATTTTCCCATGACACTGTATTACTGGACTGTTGGAAATCTTTATAATGAAGTGTTTCTAACGTGGGTAGTCTTTCAAGAAAACTTGTTCTAGAGATGAGAGCTGGACTTCAGATATGCCTATGCAGCTTGAATTTGAATATAGATGTTGTAGCGCAATTAAGGAGCATTTAAAGCAAAGGTGTAAATAAATACTGACCAGGGGGTCCCTTGGAAGCAACAAACACAGCCAAGAGAGAAAATTAGCAGGCTCGGTTTTATTGAGTATCTTCATGAGCGGTAATATATGTTGTAACACCTCTTACGCCCACTGCACGCGAATACCTAATAAACTACTGATGACGTCATACAGCGCTAAACAAATGCTAGAGTGAATGTCAATATATTGACTCATATCGAGGTATAAGAGGAGGAATTTACTATTATTCAATACGAAATAGCTGTGCGGTTTATACAGTGACTTTAGTCGAGTGGTAGGATGATAAAAATACCATCAGAAGGTCAACTGCAAAGGAGAGTAATACGAGGTTTTTTCTACTATAATGACTAAATGTGGAGTAAGGTCAAATAATATGCGCATCCTTCAATATACTGCTGTGTTTAATAGTTATTAACATTGATAACAATATGATGGTAAGTAAAAGGTTCTGTTAAAACATGCCAGAGTGATCATGTTAGGAACAAACCTCTGTAGAAACATTTAAAAGAGTAGAACACATACGTTCGTATACTCATAAACTGTTGTCTAAGCTGCAACTATACTTATTGTAGACCAGATGATTAGTTAATTCTTCACAATTACTTTTTGGACACCTATGGGTGTCCATGTTCCCAATAACCAATTGTTTTTATATTGCTCATAAAGAATGATGAAAATACATATCAATTCAATACACAGGCCTGTATCCAATATATAATTCATAAATTTACACGTGCTTTGGTTGTTATGCATAAATGTACAATTAACTAACAATACTATCAATACAATACTATTATTACTAGTATATAACAGTACATACTAATCATGAATAAAGTGACTTCGTTTAACGAAAGCATAGTAAAGAAACATAGCTGTATGTTTTATAACATTTTCATTTTTACATGACATGACAATATTAAACTTGTGTTTGTTAGGAAACTCAAAGTACTTTTTAGGAATATATAACGATCTTA
Organism: Cyrtodaria siliqua; assembly: GCA_037043455.1. Taxonomy (NCBI): domain Eukaryota; kingdom Metazoa; phylum Mollusca; class Bivalvia; order Adapedonta; family Hiatellidae; genus Cyrtodaria; species Cyrtodaria siliqua. The sequence continues at coordinate 159,400 of JAWPHD010002422.1, read as the reverse complement.
AATCATGATAAAATGGGCATATCAGTAGGAAGTGATATTCGTCTTCTATAACATAATTACAATAAAAACACAAACGTCTCTCTCTAGGCATACCTACATGCCGTCCTTTCTCTATGAGTAGAGAGTGAGAGGATGTTCTAAAATATGCCATAGCTATTCTATTAAAATAATTTAAACAAGTTCAGATTTAAAATACCTATACAAATGCAGCTTGCATTACCCTCTACTTGTTCGCTCCACTACTGTATCAATAAAACGAATTAAAATTATTTAAACAAATCTAATACTCAATTGCATTTTTGTTTTATATGTTTTCCTTTCCTAGTTCAAAGACATATACATCTCATTTAAACACTAACACGAAGCTTATTGAAACGTACTTTAACATAATCACCAGAAGCACATTAACTATAAACATGCATTCAATAATTCTGACTTTCGATCAATTCGAGTAGTGTCCCTTTCTGTACAATGTGAGAGTGTAAACACGCAGTTTAGAGCTCGTACAACTTCGTTAAATGTTTCATTTCACGTTTTAGTTAGATCACTCAGCATATAAGTTTTAACAGAGCCGTAAAGCTACAAATTACAACAAATATCACAGACAATGTATTGTTCAATCTCAGTATTTTAGAAAGCAATCACCAAGTTTCAGATAATAAGAGGAAATATCCACTCCCTAAACAACCTATATGAATACATAAAGACAAAATTGTGAAGAAAAAACATTCTGGCGCTTGTTTCAGCCAAAGGTTTTTCTGCAGTAGATAAAAATTTAAATAATACGTGCATCAATTATAAATCGTTAGAACTTGTATTATTAGTGGTAAATAAAAATACCTCAGTTTTGAAGATCGGTTGAGAAATAAATATTTTATAGACCAAATGATTTTTTGATGGGGAATTCTTCGTGTAAATTCCTTGTTGGTGAGACAGCAGAAAATTAAAAAAAATCATATCACTTCAATAAGCCTTCATATTTTGCTATAAAACTGTAATTTAAGAATATCCATTTTTTTGGATAAAATTTCTAAAAATATATTTTTCTTGCAGCAGAATTTTGCATTGAAAATGCCCCATCAAAATCAGCTTTCGCGCATGCATTTTTAATTTCTCTACCGATTTTGAAAAAAATTTTGTTTTATTTCCACTGAAAATATACAACTTATTTAGGTACTAGATGCATTTCGTCTGAAAAGTCCAAAACAAGCGCCCGAACAATAGATTTAACTAAATATTAAAATATACATCTATGTTTTTAAAATTTAAATAGTATAGATGTTTTTATCATCTGATTAAATAGCCCTTTAATAACGGAAACTATACCACTCTCTTATCCAATACCCATCACTTCAGTTCAGTTCTTAGACAAAAATTCAAAACACGCTTTCGTTTTTTCCCCAGTTTTCTTTTCTGTTGCTTCTACGCCCAGCTCTGTGTTTCCCAACACAAACTGAACCAACACCGTCTTGTCATTTCCATCTTCTGTATCAAGCAGCTGAACTTTCATATCACCTATCTTCTTGCAGTCGCGCTCATCAATATGTACAGGGTTGTGTCTTGGTGAGCTGTATACAGATATCGACATCTCCTTTAGACCAGGCTCACGCGGAACGTATTCGTGAGGTTTCATTTTTTCGCCGACTAGATATAGTTGATCAACCTCGGCATGCTTGCTGAATGCATCTTTGCATAATACATGGTCACCAATGACTACTCGTTTACTTGGTGGATCAAGTGCAGGCTCGAACTGTTTGAACGCCTGAATTCCATACGTCGTTTGGCACACTCGATAACGCACCATATTTGGACAGTGGCCAAATATGACAGCGCCTTTCAGAACCGCGAGTCCAGCTTCTTCAGGGATGATAAGACGCTTATATGGAAATGCTGTGCGGACTGCGTGTTGCAACATTGGCGATTCGCTGAAGCCTCCAACCATTAAGATCTTCTGAACCTTTAGTCTTGATATTTCAGTAAATACACTCTTCAAATGTTCAGTGATATTATCACATGTTTCTTTGAACAATTCTTTGATGACATCCGCATCGATTTTAATCTTATCGGCGGTAAACGACAGTTTTGCGCGTAGGTTGACATCGATAAGATTGCTGTCCTTCAACTCCTGGTTGTTCATCTCTTTGTACGTTGTACGGACAAAACTCGGCAGACTAAATTTCACTTTTTGTGTCCTATCTGGTGTGATTGTTCGTTTCTTCATTTCAAAGTCCTCCATCATATCAGAGTAGTCATCTCGGTATCGGTTTTGCATTATTTCCATGACGTCAGGTCCAACGATTTTGCAGAGTAGCCTTTCAAAGTATTTATCAATTGTGGTGCCTCCCCATTCTCCTCCATTTGCTTTATGCAGCTCTTTAAGTGTGTTGTCCTTCAGAACTTCGTGAACAGTTATATCAACAGTGCCACCTAAAAAATAGATGCATTATGTTATAAGAATGGTGAACCTCATAAACGCTTTTGAATACAGTTTTTTATGCAGGTACACGTATATCAATGTCTAAACTCTTATATGGGAATTCGGGGCAGCTACATAAACTTTTAAAATAAGATTTCTAAATATCGAACATGAAATGTAGCATTCAATGACCACATTCAACACAAAACACAAAACAACACCACTACTCGTAATGCTATTTATAAATGTTTTGATCGGTGTCGTCATCAATAGACGTGCATATACGTATTTACCAAATGATGTCAAGCAAGTGTTGACATATCGAAGTCATTGTCGATGTGCGTGATTTATCTAACCAGTGGTTAAGATAAGATTTTTTTAGCATTTTTGTAAAACTAGGATATGCTGATCACCTCAACTGATATGCAAGAAATGGTGTTAAGGATTATGCCCACTTTTGTGTAATCCCATTGAGATTGATTTGAAAAAAGATTAAAAAGATATTACTCAAATAATCCTGAATATTTTTGCTTGACACTTTCAGTATAATATGTTTACACATTTTTCTAGGCTGTGCTACCCTTTTATTATAGATACGTAGTGTTATTTTTACTGGTCCTTTGGTACCAACGAGCCCAATATAGGTGGCTTTGAAGTAGAATACCACTTAATCCGGTGCTAGGGGGCGTGAGAGGTGTTGCTTCTTTCATTACTTCTCATGAACAGACTCAATAAAACCGAGTCTGCTGCTTTATTCTCTTAATTGTGTTTGTTGCTCCCAAAGGATACCTTTATCAGTATTTATTATAAATATGTCAATTAGTCAATACACACATGACATTGCGTGTGACATTTAGCTGAGTATGGATCAATACACACTTTTATAAAGTAAGTATTTATTATTCAAGTATAGCACAGTTTAGATAAAAATGTAAACATATTACACTGCAAGTAACATGTAAAAATATTCAGGAGTATTTGAGTTCTAATTGTTTTCATTTGTTAATGCACTTTCAATGAAATAATTTCACAAAAGGGGACATAACGCTTAGGTTGTTACTATTATATTCTTCTTGCTGCGTGAATTCAGTTTTTACTAGGTAATAGTAAATGAACTGCTGTATACATGTATGTACCTCCTGCGTCCAGTATCATGTACTTCTCCCCCGCTGTGAAGCACCTTATCTCAGCACTGTCCACACCGACCACTCTCTCTGTCGGCAAGTATCGACAGAACAGCGACGCAGCCTCTGGTTCCAATGCCAGTGACAGCTTGTCGGTGTGGATTTCTGCCTAATATAGAAAATGAGTTTTTATATATAGCCATTTATAATGTAACTGATAGAATGAATCATGAATTACTCCTGACGTCGAATCAATTGATGAAAATGTTTAATTAGATGCGACAATGTTACATCTTGGTTTAAAACATGCAAAACCTGTTGTTTTGTCTAAATGCAATACTGGTTAACTCAACCGCGGCTTTTTTTAAAACGAATAATTAACTGCAGAACTTGTTTGCTAGTGTTTTCACTCATTTCCTGACACTCACCCGTGATCAAACATGAAAGTATGTTCTTGATAAATAAACGGATAGGTTAAATGTGCACTGACCTGTTTCAAGACAATATGTACACTACATAAGAAATATTAACCGCATTTGACTAGTAAACAGCATATGAATTCTAGTATATATATATAGCATTCCAAAAGTGCTTAAAGACGACTTACATGCACTGCAGCCTCCCTCATGAACTGTTTAGCTGAATCGCCCCAGATGGCGGGAACAGTGATGACCCAGTGGAATTCATTTGGTTCGACTCCAATATTCTTTTCCTTGCAATTTCGGATTAGATGATCTTTCAAGTACTTGATTGAAGCTGTGAACACATATATCGCTGCCATTTCAAGTTTCCTCTCATCTTTCAGCTTGATATCCCGTTCCAACGCCTACGATTCAAAATCAAAAATAAGATTATTTTGTCAAATTTGATGTTTTGCAGATATAAACACAAATGCAACGCTTCCACATAGGGCTAAAACGAAGACCTTATAACTATTTAATTTGTGAAAGTAGTCTTACTTTACAATATTTGTTTTCATAATTTGCATAACATGACATATATTTACCAGATTTACCACCACCAATTGCATATATTATAAACCCTCCGAATACAAAGTAATCACTCCTTTTTTGATGGAAATGGGCATTATAAGTAGGGGGAAAGTCCCACTTCTATTTGTGTGTAAGAATTGAATGTTGTTTAACGGCTCATCAACACAGTACAGGTTATTTAGAGCCGCCCCAGAGAGAGGGGAAGGATACATAGGAATCCGGGAACCTGCCCTACTCTTATTATCGAATAGATTCCTATGGTTCTTTAACGTGCTCGGTTGATAGACCGATACACGGGACCGCCCGGTTTACGTCCCCATCCGACGGACGAGGCTAAGGAAAAGTGTCTTGCCCACGAACACACCGACGGAACTCAGTGGCACCACGGAGGATTGAACCTCCGGTTACAAATCCGCCGCGCTACCGACTGCGCCACGCCAGCCCTCTTGTGTGTAAGAAGCGTATTGATAGGTTTTACTGGATCATTGACGAACATTTTCAAAATCATACACTTTTTCCGTGATCGAAAAATTTCCCGGAGGGGCATCTGGGGTCTTCCTCCACCAGTGGAAGCTGGAAAGTCGCTGACCTTAGCTGTTGGTGCGACTATAAAATCCAATTCAATTCTATAAATGTAAATTGTGAGACCTCACAAACATACAATGGTTCATACTATTACTGTTCGGGGCGTTTGTTCCAGCCAAAGATTTTTTAGTGGTAAAAGAAAATCTTACTTTTCAAAATCGGTTGAGAAATAATAATAATAATAAAAAATTAAAACAAAACACACACACACACACATGCAACAGTTGTTTTTGGAAAGGCATTTTCTATGCAAAAATCTACTGCATCACAAATTTTAAAACTATGTGTTTTTTTTATAATTTTCATCCAACAATTGTTTAAATGTTTTGGATAAATGTAAATTAAGACACTCTGACAGTTGTATAGCAAAATATTAAAGCTAACTGAAGTTATTTGAAATTACTTAATTTTCTTCTATCAGCAAGTAATTTACATCACTAAGGTGTTTCCATTTTCCAGTTCTAATGGTATAAATAATTTATGTACGTATTAATAAAATTGCTCAAGTAAATACTGAAAACCCTTTGATTGAAACAAGCGTCGCGAATAATCTCTAAAAGAAAAGGGGTAAAGGTATGGGATTACTCGATTCATTCAAATATGTAATCTTTTACATACCTGATGATCATATAGCACCATCTTGAACCTTCGGAAGAAAAACCATCCGTAGTGTTGGCCCTCGATGGCCAGTTCATTGTACTTAGCCTCTGCTTCATACCCAAATGAGTGGAAAATACCGTCTTCATTGAATAGGATACACGTAGAGGTCTTATGCGATCCCATCACATTGGAACCCTTCGTCCAATTGGCCGAAAAAATCTGAAATGTTTTATTAAAATCCATAAAATTAATTCATCTTTGTAATGTAGTTTCACTACCTATTTGCTAAGGTCATTCACGGTGAACTCGTTTAAGCGTCAACTTGTTATGAAAGATAACAGCTGTCATATTAATTATTAATCATTATGGACTAATAGTATAACAAATAGATTTTGTAAACTACAGTTACATTGCATCACGAACAAAACTGTGAACTAAATGCATAGTCGCAACCAATAAATACTGAAAAGCGGATCCTTTGAAAGCAACAAACAAGAGAGAAAAGTAGAAGACTCGGTTTTATTGAGTGTCCATCAGAGATAATATAATTTGCAACAACTCTCACGTACCCCCAGCACCGGAAAGACGAAGTTGTTTTTGCTTTAAACTGAGTTTTAAATAAGGTAATTATACGGTTACCTTGAGCGGATCATCCTCAAAGTCATTATGCAAGGAAAATGCATATCCCGAATATGTGGTGCCGAAGTCTATAGCCGCCACGAGTATTCGTTCTTTAACCGCCGTGGCGACCACTGGTACCGCGGATGCAGTCTGGAAAAGCAAAAGCATAGAGAGCCATCACAATATTCTGCAGCGATCGTGTTCTATAAGGCACAGTTTATGGTAGTCTAGATCATCTGCGTCGCTTGCTAGTTTTTAGGACAAACGTCTAAAACAGTTCTCCTAAACAAAGTTTGACTTTTGCCGAGATTCTGCTATCGTTTCCGATAGGCTGAGACAGAAACACCTGCTATCCCAGATATACAGAAAGGCAGAAAGACAATAAATGTATATAGAAACAAAGAGGGAAACGTTAGTATTATATCGACGAAATAAATGCAGATAGGAAATACATTAATAAAAATATACGGTCACGTGCTTCTGGTTTCAAGTTTATGGTAGTCTAGATCATCTGCGTCGCTTGCTAGTTTTTAGGACAAATGTCTAAAACAGTTCTCCTAAGCAAAGTTTGACTTTTGCCGAGATTCTTGTATCGTTTCTGATAGGCTGAGACAGAAACACCTGCTATCCAAGATATACAGAAAGGCAGAAAGACAATAAATTTATAAATTAACAAAGAGGGAAACTTTAGTATTATATCGACGAACTAAATGCAGATAGGATATACATTAATAAAAAAAATACGGTCACGTGCTTCCGGTTTCAAATTTGTTTCTGCACAAACGGTCAGACGTTTTTATTTACAATCAAGCGTCGGAGATGATCAAAACTAGGCTCAGGGGTACATTAAAGTATCTGTATGTAACGTTATTTCATTGGATCAAAATGTGTACACATGCATGAACTCTAATTGAAAGAATTACTTTTCTTACGCGATTGTCATACCTTTTTTTTTATTCTTATTTTAATAAGTTTCTCAATCTTAAAATATCTTTTTAATTGCAATGTTGACATTATAAAGGTTATTTTAATTATTACTGATTTTACTAATTTCGTATGAAGCACGTGTAATCATTGACGAATCTAGTGTTAAATTCCGAATGTGTGTTCTTTATTCGGCCAAAGTTACAAATAAATGCTATCATTTTGTTTTCCATATCTATATTCAATAATAGTGCGTGTTTTATATGTTCCAGTGTAAATTGTGCATTATTTATACTTTTTAGCATTCTGGGACGCACTGAACACAACATGCCAAACATAGACTACAAAAAAAACGTCTGTAGTTTCTAACATAGTGTATGAAACGCGTGTCTATTATCTAATGGCTCAGAGGTGTGCCGTATATAATAAATAACAACCAGTGATGACTATATACGTTTAAACATATTTGACAGTGTGCCTTTCTCAAGCAAGTTTCTGAAGAAAAAAAAACACGAGTGTGTAACAAATTTTTGAAAGATTCTCAATCACCAGTTCATTGGCGATGGTGAGGTTCATATAAAACATATCGCTTATACACGAGTATTTATTGTATCAAATAGTAAGATGTACCAAAAGCATCGGATAGTGACGTTAACAACCGAATGCCTTCGTGATTAGTCTCGGCCTACCGTATCATGTATATGTCTTACTGGTTCTGAATCCGTTTAGCATAGAGTAACGAAGAAAGCAGAAGCGGGTCGGCTGACCGAGGCTATTGTGTGATATGGGTCGGCTGACCGAGGCTATTGTGTGATATTAGGAAATTGTAATGCTTCTTTTGAAGATAAAATTGTAAGATTCCAAAAAAAGAGCCGAAAGACTTAAATATGTATGTTGAGGGCCTCATGGAAGATTGACTATATTCAAATGAGAACTAAACTCTATGTTCAATAAAGTATTGATTATTATTATTATTATTATTATTATTATTATTTTTATTATTATTATTATTATTATTACTATCATCATTATTATTATTATTATATTATCATTATTATTATTATTATTTATTATTTTTATTATTATTATTATTATTATTTATTATTATTATCATGATTATTATTATTATTACTATCATCATTATTATTATTATATTATATTATATTATTATTATATTATATTATTATTATTATTATTATATTATTATTATTACTATCATCATTATTATTATTATTATTATTATTATTATTTTTATTATTTTTATTATTATTAATTATTATTATTATTATTATAATATTATTATTATTATTACTATCATCATTATTATTATTATTATTATTATTATTTGTTAAATAAACATGTGCATACATTCACATATTTAAGGTAATATGTTTAATTCGTTTTACCTTCAAGTAATATATTAGGTGGTTTTCTTATCGGTTTGTAATATAATACGAATATCGTGATTTATAAAACCAATTTCAGTAAACCATGTTTACAGTAAATTAGGTCAAACATAATCTCGTTCAATCAATAATACCATTTGTGTAAACATACGTCTTATTTGTTCGGCACAAGTTTAACTTTACATCTTCAAACGGCCACAGAAGAACTAACACACAAAACAACTCAACTCCATACATTTGTTAATATGTAATATCTTAATGCTCCAGTGTATTTGGTTAATGAACTTTAAACACGTTATTTGTGTTACATATTTTGTTTTTAATTTCTTTGTTAGTGAAACATAAATGAAATGTTTCAAACAAGTAAATATGTACCGTGTACCTGGTTTTATACACAGTGTACTACTACATCTCGCGTAACTCTTGGTTTCTTTTTCATTTGTAAGTAAAAAAAAACTATGCTTAAATATGTATTTGTGTAAATGAATCGATCACTATTTACATACCTGTTCTAAAGCTGAAGCCATGTTTGTTTCACTAGTAGAACTCTTGTAACGTAGATTTTCTACCATCAATTCCGTCCATTGTGACACAACAACAACTTACTGTTTCACGGAAATTTTACAAGGTGTAAAGTCTACTTCCTCTTTCGCTTTTAAAACCCATACCTGATAAAACCCACGGCAAAGTTGGATAACTGATTTGTCATGATATAGTTTTACTTGATAGAGTTGTTTCCCTGTACTAGATGACTACAGCAAAACAAAGAGCAAACAAAGCGCTCGATAAACAAAGAGCAAACAAAGCGCTCGATAAACAAAGAGCAAACAAAGCCCTCGATTCAGGTAGGGCTTTTCTTCATTACTTCTTAATATTTAACGAACTGTGTTCAAAAAATGCTCACTTACTCTTATAATGTAAGATCTTTCCTCCGCGCAAATGGCAATTTGGTTCATTCACTGACAGTACTTTTTGAGATTAGCCCTCCCAAAATGTACACGGTCATTTATTTATTTTCGTTTGCAAGACTTTGGGAGGCTAGTTTTCAGAGTATGTGCACTTTAGTTGAATACAAATCGATAAATATTAAGAAAGTTATGAAGAGTACACATATATATATAAAACCTGAATCGAGCGTTTTGTTTACACTTTTTTTGCCGTTAATCCGATCAAAAAGTCACGTGGTTTCGCCGACCCCGGATGTTAATGCACCAGCTAAACTATCTATACTGTAATAACAAGTGTACATTATTTCTTGTGTAATACCAATATGAATCTTAATACAAGTATAATGCAAAACATACTACTATTAAGAAGCATCCAAAGAATTACAGCATCGCTGGAAGACGAAGGAAATAGCATCTTTATTCATTGAAGACATTGAAGGTAATGATTTAGCAGACCATTTGGCTAAAGAGGCAGCTAAAGAAATGACAGACAAGAAAGGGGCTTTTATGAAGGAGTAGCAGATCGTAGAGAGATCATCAGCTTAATGAAGAAGAACAAAGATAAAAGAAAAGTGGCAACGTTCTTTTGAAAATTCAACTACAACAGGAAAAAAATCAAGAGATCATCAATCAGTTAATCAATGGTGTCACAAAGCTGAACCATTTTATGAGTAAAATAGACCATGAAAAGTCAGAGCTATATGAATTGTGTAAGGTGAAAGAAACTATTGAACACTATTTATACGATTGTAACTGATTTACTCAAGAAAGAACCCAGCTTGGAAATATCGTAGAACATACTATAGGTCTGTGATGATAGCGAGAGACAGTCTGGAAGTAAATAGTATAAACCTACAAGTTCTAACGGTAAATATAGACAGTGCAACAGACGCAACAAACATGGAGATTAGAATGGCCTTTGGAGTATTCCTAAGAAATTCTGGAAGACTCATTGTCCATAATTAATCGTGCTCAACATCAACTCACAAAAGTGCTAGTACAAAGTGAAAACAATTGTAACTGTAGAAGCATATAGTGACCAGCGTTATATTGGCAAATGAATATACAACAGGACGAAGAAGAAGAAGAAGAAGAAGGAGAAGAAGAAGAAGAAGAAGAAGAAGAAGAAGAAGAAGAAGAAGAAGAAGAAGAACAACAACAACAACAACAACAACAACAACAACAACAACCATTAATGTAATACCAATATCACTATTGAGATGCATTAACTTGTTTACACACCCGTTGACGGGCATATGGGATCTTCATATGCATTGTTAATATTTTACCATATCATCCCTTATCATCTATTATATGCAAATACGGGCATGAGCACAGGGTTCTTATAAAGATTATGTCAATAATATTCTCATTGTTTTGTGTATTTTTGTGCTTGATTAGAGGTACGGTTAAACTGCAAAATAATGAGTAAATCGTCTACTCTGATTGCATGAACATATTTTAAAACGTTTAAGTCAATGTGTTTTCTTAGAAATAAGTTATAACACTTATACAACTGGGTATATAGGATTTTATTAAGTACTTCGAATTAGTGAAGCTTTCGATGTTCCTTATTCTAAAATATGCCAGTTAAAATTATTTTGACATCATGTTTAACTAGCATTACCACTACAAATGTGTTTGCAAAAGAAAGTTTTGAAATATTAAATGTTAACGCTGAATTATAGTTCAAACAATATTCAATTTAAAGGGAGGTAATTTAAGATTATCCATATTTCATTTTTTTATAGACGGAGAATCTGCGATAAAGGGATCAACTTTTTTATGTTTTTTTCTATTATTTCATACGAATTCTAAGATTTTATATCATTAAGCCATCTTTGACTCATGTTATGTGTTTTATCAGTACATTTCTTGTTTTCGTATAAAGGGAGGGTAACTCTCAAAAGATATAGCAATTTAAACAAAAAATAAATGTTTTACAAACTATGGGTCAATACAAAATACTTATCATATATCTTTTCTAAAATATATTTAAAATAAGAAAGTTAGTTAAGATACAAAAGTTGATACTTAGCAATTTTGTTCAGTGTATATAGAGAATCTTACATGAGTACTCATATATTATTGAATTTATTAAACAAGTTGGCAAAATTATATAATGCGAGACTCTTGCTGAGCATTATATCATTTTTGCTAACGAGTTTAATAAATTCAATAATGAATGAGAATGAAAGTTAGATTATATTTATCACATAACTCACATATCGACTTTTATTGCATTTTGTCTGTCGCTTTAACACGCGAAACCGACGTAAACCATGGGAATTGGATCATAGTCATTATCGATTTTTTTGACAGCGCATTATGGGCTTATTGGTATCTAAAATATAGAATGATGTTATTCCACTCTCACACCGTAAGTTATGTGATAAATATATATATATATATATATACTATGTTATTATAAGAACCCGGATGGGTAGTAGAGAGAATTCGACGTTATTGTTTATATAATATTCACACAGATATTTTTTTTATCAAAGTTCAAAGTGTATATAATATAAAGAAATCTGTTTGCAGGTGTAAAACCACCGATAATTATTTCATCATTGTCACCAATATAAAAATGTCTTATTTTAATGATTTGCTGTACCTTTAAACCAAGAATGGATATCGTAAAACGGAAATTTCGTATAGAAAAATAGCTCTCCGCTTAAAAAAATCAAGAAACCGTTGTTTTTTTAATTAGCAAAATAAACAGATCAATGGTCCAGCTGTTTACATTGATAGTTGACAACACAGTCTATACAGGAAAACGACAACATCAACTACAAGAGAATTAATAAAAAATAAAATTGTGCTGATTATTGCAAAACTTTGTTGTGTGTTTTCATTTTCATAAAGCGCTCAAAAATACTTTTGCAAAAGTTCCGAAATAATATATATATCAATTACTTAGTAGGTAGGTAATTTTGTATTTAGGTATGTAGGTAGGTAGATGGGTGGGTGTATGGATGGATGGATATAAAAAAGAGATGCATGGATTGATACTATTGTTACTGTTGATAAGTTGTTGTAGAACCCGGATATAAACCTTAAGTTTCTTAGGCCCTTTTTGATAGTTGTTTTCGCATGAGTGTAAAGTGACTGGATGGATGGATGGATGGATGGATGGACGTACAGGGCAGCCTTCTGGTCGGGCGGTGCGGACAAATGGATTGACGGACGATGTAAAACTCTCAAAATTAGTCGATGCAGTTCTTATTATGAAAAGTAACGCCTATTTATTTTTTTGTTGTTGTAAAATTAGGCATTAATAAGGCCCATTTTACCATCATTTTGTTGTTTTATTTATAGGAAGAGTATACTTAGGTTTTAATGTATAACTGATGAACAATCAACATCTTTTAACTTTTGAAACTATAGGTACGTTTGTGAGCAACTATCAAGGAAAACAACTGTACCCTGACCTGTTCAATAAACAAACAAACTCTATATTTCATGTCGCACGACCCACATTTGTTGTATAATTTCAAGTCGAAACATATATTTTATAGGAAAAATATATTTCTGCAGTATCAGTGCTATCAATGCTTGATTTGAAATCGCGGAAAACTATTAATTTACTATATTTTAACATGTTGTTCTTCTGTAGTTTGTGAGGACATGGCATATGATGATGTGTCTGGCTCGTCGTCAATATTTCCTGGAGACATGTGCGATGAATCGAAAGACTCGCAGAAAGACGTCTCGACAAGATCTGCGTGGATTTCTTCGGTTGCTTTCCTCAAACACACGAAATGATTCGGTGTGAATCTCATCTCCGTCATCCACATCAATGTGATGTCAACTTTGGATTGACCTCGGACCTCTCTGCCAACAACGATTTTATTGAATGCGTCAGAGGTCAATTCTGGAGTAAACTGTGGGGGATAATAAGCCCTGATTATTAGTTTCAAACAAGCACTTAGTGCATATGTGTATCATTTCAGAGAACGTCCGCAGTACAAGTGTTTCTCCAATAAGCTCTGTGTAATCGGTCACAATTATCCTATTATAGTTAATTAAATCTATATGTCCCTTCGTTTTGTGATCATAAAAGTTTCTGTTGAGAATAAGCTCAATTGCTGTGAACAGTCATTGAAGAATGTGATGGTTTTCATGGCCATAGAGAGCCCGCGAGACAGCACGATACAAACAATTGCCTTCACCATATAGCATGTACTAGTATATGGTGAAAGGACAGTACTCCTTTAGCGGTTAAAACTTCGTCAACGACTTCTTCATCGTGTTGTTTGTTAGCGACCAGTGTTATCCCATATGTATTCCGAAGCGTATTCTCTAATTTCGCTGCATTTTTAAGCCTTGATATTGTTCCGGTCTGAAACGCGTCTTGTAATCTGCAAAATAAGAGAAATAGTCGCATTATAATCAGTATACCAATTTAAGTAACCATTACCAGCAGTATCGTATGTGTTACCAATATTTTATATGTGTAACCAGTATCTTAACCATTGTAACCAGTATGATATGTGTAACCAGTAGCTAATATGTGTAACAAATATGTTATATGTGTAACCTAGTATTAAATGCGTTAGCAGTATCGCATACATGTAACCAGTATATTATGTGTAACCATTCTCTTATATGTGTAACCAGTATATTATGTGTAACCAGTATCTTACGTCTAACCATTAGCGTACGTGTGTAACCAGTATGCTATATGTGTAACCAGTATCTTACGTGTACTCATTAGCGTATGTTACATGTAACCAGTTTATTATATATGTTCTCATTGTATTATGTAACAAGTATCTTATATGTGTAACAAGTATGTTATAAATGTAACCAGTATCTTACATGTAACCATTAGCGTATTCTACATGTAACCAGTATATTATATGTGTACTCAGTGTATTATGTAACAAGTAACTTATATGTGTAGCAGTTGTAACTAGTATTAATTGTGTTACCAGTGTCGTATACATTTAACCAGTATCTTTTGTGTAATCATTATCTTATATGTGTTACCAGTATCGTATACATGTAACCAGTATAGTATGTGTAACCAGTATCTAATACGTGTAACCAGTATGTTATATGTGTAATCAGTATCTTACGTGTACACATTAGCGTATGTGTGTAACCAGTATCATATATGTGTAACAAGTATCCTATAAGTGTAACCAGTATCTTATGTATAACCATTAGCGTATGTGTGTAACCATTATCTTATATGTGTTGTAACCAGTATCTTATGTGTAACCATTAGCGTATGTGTGTAACCATTATCTTATATGTGTTGTAACCAGTATCTTATGTGTAACCATTAGCGTATGTGTGTAACCAGTATCTTATATGTGTTGTAACCAGTATCTTATGTGTAACCATTAGCATATTTATGTTACTAGTATCTTATATGTGTAACAGTTGTAACATTTCTGTACCGCCACGTCCTTTTCGTAATATCATCTTTTTTTTCTTTTTCAATACAGTGTTTATTATCAATATAAATGGTTTTGTATCACTTTTATTCAAAATAAGGTATAATAGTGCATTTAACAGGCTCTTTTTTGTCCCGCCCAATCCTTTTCGCCCTTTTCTATGGTTCATCAAACCCGGAATAACCGGGAATAAACCGGGGTTTACGAGAAAGCCTACGTATAAACTCGCCCCTCCATTTCCGTTTCCGCTTTCATTTTTGAACGAGGCTATCCGCACGACAGTCGTGCCGATTATTTTCTTTATCCGCACGACCGTCGTGCCGATTATTTTCTTTATCCGCACGACCGTCGTGCCGATTATTTTCTTTATCCGCACGACGGTCGTGTCAATAAAGAAACTGATCGGCACGACTATAGTATTGTTCTTTATCGGCACGACTGTAAACAGAAACGTAAAGTGTTTTACAAACTCGTAATGTATACAAAACAAATAAAATACTTAGGGAACAGTTACATTGTGTAAAATTATGGGTAAATTGTGTTTTGAATGAAAAACAAGAATCTTGTACAGTATTTTCCGAAAGGTCCGTATAAGGATATATCTCAAATGGTATACAAGTAAATAACTTATACAGTATGTATAGAACATACTTGCCATTATGGCATATGGAATTCACATGTATACATAATAAAAACATTATAAGATGGAAAGGGTGTGTGTGTGTGTGTGCGCGCGCGGGTGCGTGTGTGTGTGCGCGCGCGGGTGCGTGTGTGTACGCGTGCGTGCGTTGGTGGAACTTGCTGACATCTATATGAAATGGGACGATATAAAGACAGTCAGGTTTGCCAAATTGCCGCTCATCACCGCAATCAATCCCCTAACATCCTACTTGATTCTGTCTTCTGTTTAAATAGTTTCATTTTACACATATATTATCGAAAGATAGATATTTAGGTGAAAATGTGGCAAAACAAATATAACACACAAACTACGTATGAACAGTAAACACGTTTATTGAGCAATCAGCACTGAGATTACAATACAAACTACTTCTGAACTATTTGGGGGATACAAGAGAACAAGAGAAGAACATGTATACAAAAATACATAGCCCCTATATGACGACATAGCCTATAAGAAAAATAACAATAGCTATTGCAACGTAATTATTTGCTATATCTAGACCTTAACTCCGAAGTGACAATCTATTCAACCCGCCAACCCGACAACAACAGGCACTTTTTAAAATACAAAATCATTCTTCCAAACTCTATCCATGTGTTGAGGTCATAAAATAATTAATATGTACCGATTAAAAGCCTAGTTGATGTATACCTAAAATACATGTAATTAAGTATACGTGAAATGAATTTAGAGTTGATCATTCTTAATTCGAGGCACAGGAAAGTTGTTAAATTTGTCGTTGTTGGCGGGGTAGCTACTTTAATAAGTGTCTTGCGGGAAGCCGTATGCTCGTATTGTAAGAATGAGGTTGTTAATTCATTTATTAATTTACAACAAATTGCAGATAAGTTAATGCCGTAAAATGGTAAAGCTTGCATATGCTAATTAGTTTGGCATAATTATGTCATACACACGAAACTTAGTACTGTTAATCATGCAAATTAAATACAAGAAAAGTCACTAGTAAGTAATAAATGCCACCAAAAATAAATTCTGATGGGAATTCTTACATTGTACATTTGGTTATTCCGCCGACAACAGGCAATAGCCGTTCTTCCAAACTCTATCCATGTGTTGAGGTTATACAATAATGCACATGTTCGAGAAGAAGTCAAAATATTTTCATGGATACTTAAATACATGTAATTGAGCATGCGTTAACTGAATTTAGAGTTGGTAACTCATAATTCGACGGACAATAGGGTGGTGGTTTGCCTGGTTGGTTAAAGCGTTGATAGTGTAGTTACAGAGTTCAGATTGGCAACATGTGTAAGTTACTCATATACCTTAGCTTAGAAACGAAGTACATTTGTTGTAAAAGTTCCCTGTTGTTGGCAGGATAGCTGTTTTAAAGGGACACATGGCAATCTTGATTTTTTTTAAAAACTAGCGGCGTCCCGTTAGTTTTTCTACGTAAATTGCATTTGTTCAATCATTAATGTTAATTATAAGAATTGTATTAAGCCATTTGTTTTTGCATATTATTATTTTTTGATATTAGTGCACCAATAATATATTAAAACTTATAGTACATGTATAATAAGACGCAATAGTGAATACTTAAAATTTGATTTATTAAAATGTACCCAGGGTAAAAGTAAAAATGATACTGGATATATAAATCGATACGCCCATTTTAAATACTTCAAGATTGCCGTGTGTCCCATTACTGGAAAATGGAGGGGAAAAATCAACGCATTTGACCTTTGACGGACAAGTGTGACAGTGACGCGCCCGATACTTGCACACGACCCAACTTTTCACTGTGGTTAACATTTGTTGGACGTTTCATGTAAATCTCTTTAGTAATTTTACTCATTTGACCTTTATGTTTAAGTTTTACCTTGACCTTTGAAGTACACAAGTTATGCTTGAACACGACTCACATTCTGATTGTGGTTTAAGATTTATGTGAACATTCATGGAAATCCCTCAGACTTTCAATGTTATGGCTGCGATATGATGTTGGCTCATTTTAACTTTAAGGTAGGTTGTTAAGAGCTATGTGATATTGGAAAGTGCTGCTAAACAAAACGCTGTTCTGTAACCCTATGGGAACGATTTGGTGGTGTCTATTTTGAATGTTTTAACGACGGAGTGATATGCCAAAGTACAAACCTTTATTCTACCGCAATATAAATCTGAGCATACTTTACTGTATATTGAAAACATTCAAGCCGAAAAAATGTTTTCTTTTGTAACTTAAGCATTTCATATCAAGTTAATTCAGAAAAATATTAGTGCCATCAACAAATTTTTCAACGTCTGCCACGATTCTTGGTTTTTGATAAGGAACGAAAACTCTGTGTAGAGATTGTACACCTCCGTTCGGGGGTCTTAAAATTCATTTGTAGCAAGGTCGGTGATATTTCCTTTTATGAATGCAAAGCATTACATCTAGTACTACGAGTTATAGATAGAGTCTGGTCTCAGCGAGTCGGCTTATTTAAACGTCGAGATGGGCTACACCAACGAGCTGAGACAGACTCTATCTGGTGTACTTTGTAACACTGTGACGCCAGAGTGATCGTACTCCAACTTCCTCCATCTGATAGTTGTAGTACGGTATAGTCACGCCCCTTTAGCTACCCTACATTAAACGAGTTAATATCTTTGAAATCATCAAAGGAAATGTCACCGAGCATGCTACAACTACCAGATAGAGGAAGTTAGAGTACGGTCACTCTGACGTCACAGTGTTACTAAGTATATCATGCTACAAAAAAGATAGAGTCTGTCTCAGCTCGTTGGTTATTTAAACATCTCGTTGGGCTACGCCCATCTCGGTGTTTAAATAATCCAACTCGCTGAGAGCAGACTATCTATTGTTTAACCAGCATCTCACTAAAAATAGCACTTCAAATTCCATATAAAATAACTTAAACTGAACCGCAACAGCCGGTATAATGTAACCAACAAAAGACACACATTACTCTCAAACTTTAAGAGCATTCTGTGATTAAAATGCCATTACTTACACATTCATGGCTTACTGCTAAGCTTATATAACATTTCGAAGTGTTTAAATGACATGTTAGCAGATAACGAAAAAAGCGTTTCTTATCCGAAAGTTTTGACGGAAGGACATGAACAGAGAATGACTTCGTGTGTGTGAGTGGGAGGAATAATAATAGTAATAAAAAAAAACACGTACAGATTTGCCAGAATGTTTCTAAACATAAACATTTGACTAGATACCTACAGTTTAAGTATGAACATTGAAAACGTTGAATAGAAACAATTAAAACAACCACTTATATAAGATCCTCTACATGACACACGTAATCCATTAGAACAAACGTAAATGTGTTTATTACTGCATCTGCTCGGGGTATTATTTACAATTCTTGCATACCGGACAAGGATATCCGTCATTTTACCGGGGCTAGATATTTCCATCTCACCCTAGGGTCGAGATAAAATTCACGCGCGCCAACATCCGGTATGCCGGAAAACATGCAAAACGTTAGTAGCTGGCGGCGTCAACGCACAACATGTCTCTGATATGCAAAAAAAAAGAATCTATCATGGGTATTCGGTTCAGATAGGGAATTCCAACCCTCGGTATAAGTGTTTTAATCGGAAACTCTGCAGAGCCTCGGTTTCGATAAAAACACTTATACCTCGGGTTGGAATTCCCTATCTTCACCGGATACCCATGAAAGATTCTTAATATATTCCTACACTTCTACTTTTAGCTACAATCTTTATTTGAGTAAATCTTAATAGATTTGCAAGAAGTATCTCAACATGAATATTTGACTGGATCTCTAGATTTTCGTCATTATGCAAATGTTAGCATGTTGTCAGTAATTAATACATGAACTCCTCCTTATGACAAAGCGGAACAACGTTACTCATGTATCCAGTAATGTAAACAAGCACATACCTTTCGTATTGGATAAAACGTATAAAACTTTGCTAGACCAACACTGAATTTCTCATGAGATAAACACCATCATCTTTTTATTTAGATTTTAGCATGAGTGTTTTGTAATGAATAGAATCTTGCATTTGTGTTTATTCTGAAATCTTTTAACATCTTAAAATACTGTTGGGCATTTAAATGAACTTTCAGCTCGTTTTTATTTGCCTTTCTTTAATAATTGTAATGCTAGACAAATTTCGCGTTATATTAAGATTCAAAACTCTTAATAGAAAAATTATATCACATATTTGTCTGTGATTTGTATAGGAAATACTGAATATAGAAAAGCTATATCTACTCGTTTGCTCAACTGGGTACGGAACATTGCTCGGCCATTTCCGTCAGTGGCGGGAACGCCAAATGACGTTCCGATTGTTTTACGGACGTCGTCGTCAGATTCCGCCACTAGGGACTAACGATTACGGAAAATTAACGAAGAGTTTTGATTCCACTTGTTTTGTTTGTATGACGTAACGTCGTCTTTGCGTTCACGTGCAAACTCTTGTAAAAAGGCGTGAACCATTAGAAATATTAATAAAATATTATTTTAAATGATGTATTCTAATACGCCCGCACTATATAGCCTAGTTTAAAATATCTCGTTATATTGAACGATATATCACTGTAATTTTTGCAACATTTGGAGAATAAGCATTGCACATTGCGCATTGCGCATTATAACGTATGCAACGTTAGGAGAGTAAGCAAAGCAATGCGAAAGATTTTCGATTTGTGCGTTATTTTCACATTTTAAGTGTATTAGAATAGAAATAGAACATCGTTTACGGTGAATTATCTATAATATATCACGGTTTGTCGTTCAATTGTAAACAATATTTTTACTCGCCCTCGCCCTTCGGGCTCGTGAAATTATTGTTTACAATTGAACTCCAAACCGTGATATATTAAACGATAATTCACAGTAAACGATGTTCTATTTCTTAAATATACTCGTTTAATAACCACTGTTTTTGAGATACGGGAAATATCTCCCTCAGTAGAGAAATGGCCCCGATATAGTACGAGTGCGGAGGGCCCCGATATAAGAACGAGTGCCCGTGCTCCGCACTCGTTCTTATATCGGGGTCCTCTCTCTACATCGGGTGATATTTCCCGTATCTCAAAAACACTGGTTATTAAACTCTATATAAAACAACCACTTATATAAGATCCTATATATGTCACACTGCATTAGAACAAACGTACATTTGTTTTTTGTTACTGCATCTGCCACAGCCATTTCCTCGGTGTATTTATTAACAATTCACACACTTCCACTTGTAAGAAGAATTTTTGTTGGAGAAAGTCTCCTTCTTAAGCTCACGTAGAATCCGGCGTTACGCAGTGGTCTCTAATGGGGCCTTTGTTGTTCCTATGCCATATAAACGACCTTCCGAATTCCCGAGTTAGAATATTCTCGGATAATTGTCTTCTAGAGCTTTCGCACGATTAAGTCTCAACAGGACCATACCATATCACAAAATGATTTACATAATTTAGAACAATGGGCGTCTATTTGCAAATCAAATCAAATACAATTTTATATATTGGTCTACATAACATTACATGAAATGCAACACATATCGATACACTGGTCGTGCGGATAAAGAATATTATTCGCACGACCGTCGTGCCGATAAGGAATATTATTCGCACGACCGTCGTGCCGATAAGGAATATAATTCGCACGACCGTCGTGCCGATAATGGATATTATTCGCACGACCGTCGTGCCGATAAGAAAAATTAACGACGTCGTGCCGATAGACATTCTCTTCATTTTTTGAAACCGTTAGAACTCTAATTTCATCTGAAACGGTCCGTAACAATGTATTGTTCACTTCATTTTGAAAGATTTTGTATTATAATCAACTAGAAAGAGGTATTAATAAGTATTTGTTTAACAACGTTTTAATGTACGATATGAAAATACAAAAATAACGTTTTGTAATGTGTTTTCGTGACACTTGATAATTTTCTGTGTTGATATTGGATACACAGGGACGTTCCTGTGATTGGATACCCCGTGGCCCGGTTAGTTCAGTTATTAGAGCAATCGGCTTTAGGCGAGGGTTCCCAGGTTCGGTACCGGCCGCACTTTTTGGTTTACTTCATTGGCGACGATACGGTGAACGAAGGATAGAGGCACCGGGTGTCTGTAAGTTACTAAGAAGAGCTGGGTCTGTGCTTAAAAGTCAAAAGGGGGAGGAATGTGTTGATATCGGGCTCCCGGAGACCTAGTTAGATCTGTTGTTAGAGCTGACGTCATGTAAGGCAGGGTTCCCGAGTTGATCCTGTTCCGGCCGCACATTTACCCCTTGGTTAGCTAATTCAAGTGGTGCCGTATCGGCAGTTTGTATGTCACAATATAAAGTAGGTCATTTTGAATTCAGATTTTCTCAATAAAATTATGACATAATCAAAAATAGATACATATCATAAGATTAAATAGTAAATTTACCTACCGCAAAGGCACTTTCAAGTTTACATGTACTTACCAGCCCTGTTGGTGTTACCTAGGAAAGTTCTTTAATCTGCACAGGGTATAGCTATCCCATCACATGGGACCGATATCACTGCAGCTCCTATTCCGACATCATAATATTCATTGCTTATCCAGCAAGTGCCATTGTTAAAAATATGTCTTTTATCAGACAAGGACACTTTTTGTTTATGCATTTTATTACTGACCTCCAGACAAGAATGTTGTCCAAGATCATCTTTGTTGATGACTGTATTACATAAAGACCAGTAGAGAACACGATAGATTGCTGCATACTGCAGAAGATCTACAAAACTAGCAGACTGGGAATAAAGTTGGGGTAATTTAGTTCCACACGCTATTAAAAGTGCAACATCTGCAGTGTTTCTGGGTCACGCAACCTCATGACCAACTCAAAGGCCTTTACTTGGAATCTGTACCAACATTAAAGTATGGAGTCGACATTCATTTAAATCTATCCTGGCAAAAACATGTTGACAGGGTAACAAAGAAAAGACATTAAGCAATGCGTGCATAGACAATAGCCTTATTTCAATTATTGACTTAACTTTAATTTATACTACAAGATGCATAAAACTAACCAAATAGAAAGATATCGTGCCTTGCTATTATTTTTTTGTACATGACTGACTATATTTTCAGACATTTTCAATGTTTTCCTTTCGAAATATCTCTATCTCATTCTCATCTGAAATCTCATTCCGTATTTGCAGATTACTTTTATGCGTGTAAGGGGACATATATGACTGAGATCTGGTTCCACCATGGAGCCAGATATGTGGTGGAACCAGATATGTTCGGCCACGGCACCAGAGTATTGAAAAGGAATTGAGATTTTGTTTTTCTTCAGCTGTCATATTTACATGTATTTTCACTATTAACTCTTATGACCTGTTTATATTTTTATAGTATCAACATTGAGGACAATGAGGGTAGTAGATGTATGCATGTTTTGTTTTTGTCCCTGCTTGGATCCAATATCACCACTGAGATTGTGAGTGAAATTTGGAATGTGTATAAAGGGTATTCAGGGCTCAATCTAGGCCAGGAATTTAGGGAGAAGTCACTTCTCCCTCAAGTGATTTTAGGGAGAAGTGGAGAGAATTTAGGGAGACTTCACGCGACGTGTATACGTATACAACGGTTGAATAGTCATCACCATGTATATTGCAATGCAGTGAATACAGTGTAATGCACACTAATTCTTTTTACTCTATAATATGAGCTTGAAATATTGATGCAAATTTCTATGATAATGGATTAATTACTATACTGTACCTTTTTAATATTTTTTTTTTATTTTTTTTTTTTTTAATTTTTTTTTTTTTTTTTTTTAATTTCGGCGACTTGAACTTCGCTTTGATATGCTGCCAAGGCGAAGTCAAGAGATCGCGGGCGCATTCTTCGCCCTAATCGCCCAGTAGATTGAGCCCTGGTATTGAGGCGCTTTAATATGCACGAGTCTGTCTGTTGCCCATTTTATATTTTTCTAACTTGCATGTAGCTCGTCATTCAGTTGTGGATACTTGTCTTGGGATATGTTCATGAAATTTGGTATTTACATCTAGGGCATTTATAGGCTTATGCGTGAGTTATATTTATTTCAGATGTAAACTTGTTTGATAAATATCCAAAACTAAGATGGCGACCAAGGTTACTGCAAGTCAAGACCTGGATGTGTTTAAGGAAGAGAAAGATGGCCGACTAAGGGAGGTTGGAAGCCAGGCAGTCTGGTCCTTGTCCTCATGTAAACCAGGTAACTCTATTGTGTAAAAAGTTAATATGTTAATATAAGAGTTGTTTTAGTTTCAATCATCTGATTCCAAATAATTCTGTCACCATTCAGTGTTTTTATGCCCCCACTTGGTAGGGTGGGTGGTGGCATATAGATTTGTCCATCCGTCCGCACGTCCCAAAACTTGTGTCGCGCGATCATCCATAACTATTTAACCCACGGTCACAAAACTTTACAGGAATGTTGACCAGCAAGTGAAAATGCACACCTGTGTTTTCGTTTTTATTTTGGATCAAGAACCACAGAGTTATGGCCCTTGACTTAGGCTGAAAAACTTTTTTAGGCTGTTTTTATAGCCGATATTGGGCCATATTCCAAATATTTTGAGTCAAAAATTCCCAACTGAAAGAAGGAAAAGAAAAATGCACAGAAAATTATCAAAAGTTTGACAATTATTGAGTATGAAATACTTTTAAATGCTGCTGTTGATCATGTTTTACTGTAAACAGTATGAAAGATACAGTTATGAAATGAATGTTTTATTGTTTTGTTTCCCAATTCCGTACTTCCCAAATCTGACTGTATGGGCTATGTTCCCAAAATATAAAAAAAAAAGCTACAACTTTCCAAGACTTCAGAACTTTAGTAATAAATCTTGTTTGTGCCTATATTCACTTTAATCAAGTTGCCCTCATCTCATGTAAACATATACTGGAAAGTCAGACAAAATAAATGGTGTGTTTATACTATGTTATAAATAGCTACAGTATAATATTAAATATAGGTAAACCTTTAGAAAGGCTTTTTATAATATATTTAAAAAACAGAAACATGTTTAACATGTTTAATATGGTGAATTACCGTGTATTATATGTAATGTTTTTGGAGTTGTATTGTAAACAATGTCACAGAGCCCGGATATCAAGCAAAATTAGTTAGTTTACCACTGAACGAAATATAGTGATATAATAAAAGATAATTCACTGTAAACAATGTTCTATTTATATTCTAATCAGTGTTTTTTTATGCCTAATTTGGGGCCGAAATTCGGCCCCATTCACAATTCCAAAAAGTATCCTTTTTTTCAAAATTATATCCAAAAAAATTTGGGGGTGTAAATACAGACCAGTAAGGATACTAGTCTGAATATAAGCTGGTGTCAAAACTAGTCTGTATTTACCAAAAACAAAACTTAAAACCAAGGGATATTAAACTGTGAAAATAAAAGTGAAAAAAGTTTATTTCTCTTTTGTTATAATATTTCACAATTTTCACAGTTTCTAGAAAAATGCCGCTATTTTTCACAATGGCACGGGCACAGGCTGCATTCACAAAACACATAAAAAAACACTGCTAATACCCTTAGTATGAAAATATTGCCAACGATGAATTGTTTTCATTTAACAGATATCGCGTTACATCTTTGTACATGTCAACCTTTCCCATGTCACGTGCATATATTCTCGTGACATAGTTTGTGTGTGTTAGAAATGTTGTTATATTATTTTAGCCCTGAGCTAAAGGCTCAAAGGTGAGCTATTGTGATCACCTTTCGTTTGTCGTCCGTCATCCATCTTTGTTTATCAACGTTTATTTAAACAACCTCCTCAACTGCTTCACATGGATGACCCCTTAGATAAATGGCTTTTCAAGTTTATAAAAATAACAACTTCAGAGGTGGCAACCATTACTAAATCAAGCCCAAAACGCTGTGGACTCTTACATTTAATATAGAAATATATAGAAACCTTAAAAATATTATTTTCTAAATAATGTCTACAGTTCTGATATTTTGCATGTAGTACTGGGTTATGTTTAAATTTATACCCACCATGAGGCAGGGTTTGACACTAACGCTAGTCCGGTAGTCCGAGACCACCAGAAATTGCCTCTGACTACCTAGACCTCCAAGATGAGTAGTCCCGTGGACTACCTACTTTTGAATATTTTTTTTAGATACAATCGTCAACTTAGTAATAACACATAAAAAATAAAACAACTTTATTATAATTTTTCACTGAAGTTTGTCCAATGTATCGGCAAAAATCAAACATTGTTCAGGAGGATTCGTTTCTGATTGGCTGAGACCAGAACACCAGCTATCCAAGATATACAGAGAGGCAGAAAGACAATACATTTATTAATAAAACAAATAAACAAAGAGGGAAACTTCATTATTATATTCACAAACTAAATGCGGATGGTCAGAAATACTTTAATAAAAAATTATCTTCATATTTCTCTCGCACCCGTGGTCATCTTCCAGGATATATCTGTCCCTCTAAAAACACTTAATAAAATGTATTTGTTTAAACGGTTTTACACTATTGATTTGTAGAGCACTGAGTTTAACTAAAGAAATGCCTTCTTTATTAAACTGTGTTTCTATTTAACAGGTTTTGGTGTAGAACAGCTGAGAGATGAGTCGTATGACTCCTACTGGCAGTCCGACGGGCCGCAGCCACACCTGGTAAATATTCAGTTTCGACGTAAGACCACCATACAGGATGTCTGCATATACACAGATTACAAAGCGGATGAAAGTTACACGCCAAACAGGTATAAATCTACACGGATACAGAAATGCCAGTAAACTTGAACTTGAGAAGTTATTGTAGTACTTTCGTGGTCGCTAGGGTAATAACGCTGCATTTGAAACCTTGTTGCCTCTCACCGCTCCGGATCGAATCTCACTGGGAGCTTGACTTGTGAGAAAGTGTTGATTCTTACGGATGTCGGAAGGTATACAGCACTGGTTATATCCAGGAATAAGTGGGTGGTCTGCCTCTACCACAAAAACTTGACCATGCATCATACAAAGCCTAAAATGTGGCTCTGAAAAATGACGTTAAGCAGCAATCAATCAATAGAAGTTATTGTATTTAACCAATGTTCATTTGTTCAAGCCTCACTGGTGCTACTGTGTTTCGTTGGTAGGTTCTTGGGCTAGATACACTCAAGTGATATGAAAACGCAACACGGGAATTTCCGCTATATATTGTATGTACAATATGCTGCTTTTAATCGAATGGTACATGGCTACGTAAGACCTTTCCTTTTGGAAAAAATACTAAAACAACAAATAATACAGCAAATAGTATTCCTGCAATGTTTCATTATTCACAGAGTACGCGTTTGGCTCAATCATGTGAGCAAACTTAGGATGCAAAATTTTGCAAACTATTTACGTTAAATACAGTACTGAACTAGCTCAATTTTTCGAATAGAAGCAACTTCAAAATTGATGAAGTTCTTGTTACACAGTGTAGTGTGATTAAAACGTCTACAACATCACAGTTGTGTCCTTTCTCTAGTTAAGGGGCTGGCGTGGCGCAGTCGGTAGCGCGGCGGATTTGTAACCGGAGGCCCCGGGTTCAATCCTCCGTGGTACCACTGAGTTCCGTCGGTGTGTTCTTGGGCAAGACACTTTACCTTAGCCTCGTCCGTCGGATGGGGACGTAAACCGGGCGGTCCCGTGTATCGGTCTATCCTCCGAGCACGTTAAAGAACCATAGGAATCTATTCGATAATAAGAGTAGGGCAGGTTCCCGGATTCCTATGTATCCTTCCCCTCTCTCTTGGGCGGCTCTAAATAACCTATACTGTGTTGATGAGCCGTTAAACAACATTCAATTCAATTCCTTTCTCTAGTTAACTGCAACTTTTTTTTAAAAAAACATCTTGGGATTTCTTTGGAATATTATGTGCAATTAAGTTTGCAGTATATACAATATATAGCGGAAATTCCCGTGTTGCGTTTTCATATCACTTGAGTGTATATACTTCCCATAGCTGCACCCATCTAATGGTGATAAGAACTGATGGGTCACATGTATCTAGTCTATTCTCCCAGCATTTTAAAGAATTATAGGTATCTTTTTGTCAATAAGAGTAGGGCATTGTTCTCCAGATAACCATGTTTCCTTCCCCTCTGGGGCGGCTCTAAATAACCTTTAATGTGCTAATGATCAAAAGCATCGCATACATTCATTTTTCAACACTGCTCCAAGTTAGTTATTTGACAAAAATATTTATTTGACAAAAATGAAGGTACTGGTATTTATTAAAGGGAATGTAGCGAAACAAGCTCTGTTATTGAGAGTTCTGAAAAGCTTGAAAAAAGGTGAAAGAATTATCAAAATCGGATGATAAACAAAAAAGATATAACCATTTAAAGGTTGTTCCAAAACGAATATGGGAGCCGCCATTTTTAGGAATATGACGTCATAGTTCCAATTACCATATAAGGAATATTGATAAATATCATTAAAAATGAAGAAAATCACTGCAAATGCATGATTTTTTTTACTGGTCATATAAAGCATTATTGCGATTAAGTATTACATATTTTTAGTAAAGTTGCTGTCATTTTTTCACTATAAATCAGAACATTTTCATATTTATAAATAGTCCATATATGGTCATCTAGGACCGTGATGTCATAGCTCTCAAAATGGCCGCTTCCACATCCGTTTCAACAGAAACTTCAAATGATCATATCTTCTTTGTTTATCATCTGATTTTGATAATTCTTTCACCCTTATTCATGTTATTCAAGTATTTCAGAATTCTCAATAATAAAGATGGTTTGGCTGTGTCGCTACATTCCCTTTAAGTTCTTACTATCACATCTAAAGATAGGAGACTTACTATAAAATCATTATTCAACTCTGGTCCAAACTATTTCTGCGACAAAAGGGAAGAGCCTGGGCAGTCCCATATACTGGAGTAGGTCCTCTGGGTCCGTATTCATAAAGCTTCTTAGCAAAATCTTAACTTAAGTCAAATTTTATCAAATTTTTTAAACACCTTTTTCTATCGATTTAAGACGTTTTCTTAATATCTTTAATAAGGTTCTGGATAAATAAAAAACAACATCTAAATATATGTCTGAAAATAGATGGTTTGTAATGTTCCTGAGAGGTTGATAAGGATATTTAAAAATATGTAAAAAATTATAAATTTTGACTAAGTAATATTTCCCACTTAAGTTGCTTTATGAATATGGGCCCTGGGCTTGTAAACAAATAAAGGAATTTATGTGGTAGTGTGAGTAGAATCCTCCTCTAACTCTCTGAGAGTGGCTCTAAAATAGTGTTTATCGCATTTCTATGGATGAAAGATTATAAGAATCTTTATGGCGAAGATTAAGTTTTTCAACACAAGGTATAATTGTTTTTATCGGAACTGAGTTATACCGAGTGTTGGAATTTCCCTATCGGAAGCAGATACCCATGATAGATTCTTTTTCTTGCATATCATTTACATTCTGCACATTGGCATCACCAACTGCTAACTTTTTGCAGGGCTTCCATTAACGGGCGTATGGCCGTAAATTATGTCCAAAAATCTTAGTTGTGCGACGAAAATTAACATCAAAGGCGTACAGTGTACTTCCAAAAACTTCAAAGTACGCCGCGATTCTTTACTATGGACGTCCCATAATTTGTAAATTATCGGTTATAGCCCCACCCATCTAATCTAATTTCATTTGAGACAGCCGAGGTAACAATGACAGTTGGAGGACGTTATTGTGTAAATAAACATGCAAAACTGTCATTGCTGACATCACCGCGTGACTTTTATCTTCCCCGTGTGTAAGATCAGGCTTTCCCTCACCCATGTTAAACGCTGATAGCCTTTAATATCTGGTATGCAGGAACAGGATTTCTCAGTGCAGCAGAAGAACATTCATAATCGCTGAATATTAACGACTAACTGCATATAAAAAATAACTAACTGTAACTTTGTCATGATGCCAATGAAATGTTGCTGATGTCGATGTCATGTCCATAACTTTCAGTAATGCAAAATATTTTGGTTAAAGTCATAATTAACTGATTTAAAATGTAATAAATAGATTATTTAATTGCAGGGTTTGATTATAGGGAAATCCTCCACTTGATGGTTGGCATGATGTTTCGTCTTTTCACTCACTCGCATACGCTTGTTCATGAAAAGAACCACACGTCTACCATCTTGTGAAGGATTTTCCTATAATGGATTCCAGCAGTTATTGAACAAGATCTTAATTTATAAAATATTCACTGTATCGCATTTATTACATTTTATTTATAATACATACATTTCTTTGTAGAGTCTCAATCAGAGCAGGAAGCCATTTTAACGACCTTGTGGAAGTTGAGCAAATTGAGATGAGCGAGCCGATTGGTTGGATATCTATTCCATTAAAGGACATGAGCAATAAACCGATACGAACGTTTATGATCCAGATAGCTATACTGTCCAACCACCAGAACGGACGAGACACGCATGTGAGACGAATAAAAATTCGGTCGCCAGTTCAGAAGTGTCCAAAGTTTACTAGTGTTGATTTTAATATGAAGGCTTACCTCAGATAGTGAACAAATATAGATATATAAATGTATAGTTATTTTAAAGAAACGAACCCGGCAGTTAATAGCAACATTACACAACAAAATCGTTTATCAAAACTCTACCCATTTGTTCAGGTCCCGATTAAAAATATAGGTTTATTCACGGGTTTTGAAAACATCTGTGATTGAATATATGTAAAATGAATTATGAGTTGGTAACTCTTAATTTCGTCACTCCAGTTTTAGGTTTTGGCCTAGCTGGTTAAAGCCGTTTATCCTATATCTATAGAGTTTGGATACTCAAAATATGTTTATATGTATATATATCTCGTTGTCAGTAGGTTTAGAATCGGTGTACATATGGTGTAACATTTGCCTGTTGATTGCAGGATATCTACTTTAATTATGCCCTATAGGCATTTATTGTTACTATGGAAATATCAGGATTTTCAAAGGTAAGATTATAAAGTGCTGTCAATACACAACCTATCGATCTATAATTTAACACATTTTTTACTAGCCCATTTGACGTTTTACAGCCTGGCAGCAATTTTACTAGTCTCGGTCTACCAGAGTAGTGCTAATTTCGAGCCCAGCTTTTAAAGTATTAAACCACATGCTATTATACATTTAAAATTATATAATATTTTACAGCTGCCATCTGAAACTCGCACACTTTTATTCAAAGAAAATATCCTATGAGAATTTCATGGTTACATATATTAATTTTTACTTTGTTCTTTTTTTTTTTTGTTCTCTATAAATAAGCAGTAAACAGTATAACTGTGTTTATTTTTGCATATGATATTTTTTTAATTTGCATATGATATTTTTTAATACATTTTGTATTCGTTTGTACGAATCTTGCTAGTCTGTTAATATGTATATGCACTAGTATACAGGGCTTTGGGTTGTATAGAATCATTGGTAGTAAAGAATCATTTTCTGTTTAAATTCAATTTTCTCATCTCATATATTTTAGATTATTTTAAAACTTTCCGGGCTTGAAGATATATCATATAAGCATACACTTATTCAACGGTGAAATTATTTGGGACATTTTTTCATGCAAAATATATCGCTACGTGCAACACCTCTCAGAACAAATGATTCTATACTACCTGAATGAAAAATTCATACTGTCACAATAAACTCAGAAATAAATATTTGCTGTTTTAACAAATTTTAGGGACAAAAGTCAAAATGCAATCATCAATTAAGGTAACTTGTTGAAGTTCGGCACTTTTAAGGATAAAATGAAATTATGTAAATATTGGTGCAAAAACGCCTGTTATAAAATCACAGTTTCAGGACAATAATTTTAGAAATTTTGCTATTATACAACTAAAAGGGTAAATCTAAATCAGAAATTAAACATTTTCCTTTCATTTTAAAATTAGACGTTTAACCCAAGTGATTCTATTCCCCCCAAAGCACTGTACTATTATCTGATCCCATGGGCCAGTGGTTTACTGATTTTGAAATAAAGTTTTTTCTATTATCCCTAACTTTTTGCGGTTACAGAGGACTGCCATAATATCACAATGGAAAGATGTCAATTACTCCCACAATATTTTTCACTTATGTATTTGTTATTGTACTTTTGTTTAGGGTATATAAGAAGCTGCATCTGGTCAGAATGGGTGTTCATTGTGATAACATGTTTAACCCTTAACCCGCTACATACATATAATGGACTGTTCTTTCTTTGAATTAAGACCATTCCATTTATGTGACAAAGGAGTGTTTTGGCGGTAATGACTGATCAGCAGCTGGACATTGTAAACCCTGATCAGCCTGCGAGTTACTCACAGGCTGATCTGGGTTTACAATGGACCCAAAGGCTATTATAGTCGTGGTTAAGGGTTAATGCAGCCTTCATGGTACTAGACTAGATAAAAATGAAATGATTTTCCTGTTTCAATTTTGATTGCATTTGATCTTAATTAAAAAAAATCACAGTGTATTAAACATGCATACTTGGATATTGTGCCAATAATAACATGTTGGATATAGAGGATCTTAAACGAGTTCCAATTTCATATACGATTTATGAAACGAGTTATGAATTATTTTTATCACATAACATTGCAATCACATTAGTAAAAATTAATTCAGATGGACATAGGCCACGACGTCAGACACACTTTAGCACCAAAACGTCATAAAATATGTGACGTTGTAACGTCGCGTCTCGCATATAACGTTGCGTATAAAAGAGTTTGTGTTTTACCTCTTTACAAAATAGCAGTTTACGCCAATATTTTAACAAACCAACAATAATGTTTTGTATAACGTGCATTATTTTTATCTGTCACAAATAATAAGTTTATGACTCAGATCTGGGTGAATTTGTAATAAATAAAATAGTTTCAGTTAATAAACTTGCGTAGTTTTACAGGTTTAACTCAACCAATCAAAATCGTTCCAGGTTGTATTACACGTGTGTCATACAATAGAATAATAAATGGGTGTTCGACACTGCTATTAAACAAGGGACGTTATGTGATAAAAGATAATATAAAGCAAGGTCATGCCGAGGTTCATATCAATTTTATCGAACGAGTATAATAAATTCAATATTAAATATGCACTTATGTCAGATTCTGTTTTGTATATATTTATCACAGAACTCCAAAGATGCCACATAACATACATTTATTAATGTGACTCTATATATATTATATGAGAACATTGTACGTTGATTTGATTTTCTTGATACAACACCAAACAATGGAACTGCCTCATCGATGTTCTTAATCCTGTTGTTTTTTTAACTGTTATGGAAATTACCACACATTGATTCGACCTCATTTACATATTTATTGCACTTGTGTATTATGATATTAATGTCGTAGCTTTATGATACCTCCACATCGCAAGATTTGTGACAAATTGATATAAACATCAAAAACGAAAAATGGTTATATTCTGTTGTTGTCTTCTTATCAGGCATTTTCAGTTGAATTTGGGAGTTAGAAACTTAACCCTTAATCCGCTACATATATATAATGGACTGTTCTTTCTTTGAATTAAGACCATTCCATTTATGTGACAAAGCAGCTGGACATTGTAAAGCGTGATCAGCCTGCGAGAGCTGCTCTGGGTTTACAATGGACGCTATTGTTGTGCTTAGCGGGTTAAGGGTTGAATTTTGATTTTATTCATATTTGCGATGCACCACATAGTTTGATGCTATATTATATACATGAAAAATTTACATTTACAAATGCATATTCTTAACAATACGAACGTCGCATTACGAATGAAATATTGGACGATCTTGCAAACAAATCCAGCAACTTGAAGTCTTTGCATGATATATTAAATGCATTAGACTACGAACAAGTAACGTTATATATGCTCAGCTTGATAGATGAGCAGTTCAGCAGAGTGTTACATACTGAAGCGTACCCAGATTACATGGTACTAAATGCAACATTTATTAAACATTTGTATGCGTCGTAAACAACCTATTTTATGATAAACAGTTGCAGGAAAGTTTGTATATATTTAGGCTACTATAGTAATTTTGAGTAGTATTTTTATTCTCATCAATTACTAAAAGTACCATTAATCGGTGTAATTTTGATTTATGCTTCAATGTTTCCTTGTATTTATTGTGTTTAATATTCAATTTATGTAAACATTTGTAATCTTCATTCACTTGGAGGAAATAAAGATGATAGATACATTACCATTGAAAGTATTGCATATTACCTCTTCCCCTTACATACACATTCAACATTGCTTCTGTCTTTTTTAAAGGGCATTAATTTGCGTCAAACAGCCGACAAAAAAGGCCATTTTAGTTTTACAAGCATCTACTAGTAATTTCTGGAGGCGCTTGAATGTCATTCAGTACCTCAAACTTCAATTTAAGCATATTTTAATATTACGACTGGGCACATTCAATTTTTGTCTCGCCTTTTCAGAGAAAAAAAGAGACATAGTTGTTGCTTTTCCGGCGGCGACGTGACAAAGCAAATGTGGAAGTGACCTTGACCCTCCAAGCAACGGGCAGATAACTTACTAATTTTTAGGTTCAACTTTTGCATTTAGGTCACTTTTTCACAAACTGTATGCAATAGACCTTTCAAACTTTGCTTATAGTTGTATCTTGGGTGGTACATGGCAACGTGACAAAGCAAATGTGGAAGTGACCTTGACCCTCCAAGCAAAAGGGCAGATAACTTAATAATTTTTAGGTTCAACTTTTGCGTTTAGGTCACTTTTTCACAAACTGTATGCACTAGACCTTTAAAACTTTGCTTATAGTTGTATCTTGGGTGGTGCATGGCATCGGGACAAAGCAAATGTGGAAGTGACCTTGACCCTCCAAGCAAGGGCAGATAACCTTATAATTTTTACCTTCAACTTTGGCGTTTAGGTCACTTTTTCACAAACTGTATGCACTAAGACCTTTCAAACTTTGCTTATAGTTGTATCTTGAGTGGTACATTGCAACGTGACAAAGCAAATGTGGATGTGACCTTTACCATCCAAGCAAAGGGCAGATAACTTTAATTGTTACATTTACATCACTTTCTTATGAACTAGAATTATGCACTAGATGTTTTAAACCTAATTTATAGCTTAATCTTTCATGTCTTTGGAAGAAAACATATTCTATTTTGACATAGTTGTGTCTTCGGTAGTGCGTCTTTTTTTTGGATGCCTGGATTTCATCTATGACCTTGACCTACTTTTTGGAGCTGTTTTTTAGCTCTACTGGCCAATTTTTCATCCGATCTTTACCAAACTTCACCAGATTGTTAATATCAATGAAAGCTCGCACAAGTTCGAAAACCAGCCAGATCGGACCAATAACAGCGGATGGAGTTATGCCCTTGATTTAGTTAAAAATGTTATATTTTGCCTCGTTAATACGATAGGGCTTTCATTTTTCATCCGATCTTTACCAAACTCCACCAGATGTTTTGCCTTTTTTTTTTATTATTAGTATTATTTTTTTTAATCTGATATATATATCTTTTTAAAAAAAAAAATTTTTTTTTTATTTTTTTTATTTTTCTTTTTCTTTTATTTTCTTATTTCATTATTGTTTTTCTTTGTGTGTGTGTTAACGCCGTGATAGCAGGAAGCATTGCTGTGCCTATTGCATTTTTTTCCGGTTCATTGATTTTTAGCTCTACTGATCAGAGATCAGCAGAGCTTATGCCGTGGTGCGGCGTCCGTCGTCCGTCCGTCCGTCTGTCCGTCTGTCTGTCCGTAAACTTTTATTTGTAGCGACTTCACAGCTGAAACTACTGGATGGATATTCATGAAACTTTACAGAAATGTTGCCCATAAAGTCTAGTTGATCCTAGCAAAAATTCATGTTGATGTGAAATCCAAGATGGCCGCCAAAGCTAAAAATAGAGTTTTAAAATACAAGTTTGTAGCGACTTCTTCTTGAAAACTATAAGTGATATTGATATGGGACTTTTTCTAAAATGATCAGCATGACATGATGTTGATCCTAGTTAAAAATCGTTTTGATTCAACGTTAAACATGGCTGCCAGCGGCCATCTTTGTTTACATAGAGTTATATAGTAAAAACTTGTAGCGACTACTTCTCTGAAACTACTTGGCGGATTGTCATGAAACTTTACAGGAATGTTGCTCTTGATGTCTAATTGATCCTAGAAAAAATTCAGGTCGGCCGGAAATTCAAGATGGCCGTCACAGCTAAAAATAGATTTTTAAAAAATAAGTTTGTAGCGACTACTTCTTGAAAACTATAAGTGATATTGATATGGGACTTTTTCTAAAATGATCAGCATTACATGATGTTGATCCTTGTCAAAAATCGTTTTGATTCAACGTTAAACATGGCTGCCAGCGGCCATCTTTGTTTACATAGAGTTATATAGTAAAAACTTGTAGCGACTACTCCTCTGAAACTACTTGGCGGATTGTCATGAAACTTTACAGGAATGTTGCTCTTGATGTCTAATTGATCCTATCAAAATTTCAGGTCGGCCGGAAATTCAAGATGGCCGTCACAGCTAAAAATAGATTTTTAAAAAATAAGTTTGTAGCGACTACTTCTTGAAAACTATAAGTGATATTGATATGGGACTTTTTCTAAAATGATCAGCATGACATGATGTAGATCCTTGTGGAAAATTATTTTGATTCGACGTTAAACATGGCTGCCAGTGGCCATCTTTGGTTACATAGAGTTATATAGTAAAAACTTGTAGCGACTACTCCTCTGAAACTACTTGACGGATGTTCATGAAACTTCACAGGAATGTTGCTCTTGATGTCTAGTTGATCCTAGAAAAATTTCAGGTCGGCCGGAAATTCAAGATGGCCACCACAGCTAAAAATAGATTTAAAATAAATAAGTTTGTAGCGACTACTTCTTCAAAACAATAAGAGATATTGATATGGGACTTTTTCAAAAATGATCAGTATGACATGATGTTGGTCCTTGTCGAAAATCGTTTTGATTTGACCTTAAACATGGCTGCTTTGTTTACATAGAGTTATATAATGAAAACTTGTAGCGACTACTTCTTTGAAACTACCTGACGGATTTTCATGAAACTTCACAGGAATGTTGCTCTTAATGTCTTATTGATCTTAGCAAAATTTCTCAGTAGAGCTTCAAGGTCATTGACCTCTTGTTTTTTTTAATTTCTTGTCGGCGCTACTCCTCCTAAACACCTTGTTGGATTTCGACGAAACTTGGCAGGAAGCATCGGTAAGATGTCTAGTTGTGCATATCGCGCTTTTGTTCCAGTTTGCAGATTTATGACGGAGTTTTGGCACTTTGACATTTTTACTTTAAATTTCTTGTCGGCGCTACTCCTCCTAAACGGCTGGTTGGATTTCTAAAAAATTTGGCAGGAAGCCTCAGTATGATGTCTAGTTGTGCAAAGCATGGTATATCAATGAAATTTTGGACAAGTTCGAAAACCAGCTAGATCTAGTTAGTAACAACAGGTTATGGCCCTTGATTTGTTGAAAAATGCTATACTGTATTTTCTTTTGTTAAATCTGTAGTTACTTCATTTTTTATCTGATCTTTACCATATTTGTTTAGAATGTTATAAACCCCACCCATTTTTATGAAATTTCATTCATAGAAGACAGTGGGACAAATTGAAAAATGCCCATGCCAGACTAGACGCAGCAGACTTACTTATTGCCCATGATTACCAGGTGAGCGATCTAAGGCCATCCTATCCCTGTTGTTTTTGAAATGTTTTAAAAAAACTACTGATGGGAATTTTATGTCGACAACCCTTGATATAAGAGCCGTTTTAGCCAGTGGAGCATCCACAGGCCCTCTTGGGCCTCTTGTTTTTAATAGAATGGCATTTTGTTTTTAAACAAATGCACTTAAATGTCATCTCAGCAAACGGCAAACTCGATTGTTTTTAGTTACTAAAATGTTTACAAACTTTCATTTAAGCATCATTGACCTTTTTATTTTTACAAACCTATTAAGTCCAGCCCCCGTTAGGCGAGACATGTGAATCCACGGATTTCTTGTTCTAAACTATTAAGCATATACGCAGGAATTTGGTTCTCAATATTTATCGGCGATTTTTTAATGCATTTTTGTACACATTACTTTTATTTTTTTAATAGTGCATTTTTGTAATTTCGCAGATACGCACCCTATCTGGAGTATTGAAAATATAATAATTATTTTCATGTTTATAATATCACATTCTCTTATGAAAAATCAGGACTTTATTTATTATCTTCCAAGCTGAAATATTCTGCATATTTTTGTCTCGTTGGAAATGTAGATGGGGCCTGGAATGTTTATTCCTGTTGGCACCATATAATGTTTTTGTATTGACAACCCCAATTCAATTTAATAAAAATTGACGCCAAGTTGTTGTATTTTAAAGAGACATATGGCAATCATGCTTTCTATCCAACCAAAAGTATTTTGAAACAAGTCTCTTTACATGCTGTTATAGTGAAATTAAAACCCTGATAAAGGTTTTATAAGCACTTTTTTTAGCTATTGTAGGGCTTATGCCACGGTTTGTCGTCCGTTAACTTTATGATGTCAACACTTCATTTTAATTGATCTTTACCAAACTTTATCAAGTTATTATCAATGAAAGCTTGGACGAGTTCGAAAACCAGCCAGATCGGACCAGTAACAATGGAGTTATTGCCCTTCAGTTAAAGAACATTGCTATATGTTGTCAACATATCTAGCGCCTCCATTTTTCATCCGATCTTTACCAAACTTTACCAGAGTATTGATCAATAAAAGCTCGGACGAGTTCGAAATCCAGCCAGATCGGACCAGTAACGTCGGAGTTATTGCCCGTTAATTAACGAAAATTGCTATATTTTGTTTTGTCATCACTCTAGCGCCTTCATTTATCAGCCTATCTTTTGCATCCTACCTTTACCGAACTTTGCCAGATTGTTGATATTGATGAAAGCTCGGTCAAGTTCTAAAACTAGCCAGATTGGACCAGTAATACCAAAGTAATGGCCCTTGAATTATTGAAAAATGTGTTAACTTTTTGATGTCAACACTCTAGCACCTTCATTTTTCATCCGATCTTTAACCAAAGTTTGACAGAATGTTAATATATATGAAAGCTCGAACGAATTAAAAAACCAGCCAGATCGGAACAGTAGCACCGGCGTTATTGCCCCTGAATTAACGAAATTTGTTATAGTTTGTATTGTCTTGTGTATTGTATTTCGCCTTGTTTAGGCAATAAACATGTACATGGTATGCCGAGTAAAATATTGAATTGTCAAGACTCTAGTGCCTTCAATTTGCATCCTACCGTTACCAAACTTTGCCAGATTGTTGAAATTAATGAAAGGTCGGACCAGTAACACCGAAGTTATGAACACTCTTGCATCCGATCTTTACCAAACCTTACCAAATTGCTATGATAAGGCCTTCATTTTGCCGTATTTCAGCAAAACTTTGCAGGGATGATCAGTATCAAGCCTAGTTGTGCATATTGTCACCTTATTCCGGTTGAATGATTTTTGGTTCTGTTGAAGCCATGGCCGGATTTCAACGAAACTTGGCAAGGATGATCAGTATCAAGCCTAGTTCTGCATATCATCACCATGTTCCGGTTGAATGATCCTTGGCAGAGTTATGGCCCTTTAAAGGTTTTACTACACAAACGTTGTCCGGACTAGCTCTGCTGAACCCCTGGCCGAATTTCAAGGTAACTTCGCAAGGATGATCAGTACCAAGCCTAGTTGTGCATATCATCACCATGTTCCGGTTGAAAGAATTTTGGCGGAATTATGGCCCTTTAAAGATTTTACTACACAAACTTTGCCTGGACTAGTCCTCCTGAACCATGTGACAGATTTCAGAGAAACATTGCAGGGATGAGCAGTACCAAGCCTAGTTGTGCATATCATCATCATGTTCCGGCTGATATATTTTTGACGGAGTTATTGACCTTTACAGATTTAATACACACACTTTGTCTGGACTAGTGCTGCCGAACCCCTGGTCGAATTTTAACGAAACATGGCAAGTACGATCAGTATCAAGCCTACTTATGCATATCATCGCTGTGTTCCGGTTGAATGATTTTTAGCAGAGTTGTGGCCCATTAAAGGTTTTAATATACTAACTTTGTACAGACTAGTTCTCCTGAACCCTGGCTGGATTTTAACGAACCATGGCAATAATGATCAGTACCAAGCCTATTTGCGCAAGTCATTGCCATGTTTCGGTTTAATGTTTTTTTGACATAATTATGGCCCCTTATACACAAAATTTATCCGGACTTGTTTTCCCGAACCTCTGGTTGGTTTTCAGTGAAAATTGGCAGGAATGATCCGTACCAAACCTAGTTGCGCATATCATTGTCGTGTTCCGGTTGAATAATATTTGATGGAGTTGTGGCTCTTTAAAACGTTTTAATACACAAACTTTGTCCAGACTAGTTTTCAACCACCATTCGGCTTCCAGCCAAACGTGGTTGTTTATATCATTGTCTTGTTCCGGTTGAATGATTTTTGGTGGAGTTTGTCCTGACTACTTCTCCTGCTCCGCTGCACATTTTTTTTAAAAAAAGGTTTCGGGGGCATATAGTAATCGCACCGTCCGTTCTTCCGTCCGTTCGTCCGTCCGTCATGCAGCATGTCGTGTCCGGACTGTACATTCAAAACCCCTGAATGGATTTTAATTACCTTGACACAAGTGATCATCATAACAAGACGATGTGTCTCGCGCAAAACCCAGGTTCGTACCTCAAAGGTCAAGGTCATACTTGCAGTTCATAGGTCAAAAACAGGTACGCAATTTCGTGTCCGGACCGTAACGTCACAACCCATGCAGGGATTTTTTAATAACTTGGCACAACTGATTACCATAACAAGACGATGTGTCGCACGCAAAATCCAGGTCCGTACCTCAACGATCAAGGTCACACTTGCAGTTCATAGGTCAAAAACAGGTACGCAATTTCGTGTCCGGACCGTAACGTCACAACCCCTGCAGGGAATTTTAAATAACTTGGCACAAGTAATCACCATAACAAGACGATGTGTCGCGCGCAATACCCTGGTCCGTACTTCAAAGGTCAAGGTCACACTTGCAGTTCATAGGTCAAAAACAGGTACGAATTTCGTATCCGGACCGTAACGTCACAACCCCTGCAGGGATTTTTAAATAACTTATCACAAGTGATCAACTTAACAAGACGATGTGTCGCGCGCAAAACCCAGGTCTTCAAGGTCAAGGTCACACTTGGAGGTCAAAAGTCAAATCGTGTCCGGTCAATAACTATGGACGGATTTTCAAATACCTTGGTACAAGTGCTCACCACAACAAGCCAATGTGTCGCGCACAAAATCCAGGTCTGTGGCCCCAAGGTCAAGGTCACACTTAGAGGTCAAAGGTCAAATCGTGTCCGGTCAATAACTATGGACGGATTTTCAAATAACTTGACACAAGTGCTCACCACAAGACAATGTGTCGCGCGCAAAATCCAGGTCTGTGGCCCCAAGGTCAAGGTCACACTTAGAGGTCAAAGGTCACATCGTGCCCGGTCAATAACTGTTGCATGCTTGGACGGATTTTCAAATAACTTGGCACACATGCTCACCACAACCAAACGACGTGTCGCGCACAAAATCCAGGTCCATGGCTCCAAGGTCAAGGTCATACTTAGAGGACAAAGGTCACTTCGGGGGCATTTGTCACTTACGGTGATATTTCTTGTTTTATCTTCTATTGTTACGCGTTTTGAGCCTTTAAAGACATTTAATTACAAATTAAATAAAATCTTCCATATGCATGCGTTTTAGGACCTTTTAATACATTTACTAACAAAAAGTGTAGGGGCTAGGGTGAGATCTAGGACGTATTGTACATTCAGCATGTTCATAATTGTTTGCAGGTATATACTAAATGATTTTGGACTGGTCATAAACATTATGTTGCAATTAGAGACACTAGGTCAAGGACACCAGTTATTCTTTGAGCTTTGTCATCCACATTTATAATTTAGAATTAGTAAGTACATTAATTTTGATGTTGAAAATGGTTTAATTTTGCTTTCCAATTTGTTTTTGTCATAAGTTCTACCAACTGGACCAACTATCGTGAAACGTTATATACATATTTATACTGGTAATACAACTTCTGGTTTGTAAAAGGTTAAAGGTAAAGGTCACAGGAAACACATACTTTAAAAATAGGGTTTGTCCAATAGGTCATAATAAATTTATTGCTAGTTTCTAATCCAAATTTATTTCAAAATAGGGGCGGGTGAAATTTTATTTTTTATTTTTTATTTTATACAACAAATGGAAAATAGCCTCGGCACAAGGCAACAATAGTAAAACATACTACTGAGTACTTCCAAGATTGAAAACACATTTTTAATAGTGTTTCATACTTTCAGAATTTTTTTTATTACTTTTTTGTTTTTGTTTTTTTAATTCTTTTTTCCGGGGGCGGGCGGGGATGAGAATCTAGCAGTTAATTTATTATGGCCATATATTCATTAAACTTGGGAAGTGTTTCATGTAGGATTGACCATATGCAATGTAGACCATGAGGTCAAAGTGAACTAAAACTTGACATTGAAAATGGTTTAAGCAAAATTTATCTTAAGATATATTTGACCTATGTTCATCAAACATTGCAGATACCATGTATTTGGAAGTGTTCAGATACATACTAGAATTAGATCATCGTAAACTTAATTTGATGACCAGTATTTATGAAACTGTATGATCCATTTAGAGCTGGTCTGATGACTTCAGAATTAAGGTCATTAGGTCTAAGGTCAAGGTCACAGTTCACTGGTTAATGTACACTGTGATTATACTTGATCTAGGTCAACGAAACTTTGTAATTATGATCTAACTTGGGTTGGCCAGATTTCCACGGATGTTCTGTTCAGTATGGTAAAGTTCAATGTCGCATTGACCTATATATAAACTATCATACTTTGAAATTGCTCAGATGGCTAGTAATTTTGGTCTGAAGGTCAAGGTCGAATTAAAATTATTAAGCATGTGCTTGTGGAAATGCATACAAATACCAGATACAAGCCCGTCTACAGACACATCAGATACAAGCCCGTCTACAGACACATCAGATATAAGCCCGTCTAC
The DNA here is from genome assembly GCA_037043455.1 of Cyrtodaria siliqua. Taxonomy (NCBI): domain Eukaryota; kingdom Metazoa; phylum Mollusca; class Bivalvia; order Adapedonta; family Hiatellidae; genus Cyrtodaria; species Cyrtodaria siliqua. The sequence goes on along the minus strand of JAWPHD010002422.1, from coordinate 116,585 downwards.
AGGCATGTCAGATAAATGCCCGTCTACAGGCACGTCAGATACATGCCCGTCTACAGACACGTCATATACAAGCCCGTCTACAGACACATCATATACAAGCCCGTCTACAGACACATCAGATACAAGCCCGTCTACAGACACATCAGATACATGCCCGTCTACAGACACATCATATACAAGCCCATCTAAATACACATCAGATACATACCCGTCTACAAACACGTCAGATACATGCCCGTCTACAGACACATCAGATACATGCCCGTCTACAGACACATCAGATGCAAGCCCATCTACAGACACATCAGATACATGCCCGTCTACAGGCACGTCAGATACATGCCCGTCTACATGCACGTCAGATACATGCCCGTCTGCAGACACGTCAGATACAAGCCCGTCTACAGACACATCAGATACATGCCCGTCTACAGACACATCATATACAAGCCCGTCTACAGACACATCAGATACAAGCCCGTCTACAGGCACGTCAGATACAAGCCCGTCTACAGACACGTCAGATACAAGCCCGTCTACAGACACGTCAAATACAAGCCCGTCTACAGACACGTCAGAAACAAGCCCGTCTACAGACACATCAGATACATGCCCGTCTACAGACACATCAGATACAAGCCCGTCTACAGACACATCAGATACATGCCCGTCTACAGACACATCAGATACAAGCCCGTCTGCAGACACAACATATACAAGCCCGTCCGCAGACACATCAGATACAAGCCCGTCTGCAGACACATCAGATACAAGCCCGTCTGCAGACACATCAGATACATGACCGTCTACAGACACAACATATACAAGCCCGTCTACAGACACGTCAGATACTAGCCCGTCTACAGACACATCAAGCCCGTCTACAGACACAACAGATACTAGCCCGTCTACAGATACATCAAGCCCGTCTACAGACACATCAGATACATGCCCGTCTACAGACACATCAGATACATGCCCGTCTACAGACACATCATATACATGCCCGTCTACAGACACATCAGATACAAGCCCGTCTACAGACACATCAGATACAAGCCCGTCTACAGACACGTCAGATACAAGCCCGTCTATAGGCACGTCAGATACAAGCCCGTCTACAGACACGTCAGATACAAGCCCGTCTACAGACACGTCAGACACGTCAGATACAAGGCCATCTACAGACACATCAGATACAAGCCCGTCTACAGACACGTCAGATACAAGCCCGTCTACAGACCCGTCATATTCAAGCCCGTCTACAGACACGTCAGGTACAAGCCCGTCTACAGACACGTCATATACCAGCCCGTCTACAGACACGTCAGATACAAGCCCGTCTACAGACGCGTCAGATACATGCTCGTCTACAGGCACGTCAGATACAAGCCCGTCTACAGACACGTCAGACACGTCAGATACAAGGCCGTCTACAGACACATCAGATACAAGCCCGTCTAAAGACACGTCAGATACAAACCCGTCTACAGACACGTCATATACAAGCCCGTCTACAGACACGTCAGGTACAAGCCCGTCTACAGACACGTCAGGTACTAGCCCGTCTACAGACACGTCATATACAAGCCCGTCTACAGACACGTCAGATACAATCCCGTCTACAGACACGTCAGATACATGCCCGTCTACAGGCACGTCAGATACAATCCCGTCTACAGGCACGTCAGATACAAGCCCTTCTACAGGCACGTCAGATACAAGCCCGTCTACAGACACGTCAGATACATGCCCGTCTACAGACACGTCAGATACAAGCCCGTCTACAGACACGTCAGATACAAGCCCGTCTACGGGCACATCAACCCGCCTAAAGACACATCAGATACGAACCCGTCTACAGACACATCAAGCCCGTCTACAGACACGTCAGATACAAGCCCGTCTACAGAAACATCAGATACAAGCCCTTCTACAGACACGTCAGATACAAGCCCGTCTACAGACACAACAGATACAAGCCCGTCTACAGACACATCATATACAAGCCCGTCTACAGACACATCAGATACAAGCCCGTCTACAGACACATCAAGCCCGTCTACAGACACGTCAGATACAAGCCCGTCTACAGACACATCAGATACAAGCCCGTCTACAGACACGTCAGATACGAGCCCGTCTACAGGCACGTCAGATACATGCCCGTCTACAGACACGTCAGATACAAGCCCGTCTACAGACACGTCAGATACATGCCCGTCTACAGACATCAGATACAAGCCCGTCTACAGACACGTCAGATACATGCCCGTCTACAGACACGTCAGATACAAGCCCGTCTACAGGCACGTCAGATACAAGCCCGTCTACAGGCACGTCAGATACAAGCCCGTCTACAGACACGTCAGATACATGCCCGTCTACAGACACGTCAGATACAAGCCCGTCTACAGGCACGTCAGATACAAGCCCGTCTACAGACACGTCAGATACATGCCCGTCTACAGACACGTCAGATACATGCCCGTCTACAGGCACGTCAGATACAATCCCGTCTACAGGCACGTCAGATACAAGCCCGTCTACAGGCACGTCAGATACAAGCCCGTCTACAGGCACGTCAGATACATGCCCGTCTACAGGCACGGCAGATACAAGCCCGTCTACAGACACGTCAGATACAAGCCCATCTACAGACACGTCAGATACAAGCCCGTCTACAGACACGTCAGATGATTTGGAAATGAATTAAATATTTGTAGATAAAAACTGTTAGGCATACAATTGCATGAGAAAATGGTACAATTATTTGTGCTAATATCAATCAATATGTATACCGAAGGAAGGAAAAACGCAACACGGGAATCTCCCCTATATATCGTATGTATACTATGCTGCTGTTAATCGAATCGTACATGGCTACATTAGGCCTGTCATTTCGGGAGAAATACTAAAACAACACGTATCACAACTACTTTTCCTTTAAAATATCATTTATTTGACAGAATACGCGCTTGGCTCAAGCAGGTGAGCAAACTTAGGACGTAAACTTTTGCAATCTCTTTACATTAACTGGCTCACATTTTGTAAGCGGAACTTCAAAATACGAGGGCCGTCCAAATATTACGTGGGCATTTTTAATAGTTATTACACTTTTATAAATAAAGAATATTAAATTATATAGCAAGAAATGTTTACATTTTCCCAAAATATTTTAAACAGATATCAAGAAATACGAATTTTTAAACCCCACTGTAGCCGTAACGGAGCACGTGAACACCAACAACAACCTAACGTTAAAAATGATGAAATATGGTAGAAACAACAAAATAATAAATTGTTATTTAATAAGACATTTGAATTATTCATGGTTTGCATTAAATAAATATTTTACAGCATTGTTGGATAACCATGTGTCATAGGTATATCACAGCTTCGGAAAGAGACCATACGAATTCGATCGAGTTTAGCTTAAATATTCACAACATTTAGAAAACAAACAGTACTGTATAGTCATTCAAAAAGACATGTTTAATGAACATATATCGGTATTCTTAATTCTTAATTGATTAAGATATGTTAATTTTGAAGAAAATATGTAAGATTTTAAAATTTTATGTTTTTGTATTTCATTTTTGTATTATTTTTTTTGTTTTATTAAAAGTTCATATTATTTAATATTTTATTAACATTTTAGTGCTCCGTGATTTTTTTTGACATCGTCAATTTCAACTTAAAAGCAAGGAAATGTTCGTCTACTTATTTATGTTTATCGCAGTTCTCCTTGTTCAATATTCATTAAATTGCATAATTGCAATTTTGGAATACCAGTGACAATTCTACTATAGTTTTGTGTATTTTTGCCAACGATTTTCCTTTTATTTAGCCATTCCCGAAATGCAGTGATGAAATAATGACTTCACATTTTGGACTGCTCTAGTATATCATTCCATATGGAAGAATCTTCCTCAAACGGGTTATCGATGAGTCGCCAGATTTTTACATGGAGCGTATAGGGGGAAATTTCATTATTGTTTAATATTAGAAATTCTATAAATATGATCGATTAGGTGCAAACGGTTTCTTAAAATACAATTTATTATCTTTATTTTGATATATGTTTCATATTTTTATGTTAAAAGGATCTTGGTCTGTTTTCGAGTTTAAATACACCATCTAGTGTCCTTATATGTTCTATATAAAATTCTTAAAATATGTCGAACATGTGTTTTTTAATTGTAAATATATCGCATAATGACGAAACTGAAGCCTTAGGTGCAAACGGTTCTAAATAGGTGAAACACTAATCTTTATTTTGATATAGTTTTTTTTTTATGACACTAGTAATAGATGGTCTGTTTACAAGCGAAGATAGCGATTTTTTTAAAATTATTAATTGTTGTTGTTGTTTGCGAATCATCACATTAAGCAAACGACGCGGAGATATATATTATGAAGAGTTGTATGCATCAATGTTTAATTCATGCAAAAACCCATTACACATGTATTTCTCTGTCCAATGATGGTATTTCCATTTTAGGCAAAACAGGAGTCAGAACAAAACTTTTGCTATATCAAAAATGATGGTACTTTTAAACAGCTTTTTATAGAATTTCTCACTATTATAATGCCATTTCAATAAAAATACACTTTAAAAAAACTATTCTCAGTTACAGCTTATTAAAAGCTTGTTTATAATAACGTATTTCATGTAAATATTAAACTGATTTTTTAAAAATGTGTTTTGCTTAAATTTACTAAAGTGCATTTATAGTTTCACTCCATATGGTCACTCGAGATACATAATGATTCCCAATTTTTTATGGCCCCCATAAAGTGTGCAAGTGAGACTGCCGACACGCTAAATTACATAAATTACATAACACCCGAGGCGGCTTTATCGATATCTGCGGGAGATAAATCAGTACTAAACTATCACCAAGAGTTACATTTCGTGAAATTATTGGTTTTTAGCTCTACTGGCCAAGGACCAGCAGAGCTTATGGGATGGCGAGTTGTCCGTCGTCCGTCCGTCGTTAACTTTTGTCTTGTGAACACTCTAGGGCCTTCATTTTTCATCCGATCTTTACAAAACTTTAACAGGTTGTTAATATTAATAAAAGCTCGGACAAGTTCAAAAACCAGCCAGATCGGAATAATTTCAACGGAGTTATGGCCCTTGTTTTGCTGAAAAATGCCATATTAAAACTTGTGAACACTCTAGCACCTTCATTTATTATTTGATCTTTACCAAACTTACACAGATTGTTAATACTAATTATAGCTTGGACAAGTTCAAAAATCAGTTGAATTGGGTCAGTAACACCAGAGTTATGGCCCTTGTTTTTTCTGAAAAATGCCATTTTCTGCATTGTGAACACTCTAGCAACTTCATTTATTATTTGAACTTTACCAAACTTGCACAGATTGTTAATATCAGTTAAAGCTCAAATAAGTTAAAAAACCAGCTAAATCGGATCAGTAACACCGGAGTTATGACCCTTTTTTCCCCTGAAAAATGCTATTTTCTGCCTTGTGAACACTCTAGGGCCTTCAATATTAATCGGATCTTTACTTAACTTTGCCAGTGTCTTTATATCAAGTTCGAAAACCGGCAAGATCGAAATACTTTCAACGGAGTTATGGCTCTTATTTTGCTGAAAAATGCCATATTAAGCCTTTTGAACACTCTAGCACCTTCATTTATTATTTGATATTTACCAAACTTGCAAAGATTGTTAATATCAATGAAAGCTCGGACAAGTTGAAAACCAGCTAGATAGGACCATTAACAGCGGAGTTATTGCCCTTGATTAAGTTAAAAATGCTATATTTGCCTCGTTAAGACGATAGGGGCTTCATTGTTCATCCGATCTTTACCAAACTTTATCAGCTTGTTAATATCAATGAAATCTCGGACAAGTTCGAAAACCATTTATATCGGACCAGTTACAGCGGAGGTATGACCCTTGATTTTGTTCAAAATGCTATATTTTGCCTCGTTAAGACTTTATTTTTTATCCGATCTTTACCAAACTTTATCAGATTGTTATTGTCAATAAAAGCTCGGTCAAGTTCGAAAACCAGACAGATCGGACAAGTAATAGCGGAGTTATGGACCTTGATTTTGTTAAAAATGCTATAATTTGCCTCGTCTTACGATAGGGCCATCATTTTGCATCTGATCTTTGCCAAACTTTACAGATTTTATCACTTTCTTTTTTTATATTATTATATTTTCCTTTAATTGTTTTTTTGAATTTTGAATTTTGAATTTTTTTTTTATTTTTTTTTTAAATGTTTTTTTAATTTTTTATGAAGTTTTTTTTTTTTTATCTCTATGTTGGACCAGTCGGACCAGTAACAGAGGAGTTATGGCTCTTGATTTAGTTAAAATTGCTATATTTTGCCTCGTTAATACGGTAGGGCCTTCATTTTTCATCTGATCTTTACCAAACTTTACCAGATTCTTTAGTTATGGCCCTTGATTTAGTTGATAAGCTGTATTCTGCCCAAAACTTTCAAGAAAACGTAAATGGCAGTCTCTCGCTTCATTGATGTTATAAGAGCCATGTTAGCCAGTAGAGCGTCCACAGGCCCTCTTGGGCCTCTTGTTTATACAACTAATATGTTATTTACTACTTGAATATTGGGCTACTAACCAAACCCATGACCACTTTGTAATACTCACGTGGAAAAAAAACTGATGTAAAATAAGTCTTGACCATCTCTATAAATAAGATGCACATATAAATGATGAAAAAAATTCGGTCTTATCAGTGAATTCTTAATTCTCTGGTCTTATATTCCGGAAAATAAGGTAGATGAGATTTTTTGATTTTTTTATCACGGTGTATCGATGATAGTGGCGATAATAGACATTAAACTGTCCTCCAATATAGTCGATGCTCATTACCTAAATCATATGTTGTTGCTTGAAGCGATATTTAGAAATTAACCAATAAGGACCATTTTTAGCTCTGCTGATCAGATCAGCAGACCTTATACCGTGGTGCGGTGTCCGTCGTCGTTCTGTCCGTCCGTAAACTTATTTTGTAGCGACTACTCCTGAAACTACTGGATGGACTTTCATGAAACTTTACATAAATTTTGCCCATGAAGTCTAGTTGATCCTAGCAAAAATTAATGTTGATGTGAAATCCAAGATGGCCGCCAAAGCTAAAAATAGATTTTTAAAAAACAAGTTTATAGCGACTACTTCTTGAAAACTGTAAGTGATATTGATATGGGACTTTTTCTAAAATAATCAGCATGACATGATGTTAATCCTTGTCGAAAATCATTTTGATTTGACATTAAACATGGCTGCGCCATTTTTGTGTCATATAGTAAATACTTGTATAGACTACTCCTCTGAAACTACTTGAAGAATTTTAATGAAACTTTTCAAAAATGTTGCTTTTGATGTGCGGTCGACCCTAACAAAACTTCAGGTCGTCCCGACATTTAAAATGGCCACAATGGCTAAAAATAGATAAAAAAAATTGTAGCGACTAATTGAAAACTAAGTGATATTGATATGGGACTTTTCCTTAAATGATCAGTTTGACATGATGTTGGTCCTTGTTGAAAATTATTTTGATTCAGCATTAAACATGATTGCCAGTGGCCATCTTTGTTTACATAGAGCTATATATAAAAACTTGTAACGACTACTCTTAAACTACTTGACAGATTTTCATGAAACTTCCCAGGAATGCTGATCTAGCTATCAGAACCTGCCAGTAGAGCTTCAATGTTGACGTCTTGTTTCAGTCGATTTCGATTAAAGGAAGATTCTTCCATATGCATTGCAACGTAACTAGACATGGTATCGATTTTTTGTTTAAATCATTTGATTTCTCATGAGTTGTACTTGTATGCAATTTAAAGGTTTACGTAATAAATGCGTAGAGGGCTGGCGTGTCGCAGTCGGTAGCGCGGCAGATTTGTAACCGGAGGCCCCGGGTTCAATGGTTTCGTTGGTGTGTTCTCGGGAAGACACTTTCCCTTAGCCTTGTCCGTCGGATGAGGACGTAAACCGGGTGGTCGCGTGTATCTGTCTATTCTTCGAGCACGTTAAAGAACCATTCGATAATAAGAGTAGGGCACGGTTCCCGGATTCCTACGTATTCTTCCCATCTCTCTTGGGCGGCTCTAAATAACCTATACTGTGTTGTTGAGCCGTTAAACAACATTCAATTCAATTCAATAAATGCGTGCGATATCGTCCACGTATTATATTAATCTGTCTTTTCCTTCTTATTAAGTTTAATATATTTTTCGTATTGTTCTCGTCTCTAACTCCAATTGATACTTTATTATCAACTGTTATCAACTGTGACCCGATTGAGATTCCTTATAAATACGAATCTGTGCCATTATAGTTGTTTAAGCCACTAGTTCGCCGTCATGTATAAAGGTAATAGGATTTAAGTGTTATTTGTAAGATTTTAAAATTATAAGATACTTTTTATTCTCTTGAAAATATCGATGAGCAAAGAAACATTATTATATAGTGAACTTACGAATAATTGATATTTTAACACTCATAATTACGTCGAATGCCTGATTTCAAACCTTTAAAACCTGTAGTTCGTGTTATAACTTGTTATAAATGAAGCAATTTGTATGACTGTTTCAATCTTTCCCAAGGTTTTGGTGTATCGTTTGTTCTGTTGGCAGTCTGCTGGGTCAATTGCGCAGGTAGGCCATTACACATATAATTAGTTATTATTGTTAGATATATGATAAAGTTCGTGTTAACAGACATAAGGAATACCGTATGTTTTACATTGAATTATATCTGAAGTGAAACGTACCGACATTAAACGGGGTCTTACACATCATATTAGATTACTTTGGGACAGCAGTCTCAGACGGAACTGATGAGTACATATTTTTATAGAAAAAACTAGGGATGAAGAATTTATTGCATACATTATTCGAATAATGTTTTTTAGTATATTATAAAATAGAAAATAAAGCAAGTCTCAATAATAATTAAAGATATGAGTATAAAAACGATTGATCTTAATCACGGTTCACCGTAGAATGTTCACCTAAACAAAGGTTCATCTCAGAAAAATCACAAACTACCATCGCAGAAGAACTTGCTAAACCACGCTTCACCGCAGAAAGTTACTAAATCACGGTTTATCGCAAAAATATCCCCTAAATACTGGCTCACTGCAGAAAAGGTAGATATAAAAGTCAAACAGGAAATGTAGCTTTCAAGGACAACAGTAAACAAAAACACGCATAGAAACAAACGATAATTACAAAGATGAATAAAAGGCAAGATATGACATCACAAATATAAAAGAGTTGATAATAGGGCTACCGCCTTTGAACGGTCAGTGGCAAAATAAAGTCCACTGGTTTTTCTTATTCAACTAAACCAAGAAAATCACATAAAACACGGCTCATTGAAGAAAATCACCTAAATCAGGTTCATTGCAGAAAGTTCGATTAAACCATGGTTCATCGCACATAGTTCACCTGAAGCAGAGATCACCGCAGAACGTTCACCTAAACCATAGTTCACCGCAGATAACACCTAAACCACCATTCACCCCAGATAGGTCACCTAAACCGCGTTTCATCGCAGCTAGGTCATCTGAACCACGATTCACCGCAGAAAGTTCGCGATATGGTTCACTTAGTTACTTAGCCTCACCAATTTCCTTTAACGATGAATGCTACGCGTATGAAATGGTTTATGAGGTCGCGTTTTTTTACATAACATAAACACCATACATTGGAGATACATAAAAGACGAGTGTGACATTCCTTTATTTATAAATATATTCGGGACTCCAGTGTGACTTGTTTTCGCGACAAAACATTAATAATTATCAAGTGTGTTTCTAATTTTAAAGGGTAACAGAAGGACAGTTTTATTGAAAGGTTGAAAGGAAATCATAAACTAAATTCATCTGATTGTATGAGTTTATGAATATAAAAACGCGTAGACATTCACAAAGCAAGTACTCAGTGACTTGGCAGAAGCCAGAGAAACAAGATAATGCACAATTAAGGGCACGACACGATACTATTGAAAGCCGCATCAAATGTTACCGTCCTTTCAAGACGTAGGTTTCATCATGATCCCTGCATTGTTTCAGGTGCCATCTCGCTCACATCAAAAGAGCAGTGGCAGAAAAAACAATAAACGTGGCTACAGCGTAACTGAAGTTTCTACGATAGAATTTGCAGCAACTCTGCAGTTCAGGGTGAGAATGTTCTAGGCCCATTTTCCATATTTTATCTCGATGTACATGGAGGATGACCCTGGCATGTTCATATAACCATATAACCTTTCATGTGTTGGTGCGCCTTAAAACCCAATTCAATTCAATTCATGACGTAGGTAGACGCCACCATAGGATACTGTTTTACACAATATGTCTGGTCATAAGTGTATAAATTGTCAATGTTTTTTTATTTTGTTTATTTTTTAAATCTCTGTGCGCGCTCGGATTGGGAGGGCGATGGGTAGGCGTCTGTACCCACTACGCAATTAAATTCGCTACTGCGTAGTGTGTCAAACTTCAAACTAGTTTATTTGTCTATAATTTAAGGTTATCAGCTGACTAAATATATATTGTTCTATAAATTACCCTTTGTTTTTCAATCTTACACTAATCAGAATTTGGGCCGTTATCAGTCCTAGTGCTGTTCTAGTTTATCTGTCCTACACGAACTTGTAATATGAGACAGATAACATCTCGCTATAACACGATTTTGTTCGCATTACAAGAGACTAATGTCAATGGATTCTATATTTGCCATAATATACTTATTACGCATGTTTAAGGACCTTTACTGAATCAATTGTATTTGTGAGGAGTGGGGATGTAGAGTTGGGGTGTGGGATGGAGGCGACAATTTATATAGATAACTGTACATCTCTGTTAGACATACAATTGCATAATACTATGGTGTTATTCAATATTGTATCAGATGGTGAGACCCATAGGTTTTTAATTAGTCGTCTTTTGGTTTTATGTTTGTTAAAATAATAACGAATAAACAACACGGTTTTGTATTTAGTAAAGCTATATGACGTCTCACACATAAAATAACTTGGTTGAGACCCCCAGCGACCGTTCCAGTTGTCATCCCTGTTGTGTTTGTAGTTCATATTTCCATACAATTTTCGTTTCTTTTGAATTCGTGTTTTTGGATGGCTGTGTTCTGTGAATACCACATGTCCTGTTTGACTTTTATATCTACTAGTACATGTAATAATAACTGTTACACTCTTGAACACTCTTTCAGCTACTTTCAATCAAATCGTTTTCAATGGACGTATTTCTCATTTTTGCCTTTTTAAATATTACAAAATCTAAGAAATATTAGATACCAATGAGTGTATGAGTACACCACTAGTAATTCAATAGCCCGCCATATCACAATACAGACTACTGATGATGAAGATTGGGATAGGGCTATGCCAGTCCGTAGTATAAACACATTTCAAGCAAATCCAAATATTGGTTAACAATCACACAAATGAAAGGAAGATTAAAAAAATAATCAAGTTAAGAGTTAATAAATGCGAACAAATATAAAAAGCTGACCCCGGGCTAGGGGTAAACTTCCATATGTTTGGAAAGGCTACTCTGATCAAATGGGGGATGTAGTTAATAGCCAACGATACAACTACTTCTAAACCAGTGGTATCGATGTTGTATACTTAGTATAAGGGAGACTGTAGTACAAGATATAACTTGAAATGCAGCTTAGAACAGTGAACAAATAAAGCGTCAAAACAGTATAGTCTCACTAGTATTGTCTCACTATTCATTTTTCAGAATCAGTGATCCACTTCTCGGTGAACTCACCAAAAGTGATTCTGTCTAATGGCAGGACGGATGAAGGATTTCCTCTATTCACGAAGATGACGGCAAACGTCGGCTCTTGTTACAACCTATCATCGGGCTTGTTCACGTGTACATTACCGGGCATCTACGAATTCGATATTGCGTTCATAAGCAACGTTGCTGGTTACCCGCAGTGCGATATTAGACACAATTACTTATCTACCATTAGGGTCTATGCATACGACACGCTCAGAATGCCGCGTTATTATACCGCCTCCGCCTCTGTGTACCTCGCACTGTATGCAGGTGATGTAGTTAATTTATATTGCGGTGATTTTGAACATATCAGTAAGGACAATAACACAGTGTTCAGTGGTACATTTCTGAGACCAAAATAGTTCATATGAGTGCCTCATGGAAGATAACTTTTACCTAAATGTGTATGCCCTCAATAAATAAAGAATATTCATTTTATTAGTATTAATATTGATAACAGGTTTGTGCTTTGGGAACCTACCATATTCAACACTGTAAGAGCTTTGTTAAATTAGAAAACTGTAATATACTATTGTTAAAGTAGCTATCCCGCCAACAGTAGTCACATTTTACAACATATGCACACCGTTTCAAAACCTACTGACGACGAGGTATTATTAGTTATTAGGATTCTTGACAGGGGGCATGGGCTCATAACATAAGCCGTTAGGCGAGTGGGGATATACTTTCCAGGCAGGGAATGTGAGCCCATGTTCCCTGTCAAGAATCCTAATAACGAATTTGTCATACTTCAAAGTTGTTACCATTTATTTAAGAAAAAAACACAGCCAAAAACACGTTTTCATTTTTATTGCGCCAATTTCCCCGTAACGTGCCTCTAACTAGGCGTTGTTTATTTTCGTGACGTCATCGCTCTAACGTCGTTATATCTGGCGTTTTTTTTCCATAAAATAAACGTGTTTTATACTGTTTTAATGTTTTATTATGTGTAAAATTGCAAAAAAACCTTACACTTACGATTATTTCAGACATTTACACACAATGGAAAGCGCAGAAAAGCGATAGAAAGGAAACAATCGGCGGTTTCCTAAACGAATCGGCAACGTTATCGTCGCCATTGTGTTTTCGTGTATTGCAGGTATAAGGTACCTACGGGGAAATCGTCCTATGTTCACATCGCGAGACGTAGACATGGGCCCCTTCTCCTGATCTTCACAACGTTCACGTCGCGGAGAGGGCACGCATGACACTCGGGATGAGTGTTTCAGTCTAGGGCCTTGTCAGCCCTACACTACATTACCGGGATGAGCACTATATTACATGGGTAAATAGATGTTCGGTACTAAAAATGCCGGTACTACTGGACTGCGAAAGTACGAGAGGGTCCAGTAGACTCGAGTGTCATGTGACCAAAAGTGAAGATGTCTCCTGCGTCCCATCACAGTAGACACCATCTGATGTCTACAGATCCTGGAAGTCAGAAGTCCGCGGGCCGGAGCCGGAGTCTAGATATCAGGGACGCAACCATAATCCCGGGTATCGAAGCGAAGGTCGAGGCCTACATTCGACAGAAGACCGAAGGTGACAGGACGTCGGGCGGTGTGTGCGGCGCAGGGGTCATACTGTGATGGGTGTGGCCCCAAAAACAAATCCCGACCAGTAGCGGATGTAGAGACGGCCAACATAGCGGATGTAGCTTAGCGGATGTAGGATACATTGACCAGACCACTTCACCGCCACAGCGAGACCTACACACTACACAGAGCGTTTGCGACACATCATCTACATACATACAACAGAAGCGACAACACAGCAGCAGCACTAGATCAACCAACACACTCATCTACAACAGTCCAGACTCTATTGTGCCCATCGCGTCAGGGTTGCCTCGACGTGTTAGTTGGCGGAGGGACTATAAACCTCAGAACTACACACACACACACGTAGACATGGTCTACGGCTCATTGACCAATGAAATCCCGAGAATTTTCTTTGCAGTATGACAAATATATATATATATATATATATAGGGAGAAACATTTGTGAACTACCAAGGACAGACAACCTTCGGACGAACTACGGCAGGGCGCCTAGCTATGACGAGATACACAGAAATCAAGCGTAAGAATTCACTCCTTAAAAAAGGTAGCTGCAACACACGTTCATGAACTGTATCTCTACATCATAACACGCTCGTCTGGAGGCACAATTAACATATAGACGCATACATACATACAATTATAGCTCATATGAGTGGGCCACTTTTAAGCGTTCAACCACACACAGCTATATTGAGACAACGACAATGAAAGGTGTCGGATCTTTGGGATACTGTGAATTCAGTAAATATAATAAAGTGAGAGAATTTGAACTCACTACGGCAACTTTCTAAATTGGGATCTCGTAAGATTCGCAGTTTGATAAATTCATCTGTATGAAACTTAGTAATCAGCACTTTGATGTATTGCGCATGAGCAAGAGGCCCAAGAATGTTGGACATTTACAGTCGTCTATACGTGATCAGTTATGTATGTCTGGTACCACATCCCAAGCAAAGACTGACCAGCTTCTAGCTAAACCTACAATTCCAGGAACTCACTGTATTGGCGATTCGAACACACATAGTACAGTTGTTAGCAATATTTCTTCGAAATTACTCACTCCATCGCAAATTTCGTTGTTATCAAAAGGACTTAAGTTTGTACCTACCAGAAGGAACATAGATAAGGGAAGACTTATAGCAGATCTCAGAGCATGGGAGAGACGCATGCGACTACGTGAATATTTTTTCAATGAAGATGAGGAAGAGAGCTTGGATGAATATAACAAATTCAAGAAGAGATCGACATGGACACCTACTTCCGGAAGAGACAAGTGGCTTGACGCGTACATTAAAAGTGTAAAGGATGATATAATCAATGGCTTAAAGAGAAACTTCAAAATGAATGTCACACAGAGAGAGGTACAGGCAATGAGAGAGCTTTCGAATGACGCCTCGATTGTTATTCGCCCGGCAGATAAGGGTTCTGGTATAGTCGTCATGGATACTAATAAATACGTAGACATGCTTCAGAAGGAAATGTCCAACAGCGACACATATTCAGAGGTCACTGATGACAAAACGCGAACAGTAGAGAATAAGGTCAATAAATTAGCTACTGAAATGTACAAAAAAGGCTCTATAACAAACGACATGAAAGGATACCTAACGACATCAGGGGGTACTTCCGGTAAGCTTCAAGAAAACCCAAAACTACACAAACAAGGCATGCCACTACGGACGATAGTAAATGGAAGAAACCATCCTACAGAAAAAATGGCAGAGGTAGTGGAGGAGGAGCTACGAGAACATGTTACATCCTTACCAACTTATATTAAAGACACCACGGACTTTCTCAAGAAGTTAAGTGACATTACTTAGCCCTTACCAAGCAATACAATTATCTTTTGCCTAGATGTTAAAACCCTTTACCCAACTGTACCCAGAAAAGAGGCTAGATGCGCAGTCGAAAAAGCTCTTAACCAACGCTCAAATAAGTCAATCCCCACAGAGGATGTACTAAGAATGATGGACACTGTTCTTGAAAATAATAATATCTCCTTCGGTGATGAGCGATATGTGCAAAATGAAGGAACCGCCATTGGGTCTCACCTAGGAATGAATTACGCATCAACCTACCTCGGCGAGTGGGATTCAGAACTTTTTAGGCGGACGAACAAAGCCCCTCTTGCTTATTTCCGGTTTGTGGATGACGTCTGGGGATTATGGACGCACGGTATAGAGTCACTGCGTGACTTCCATTCAATTTCATTCGGCAACCAAATACACCCAAGGATCAAGCTGGAGCTCAGATTTTCTACCGATCGCCTTGAGTTCCTAGACGTTCACACCAGCATCGTTAATGGGGTAATCAGTACTGATCTCTTCACCAAGCCTACAGACAAGCACTTATACCTCCACAAAGAATCATCACACCCTGAGTCTACGAAGAAGGCCATACCATATGGCCTTGGAGTCCGGGTAAAGCGGATATGCTCCGATGAAGTACGGTACCAAATACACAGGAGTGAAAGCAGAGCGCAGCTACAAACACGGGGATATGATGGAAACTTCGTGGAGGGAGAGCTAAAGAAGGTCGATAACAAACAGCGGGAAGATCTTCTTCAATATAACAGCGATAGCAAGCATCTAAGCGGGTGCCACTAGTATTGACTTTCTCATGAGGTCTACCTAACGTGGGTGGAATTCTGAGAAAACACATGAAAACACTATATACATCGGACAGAATGAGAGCAATTTTCCCTCAGCCACCGATAATTGCTTTTAAGAGGGACTGTAATATTCAAGACATACTTGTCCATAAAAAACACAATAAGCTGTTTTTCAGTAAAAACAACACAAGCGCACCATGTCGAGCGAAACGCTGCGCCCTGTGCCCGCACATGATGGAAGCAGATAAGTTCCAGGGCAACGACGGAAAGGTATACAACGTCCGTAACTATATAGACTGTAAGTCTACCAACGTTGTATATGCAGTATTTTGCAAGACCTGCAATAACTACATTTATGTTGGAGAGACGGGAGATACACTATATCAACGCCACCTACTAAACAAATCCAGAATCAGGACCAAGCTCGACGACCCGGTAGCTGCCCATTTATATAGTGAAGGCCATAGCGTTGATGACTTTATGGTGATGGGCCTCGAAAAACTGCATAGGGAAGACATGTACCGAAAAACAATCGAGGGCTTATGGAAGAATAAGCTCAGAACGTATAAGCCGTACGGCATCAATACGAAGGAATAGCGCGCCAAACGACGTCGCTTAATAACGTTACGTCAGTTCCGTTTTACTGTGTATATGCATTGTTTATAAATACGCCACTGAGGAAGGCCGCAAGGCCGAAAGCTATGGCATAAATATAATTGCTAGAGTTTTTATTTATATATATATATATATTGTATATACAACTTACAAATTTGAGAATCCAAACTCTATATAGATACAATATAAACGGCCTTATCATGCAGTTATGCACTTTTCTGCCTAATAAAGGGGTGACCTAATACATTTTGCTTTATTAAGCACTGACCAATAAAGCAAATCAGTACGGAATCCCTCGGCGTTTATTGTACGTAACGTTATCTGGCGTCATGTACGTAACGTTATCTGACGTCATAAAACAAACAAAATACAACAACATGTCGGCGTCCTCTCGATAAGCGTAACATTCTGCGAAATAGATAATAATAATAATTCATACAGAAAATGTAGATAATCTACATGATAAATAGAATATTATGTCAGTTCCCTTTAATATTAAGCCTCGCATAATAAACTTGATAGTAAAAGGCACTGACATAATATTCTCTATTTAACCAGCCCGGCCAAACGCCTAAACTGGAGTGTTGAATTAAGTTACGAACTCATAATTCATTTTAAGCATATTCAATGACGGGTATCTTAATACACATGCCAATAAACCTGTACATTTAATCGGCACATATACATTATGATATGACCTGAACACATGGATAGAGTTTTGATAAACGTTTTTGTGTGTGTAATTTTGCCGTTATTTGGCGGGTTAGTTTTTAATGAAAACTGTGACTAATAAACACGTGACCTAATTAATCCGTATTACTAACTTGATTTCAAATGTATTAACTCATAAAACGCCATTTAAAATTGACCAGTGACATTAAAAACTTTATGCAATTGTCAGTTTGCCTTTTCTGTTTTTATTTCGCCGTGCATGTATTTATGTTATTGCATACTAATATTGTCATACTGCACATACAATTCTCGGGTCAATGCGACGTAGACTTGAGGCCATGTCTACGTCTCACGACGTGAACATTTGATGATTTCCCATGGGTGCCTCATACCATCAATACACAAAAACAAAATGGCGAAGACTACTTTGACGACTCGGTGCAGAAACCGTTGACTGTTTCTTTGTTACCGCTTTTTTTGCCCTTACCATTGTAGTTAAAAGTCTGACATACTAGTAAGTAGTGTTGTTTGCAATTGTAAAGATAATAAAACACCCACATTGTGATAAACGAATGTTGTTGTTTTTTCTGAAAAAAATCTGCCATATTTGACGACGTTTAGAGCGTTGACGTCATGAACGTTCACATTAGTGACGTCACGTGTTAATAATGAAATAGAGACACGTTACGGGGAAATTTGCTGAATAAAAAGAAATCGTCTTTACAACTTTGACGTATGACAAATTCGTTATTTTGATTCTTGACAGGGGAGATGAGCTCGGGTGAATATAATTTCCAGGCAGGGAATGTGAGCCCATGTTCCCTAAGG
The DNA here is from genome assembly GCA_037043455.1 of Cyrtodaria siliqua. Taxonomy (NCBI): domain Eukaryota; kingdom Metazoa; phylum Mollusca; class Bivalvia; order Adapedonta; family Hiatellidae; genus Cyrtodaria; species Cyrtodaria siliqua. The sequence goes on along the minus strand of JAWPHD010002422.1, from coordinate 98,469 downwards.
CAGGGATATGAGCCCATGTCAAGAATCCAAATAACTAATAGTTATTGGTTAGAAATATAAACACATGGTCAATACGCGTGGTGACTAATGACGTTATTTTGACTATTGCAATACTGTTAACTATCAGTGGAACTACAATTGTGATGGTATTGCTATTCCTGATCTGCTATTGCGATACTATTGCAATAGTAAAACAAATTAAAATTCAGTTTTTTTATTATTCAAAACCTGTTTCGTATCTTTTTATAATAAAAGCAAGAAAAGTACATCCCCACATTTTAGGTATCCACTTTCTGCAGCTTAAGACATTTTAAGCATTTAAAAATAGCTACATGTATATCACGATACTATTCTGACAGCTTGGTAAGTGGAAAGATGATACCAAAACTATTTCAGATGAAACAAAAGGAAAAGTAATTATGTAAATTAACCAAATTTGAGAACCATTGGAAACATCGATAGTAATTAAACAGAAACTATTGTAATAATTAAAATTTACTATCAATATAGTTCTAATGGGGAGCTCACTATTGCGATGCATTGATTTGATATTTCGATGTATTGTTACACTCCTGCTAATATGTGTCCGTCCATACATAAGTGGCACTCAAAGGTTTTGGGTCTGGTTTTGGACAATATCACTTTGTCACAGGGAACTATTTGTGTGGCAATACCACTAATATTGCTACGAATAATTTCAAGAAATAAGCGTTGATTTGTCAAACTGTTTGGACAGTTTACGGCCTAGATATATAGCATATAGTACAGCGCTTCTGTATTATGTGACACTCGTTAATCTTAAGGTCAGATTTTAACATCGAAGCGAAACGTCTACAAAAAAATATAAAAAAAATAAAAAAAATATCACAACTTGACTTCTACGGTGGCGTGGTAAGATACTTAGTCGTGAGAATTTTCATACAATATTTGTTAAGAAGATTATTTGTTAAAAAGATTATCAAAAGAGCTTATGATCCTATCATTTTGCAACGCACTGCGTGTTTAGTTGTTTACCAATTTACAGTTAGTCATTATGCTTTCCTCTTTGTGCGATGGCCGGACATAGTGTGGACCCTATGATGACGTCTACCTAACTCCTGAGAGGACGGTTACGGTTGATGTTTATCTCTAATTCTGTCTTGTCGTGCGCTTAATGGTTTGTTCTCTTGTTGCTCTGGCTTCAGCTAAGTCACTGAGTACTTGCTTTGTGGTTTTCTATGCTTTTATTTTTAAACATTCATATATGCATGATCACCTTTGTGTTAACCTGTATTCCCCCCCCCCCCCCCCCACGCCCCCACCCACCCCCACGCAAAAACACACACACACACACCCGCCCGCCGGCGGCCTTATTTTGCCACTAATATTGTCAACCATTTTATGTTTTTGATGTCATTTACCATGCCTTTTATTTATCTCCGTAATTGTTGTTTGTTTCTTTCCGTGTTTTATGTTGACTGTGGTTCTTCTATGCTACATTTGCTGTTCTACTTTTATATATTGCTAACACATGTCTACGAAATTTGCGTTAGAAAACCATAAGCCATGCTCCCACCCATACAAATTTTGTAAAGATAATAATATGCGCTAAAAGGATGCGGACATTGAGCAGGTATGGACAATAGGCGCTGCGAGCACTAATGGCCGTCACATGCGTACCACAGCGAATTTAGCGCCATAAATTTGGGGCACCCACATACTCTTTCAATGGTGTTTACATACACACTTACACAAACAAACTTCAATCCTTTTAAGTTTTTTAACTGGATAAAATAAACTAAATGCTGTGTGATGTTGGAGTAGTCTTTTTATTGCTGAAAGCGTATTCAATTTTTTTATTAAACCAACACTGAAATTCTGCCTCTATTTGCACAGACATTACTATAAACATTTGCACGAACACTTGATTTTACAGTATAACACAATGTCACATAATGTGTGCTTATGGTTTAAACACATAAATTAACAAACAAAACAAACTATTTTTAGTTTTTACCGAAACTTTAGAAAAAATACATCAACAAAGTAGGACGATGCTTACATTAGCACGTTTCTTTTAAAATTAAATGGTAACTATGCATTATACGAAAAATGTATTATATATACATATACATGATATACAAAGTAGATATAAAAACACTGAAATAAGCTCACTATTTGCACAGACATTACTATAAACAATTTCATGAATGAATTCAAGAAAGACATTAAGGGCTATTACATTATAAGACAATGTCACATAATGTGCGCATTTACTATTATTGTATATTTAAATACATACATTATTATATTCGTCTAACATTGCTAACAATAATGGAAGTGGTCTTTCAAGAAACTGTTGCTAAATCCAAATTGTTCAAAAAACGTTTATTTCCCGTTATACTTTAGTTTCATCATTTTTACTCATGTTGTCTGTTGAATTAACAAAACTTGATACACGTAATGAAAAATTGTTCAAATACTCTTAAATGAAACATGTACAATGTATATATGCAATGTTGTAAACCATTGAAAAAATAAAATACGTTTAAACCAAATGAAACATTAAATTCTGTATACAGATGAGCACATTTGGTATTATTATATGGATATTTGCGCCAGACTTATCTTGTTGCATACCATTACTTTTCGCTTTGCTACTATAGTAACAGTAGAAACAGTATCCACACTGTCACTGTCATTCTTTAGAAACATACGAAGGGTGTTCAACTTTTAAATGACTCTTTGCTGCTTCTGTTCATCAGTAAGAAGGTGGGGGACGCAACTAGCGCAGACCTGGCTCATCCCAAATGCTTCTTTAATAATGGAATAAACCAGTCCAATTTACGTTAACGTATCATTTGGTGCATTTTGCAAGAAAATTAGTGTTCAAGTTTCCATCGGCAACTAAAGATATAAACGTGCTTTTGTTGTGGATTTGCCCCGCTCAGCGCGACATGACGTTGCTATGGTGCACTGGAATGTGCGTTTTACGTAATATTGTCAAAATGTCTTTTGTATTTTATTCATTATATATTTCACACATTAATGTATATTTTGATGGTAAAATGCTCTCCCATTTAAAAGTTAGAAGACTTGTCCGGTAACTTTTTGAACCTTTCTCGTTTACATTTTATAATAGTTATTATAGCTCCAAATACAACAAGTGTAGGCCTACACCGAATATTCCATGACATTTAAGTAATAAATCCAGTAAACCATATTAAAGATGCCAAATGCAACCGGAAACATGACTCTGGAAGCAACATCAAGGGTTGTAGAACACATGACAATTCGACTCTTGGGACTCGGATTCGGCTCTAGCGACACCTTTCCATCTTGGTAAACAGTTGTCTGGAAGATATAATCAACACCTGGTTTAACCTAGTCAAAAGTACCTTCGGGTTATAATGATTACAACAAACGATAAATGACAAAAACTATAAATATATTGATTATAATGGTTGTGTGAGTCGTTTGTTTTAGATATTATGTTAGTGTGAATTGTACAATAGACAACCTTCCCTGATTAGAGAGATGGAGATACAAAATAATCTGCAGAAAACCTACATTAAAACCCCCGTTTTTTAAAAGAATAACTAAGAATTAACGATGATGATATTTGTCGGGGTATTTCATTGTATTTGACACAAAACAAACACCAATACTTTGAAATATATGACAACCGGGTGTATCGCCTCCTACTGTCAGTGGCAAACGTTAAAACTCTGGAGACAACACACGTTCGTGAAACACATAACAGATATACTTGCGGTTAAGAAATTAAACCAGGAGAATAGGAAAAAATGGCATTGAACATTGGACCGTTAAGATTAAACGCCTTATATTTATAGCATTATTCTTAGAGTATATGTTCGATTTATACTGGTTCTCGAGTGCCGTAAGCTGAAATATACCGGCAGTTGTTGCACGGGATAAGCCCATGCCTTAAGGTTTATGAAAATTATATATAAGCAGGAACAAAGGAAAAATATGAGACCCTTGGTTCAAATAGGGTATAGATCCCACACAATGTATGGGTTATCTAAGTTGTAAAGATAGGATAGACGTTTTTCGTAGAGTAAGTGTAGGGAAGGTGAGACATGAATGAGACATATATCGGAGATTTATAAAGCATACTGATATATTTTTATCACATAACATGAATTCTGGTAGTGTAATAAAGCCATGACGTATGTCTCGTTATACGAAAATGAGGACCGTTTGTATGGTGTTTTACGTCATGTAAGACCGAATCACTGTGTTTGTGTGCAGTAAAACATGTACTCGCAATTGTTTGCATGGTATATCATACGATAGGTTCAGGCGTCGATTTCACCAACATACTTAAGTATATACAAAGCTACTTAAAAAGTTACATTTAAGTTTTTCGTGTAAGTTTTTCTTAAGTAAGGAGAACGTGTTTTACCAAACCAATTTCATTAAGTAAAAACTTATATTTAAGTAAAATACTTAAATTTCTAGTCAGCTTAGTAGGTGACTTAACACTATGTAAACAGTAAAAGATGGGAAAAATATGCTTAAAACATTGCTAAAAGTAATGCTATTTGAATGCCTTTGGACAAATAATCTCTTTTCTATCATTTGGCATCAACTTTACATGAATCTTTTGCATTTTTAGAAATTTATTTAGGATTTTAGTCAAGCTAAAATTATAATGGGAAGTCCTATAGACAATATATTTCTTCTATTTACTTCAACATTGTCACAAGTCCATGTCAACAAACGAAATACATGTACACACATATCTCTCTAGCCCAGTAATCGACGTCATAGCAGGTGCACGAGATGATCATCGTAACGAAGATTTGTCTCGACTCGGTGGGTAAACACATGCATTTCAGCTCTAATTCTCAGTCCATAAAGATATAATTATGCCTAAAGTATCACAATCCATGGTAAAAAGACTCGGTTAATATTGACTTCTGCTTATACTTAGCGAATTGAGAACAGAATCAAACAAAGTTATTTTAGCGAGACGATTCTCAGCGGAGTTTTTTCATTTTTAACTTTCTTTGATTCTGCTCTCAATTCGCTCAATTAAACATAATTTTTTATCTGAAATTAATTTTTCGGTAAAAACAAAAGTGGGTGGAGTACGGTCCATATATGTTTGCTTTCTAAAGTAAAAAGACGAATAAGGATTACAATTGTTTTTGTATGATTTGAAAGATGTGTATATATGCAATCGAAAATTAATTGTTGTTTTTCAATAAACATAATGTTATGAAAACAATTGTGAAAATGTTCAATGACTATATTTTTCCTCTTTTTAGTGAAATTTTGAAGTTAGAAATATGTGCCTTCTTCAATGACGTCTAGTGGGAAAAAAAGTGTGGTGACATAGCCTTTTTTTGATAATTTTGAATCTAAATTATACCAAAGAAGCTTTAAATATAAATTTAAAAAAAATCTCATCACTACGTCCTTTCCCAGCCAACCTCCTTAAATATTAATCATCATTTGAAGTCTTACTTTATTAAATGCATGTTTAAATTGTAGATCTAACGTTACATTTATTTTAAGGCGTCTCATTATTTTTAGGGCGACTGCGTTACAGCTGCGTAACGTAACTGACGTCATGAAAACAACAACATGACGTCATGAATTCTCTTACAAATGTCCGCCGCTATCGGAAACTATCACGTCGTATGTGCGTTAGATATAAACAGAATCTTCCATTCGTGACTGTGTATTATTGACTTTACTAAACTCCTCGGATAAGAGCTTCGTATCGTTTCAGTTGATCCAACTAGATATTAAAATCAGTAATACACAGTCACTTATGTAAGATACTCTATGTTTAAACAGAAGGAAGAATGTCAACAAAGTTTGTAATTGGACAACTATGCGACCACACGTATAGGAAATATATATAGCACAGACTTAGAACCTACTTCTTTTTCCTCCTGTTCATCCTTCTGCACGGTAAACAAATTAAAAAGGGAACACCTCCGCCCCGGTAACTTCCTACTAAACACGTTGACAATGGCGAACTCGATCAGAGATGCGAAGGCAAACACCAGACACGTGGCCATCCACACATCTGCAATACAAGATAATGGTGATGTGAATGTCAACGAAACGTCACACAATACGTCACACAATACGTCATTAATCACACAATACGTCATTAATCTTGGTTTTAACGTTGGACACGATTGATGATGAATTCTTTTTATGTAGCTAATCCGCAAAAACGAGGCAATTTATGATGATACAATCTACATATTATTTAGATAGAAAACCGATATATGTAAATGCAAAGTTATACATTATTTGAAGATTTAGACAAGGATAAAGGCATATCCAATATCTTTCAATTGATGATACATGCTATTGCAAACTCTGTTCCTGTTCTCTAAAAAAAGCTGTCGCTACCTCGGAATATAATCATTTCCATTTCTATTATAATTTTTATAATGCCTTTCCCATTTATATATCGACTGACAAGATATAGTTTTAAAGTATGAGGAAGCATTTAAGGATTAGCTTATATTTAACAATACGCTTCACTTAGAATATTGTACACACACAATTGGCTGCTTACTTGCAACTGTTCATGCTATTAAATATTTAGATGCGTTTATTTACAATGTCACGCACGCACATGCCCAGCGTTGCAATGCTAATGATTCTCTCGAACAGACAGTGGTATAGTGGTCATTTATTCGAACGGTTAATTTTGTTTTACAAATAACGCATTTGTATCATGATATGGACGTTTATAACACGTTTTAATATAAATACAATCTCGTTTTCTCAAGTTACCAATTGCCTTCGTGTAGCTCACTCGCGGAAGTGACGCATTTACTCCGGAACTCTGGGTAGATATTGTGAGAACGGAAAGAACACCCAGTGTCACCCTGCCTGGTGTAGAGTTGGCATTTAGCCAGAAAGACAACCACGACAACACCACGATCAACAGGCTGGGGATGTACATTTGAACTACGTAATACCCAATGTTGCGAACAAGATGAAAATCCGCTCGTAGACAGCTGTGGTTCCCTGAAATTTAAAAGGAACCGAATGAGAGAGTTTGTATCTAATTATTTATAATGTGCGTACCGTTTCTTAAAATGCAATTCTAAATGTTTATCTTGTGGACGCTCTACTGGCTCAAGATAAAGTTTATGTATAAGGGGCCATAACTCTTTCAAAAATCACTCAACCGAAACATGGCGAAGAAATACGCAACTAGGCTTGGTACTGATCATCCCTGACAAGTTTCGTTGAAATCCAGCCAGAGGTTCAGTAGAACTAGTCTGGACAAAGTTAGTGTATTAAAACCTTTAAGGGGTCATAACTCTGCCGAAATTCATTCAACCAGAACACGGCAATGAAAGATGAAACTAGGCTTGGTACTGAATCCCCGTCAAGATTTGCTGAAATCCGGCAAGGAGTTACGAAGAGAGTAATCTGGACAAAGATTTTGTATTAAAACATTAAAGGGACATAAATCTGCCAAAAACCATTCAACCGGAATATGGCGAGGATATGCACAACTAGGCTTGATACTGACCATCCTTGTCCAGTTTCGTTCAAATCCAGCCAGGGGTTCAGGAGAACTAGCCCGGAAAGTTTTGAGTATCAAAAACATTTAAAGGGCCATAACTATGCCAACAATCTGTTAAAAAACTGAACACGACGATGATATGCACAACTAGGCTTGGTGCTGATCATCCCTGCCAAGTTTCGTTGAAATCTGGCGAGAGGTTAAGGAGAACTAGTCCAGACAAAGTTTGTGTATTAAAACCTTTAACGCGCCATAACTCAACCAAAATCATTCAACCCGAACACGGTGACGATATGTACAACTAGGCTTGGTACTGATCATCCCTGCAAAGTTTCACTGAAATACGGCCAAAAGAAAGCCCTTTCGTCTTAATGAGGCCAAAACACAGCATATTTCAGAAAATCAAGGGCCATTAACTCCGATGTTAATTGTCCTAATCTGGCTTTTTAACTTGTCCGAGCTTGCGTTGATATTAAAAATCTGGCAAAGATCCGATGGAAAATGAAGGCCCTATCGTCTTAACGAGGCAAAATATAGCATTTTTAACTAAATCAAGGGCCATAACTCCGCTGTTACTGGTCCGATCTTACTGGTTTTTGAACTTGTTGAGCTTTCATTGATATTAACAATCTGTTAATATTTGGTAAAGATCAAATGAAAAATGAAGGCCCTATCGTCTTAACGAGGTAAATGTTAACGGACGGACGGACGACGGACAACTCGCCATCCCATAAGCTCTGCTGGCGCTTGGCCAGTAGAGCTAAAAACTAACTCAATATTAGTAAAATGGTTCATATTTAAAAATAGTATGTTTTGAACAACGGTTACTCCAGAGATTTTGACATTTTTTAAACCTCTATAATATTGACAGATACCATTCAGAGTTTTACTTTACCAAAGTCAATATGCCAAACAAATAAACTATATTATGTTTTAAAGCACTCGTCTTCACATAAATATAAAAATGATACCATTTGGAAAAAATCTGCTCAGATGTCTTCTGCCCAAAATCGATTTCTAAGTTTAAAATGTTGTTAGTCTGTGTAGGATTGGTCACAACATCAGTCATATAATCTTATTTAAAATATTGGGTGATCTGGCGCCGGCAAGATGTTGTACAAAACTGATGGACCAAGTATACGTCATAAGTCTTATAACAATACATAGCGATATTCAATATATACAATTGCAATCAATGAAGTTCAGACAAAACTTATCAAATTGACACTTTACCAATAACATAATGCCTATATGCATAACGTTTCAGTATACTGCCTATTTTGTTAGAGGATATAGCCTGGCGGGAATTTCTTTGTTTACACTGACCCGGTTTGCAGTGATAAAGGTAGAGGCAAAAGTAAGTTTGTGCACTCTGGAACCTCGTTTAAATCCTCAGCATTTTTATTTCGTTTGCAACTTAGCGTTCCAAGGCGGTAGCCCTATAGTCTACTCTTTATGTTTGTGATGTCATATACCTTGCCCTTTATTTATCTTTGTAATTGTTATTTGTTTCGATGCTTGTTTTAGTTTGACTGTGGTCCTTGAATGCTATATTTGACTTTTATATCTACGTCGAATGTATTTGTTTTCATATTTAAAGGGACTTTTCTATAGACGAGGTCTTACATTGAATCATTTTGGAAATAATTCAGAAATGGTAGGATTGTGACCATAAAGGTATTTGTTCATCGACAGTTTTTTTCGGGATAATCGTGTTATCGATTCTATTCCAAAATCTTTAAAAAAACGAATATCACCTCAAGTACTAATAATACGATTATTGTTTGATGCCTACGTTATGTCAGCGTTTTATTTGAAGAAGTCAGATGCACTAAATGGAACACAACGGTTAAATCCAATGAGTAAGATCTAGTCTCTAAACATAAAACTCAGCCGATATATAATATTGATGTGGAAGAAAGCCAAACACTCGTCAGTTTGTACTAGATTCCAAAATTAGATAAACAACCCCACAATGATCAATAATAACGTAAAACCTACTACCGCGGGAAAGTTTATGAAAATGTATGATGGACAAAAATGCCTCTTAAGACGTTCTCGGTAAAGTTTGTGATAAACATCAAGCTTCATATACGTATTAATACATTTGACTTGTCTACATAATATAAAAAAAGGGTATGAAAGGAGAAACTTTGGAAGGCTAAACCCACAGTGGTCATTTTTGCCACTGACCGTTCCAATGCGGCAGCCCTATTGTCAACCCCTTTTATGTTTGTGATGTCATATCATGCTTTTTATTCATCTTTGTAATTGTTGTTTGTTTCTATGCGTGCTTTTGGTTGTCTGTGGTCATTGAATCTACATTTCCTGTTCGGCCTTTATTTACTTTTGCCACACAACCGTTTCAATTATAAATTAAATTCTCTTATTAGAAAAACAACATTTCACCGGAGGAAAAAACAAGATGCAAAATGCTGTCAGAAATTTAAAGACGTATAATAAATATGTGAACTTGTAATGACTTTTTTTGAAGCACTTATTTTACATTTAATGGTCATATTGTTCATAGGCAAATCGTAGGTATACCCGCTGATGATGAATGTGTCCCAATTGTCGCAGATTTGCTTTTGAATTGCAGCGAAAGAGCTTTCCGGGAGGCCGAATCTACCTCAATTCGCATATATTGTCTATGCATGTATTGTTTCTTATGCCTAATATTTTAAATGAAATGAAAAGCTGAAATGGTATAGAAACCTCTTTAATTGGAACATGTAATTTACCATCCCTGTATTTCAATTTTGCACAAGTATTGCGCGAACAAACAACACGTTATCACATGGATAGTTTTTAAAGGGACTAGAACTATCTGGAAAAGTGAAAGGTGTCAATCAACTTACACATGAAATACATCATAATGTGATACAATTTCATAATTATGTGATCTTAATCAGACTGAAAATGAATTACATTTTATGTTCAGTTGCCCTACTTATTCAATGAAAAGGGGATATTTTCATGATTTTATTGAGGAAATATCTAGCTTATGCCACAATTTAAAAAACTTGTCACTTTTAAACAAATTAACATTTAGACTTTTTAATGAAAATGATCAAGTGATTGATTCAACAGCAGAATAAGTCAACAGAGAATTTGTGTTCGGATGTTTTGAAATACGAAAAGAAAATAATTGACATCAGTTTTTTTATTATTTCATTCTTTGCTTAATACTGTTTTTTATAATTGTGTGTTGAATTGGGTTACAGAAAATGTGTTCTTTTGTAACCTATAAATTTGCATATGTGTTAAACTTTATTACAGAATATAGTAAAATAACATTTATGTATTGTATGCCAAAAATGGCCCAGAATTGGATCAATAACATTATTCTATTCTTCTCTGCTATAAAATGAGCGTAAGCATAAAACGGAGCCTCAAGTAACCTTTCGTTTATGAAAACTATTTAATTCGGAAGTTCGACCTCATGGCTTTTTGTTTGTTTTAGTCATACATAATCCATTTCGGCTTTATTTTCCTGACATGTATACATACAAAGCAATAGAAGTGTACCTTAAACACAAAACAAGAACTTATTAAGCCTTAAAGCATCATGTTATGATTAATATTAATGATATATTCAACAAAAACTAGCCGAGTTGTCAAGTTTTCCAAACCAAAATATTTTATTAGCAATAATACATCGGACGGATCATTGGACATAGTCCAGTATATATGCAACTGCCACGCATCATGTTGTTTTAATTCGTAATTGTATTGACACCCATAATACTTTCAGAGAGCCTCAAATCCATATAGTTAAACTCTAGCAACACGATGATGAACTTTAGCCAATACAAGTGTGTTGTTTTGTCAATAAAATATTGGAATAATATACTGAAGCGAAAAAGAAACGCAACTCGGGGATTTCGGCTATATATAGTACATACTGCAAACTTAATTCCACATAATACTCCAAAGGAATCCAAAGATGTTTGTAAAAAAATGTGGCATTTAGTTAGAGAAATTACACAGCCGTGATGTTGCAGACGTTTTAATCACAGTACATTTTGTAACAAGAAATTCATAAATGCTCTTTGAAAAACCGAGCCATTTCAGTATGATTATTGTATTCAACGTAAAGAGTTTGCAAAATTTTGCATCCTAAGTTTGCTCACACATGCTTGAGCTAAACGCGTACTCTGTCAATAATGAACTTTGAAGTAATTTATGTAATAAATCGATCGACTGCGAAATTGATCAGATCAAAATAAGACATTTTCAGTACTCTGATCATGATGTCATCTCATTAAGACTTAATACAGAAATAATCGAACGCGGCCCGGGAATATGGAAAATGAACGCTAGCATATTAGCTAATGCTGATTATAAAGAAATTATTGAAACATTTTGGGCATCTTGGAAAAATGAAATCGGTAACTATAAATCAAAAAGGGAATGGTGGGACATGACGAAACACAAAATCAAAATAATTTCAATAGATTATAGCAAACTAACTGCGCGGAAGTACACGAAAATTAAAGAGATGGAAGACAAATTACATTTGCTTAAAAATAATAATGACGTCACAAACGAGGCGGAAATCGATTTCCTGTCAAAACATATTAATGAATATTATGAAATGCAATCAAACGCCGCTAAGATAAGGTCAAAAGCTAACTTAAAAGAAAAGAATGAAAAATCTACCAAATATTTTTTTAATCTAGAGAAAAAAAGAGGGAAACAAAAATTGTGGACAAAAATTAGGTGCGAAAATGGAGAAATAAAACATGATATAGAAAGTATTTTAAGAGAGCAGACTAAATTTTACAAAAATCTATTTTCATTAGAAGGCATCGACACTGAGTCGGCAAACAATTTAGCATCACAAATCGAAAATACACTAAAACCGGAAGACGCCGAAAGTCTCGATTCTAAATTAAGCTCCGATGAAGTGAAGGCAGCGATTTTTAAATTTAAATCAGGCAAGTCCCCGGGCGAAGATGGCATTTTAAGTGAATGGTATCAAACATTCTGGTACTTGATAAAAGAAGAATTTGAGAGTGTCATCAATGAAATATTAGATGAATACTTACTATCAGATTCACAATACAAAGGACTACTATCACTCATATATAAAAACGGGGAACGAGAAGACTTAAAGAACTGGCGACCTCTAACACTTCTCAATGTCGACTACAAAATAATTGCCAAATGCTTTTCCATTCGTCTTAAACCAATTCTGCCTTACTTAATCCATCTCGATCAAAAGGGTTATGTAAAGGGACGATATTTAAGTCAAGCGAACCGTTTTATTCAAGATTTGATAGAATACACGGACTCTGAGGATATTGAAGGACTAATCATTTTTCTTGACCAAATTAAAGCATTCGACAGAGTCGAATGGCAATGGATACAAATATGTTTGGAAAAGTTTGGATTTGGTAACAAATTTATTAACTGGACCTACATGTTGCTGAAATTCTCAAAAACCGCCATACAAACAAACGGCTTCGTTACTGAGTATTTTAATATTACAAGATCGATAAAACAAGGGTGTCCGATCGCCCCGATACTGTACATTCTTCAGGCCGAAGCAGTGGCATGCGCAATTCGAAATGACCGAACTATTAAAGGGATTACTTTACCGCCACATGACGGGGTCCATATGGAAGCAAAATTAAATCAATATGTAGATGACGCGCAATTGTTCATTAACAATGAAAGCTCGTTGCCTAAATTATTTCAACACTTAAATACCTATGGAAAGGCTTCCGGCGCAAAAATAAATAAACAAAAAACAACGGGTCTTTTTATTGGAAGGAATAAAAACAAAAATCCAACATTCCACGAGATAAGTTGGACAAAAACATATGTTAAAACACTAGGAGTCTGCCATGGTTATAATATTGATAACGATGCGATCTGGCTAGATAAAATTAACAAAATAAAAAACTGTATACAGGTTTGGAAATCCAGAGATCTAACTCTTCAAGGGAAAATACTCATCCTTAAAACATTTGCTCTGTCAACGATAAATTTCGAGATAGAAACGAGGGGAATCCCAAAAAATTTTGCAAATATTTTACAAAAAACGTTTTTGGATTTTGTTTGGAATGGGAAAAAACCACTTGTCGCTAAAACTACAATATACAAAAATAAAAGCCAAGGAGGGCTCGACATGATAGACATCGAAAATGTTATATTAAGCATGCAAATCAAAACTATATATAGCATTATAAATTCTGACTTAGATAACTGGAATGCAATAGGGAAACATTATCTCCTACAATTAGATTGCGAATACTCGCAAAATAATTTCCTGTGCAACTGCTCTTCTATCGAAGGATTAACAAATCAATTACAATTAACAGAGTTTTATCGGAATGCAATTTCGGCGTGGATATCATTTAGGAAATTCGAAACACCAAATACATTAGATCAAGTTCGCAGTCTTCGACTGTTTGGGAATCATGAAGTCACATTTAATAACAAACCACTATTCTTTAAATCCTTTTTAAAGAGTGATATACACTATCTTAAAGATATTTGGGATGAACAAAGGAACTATTTTATTCAAGAACAAGATATTTTCCGTAAACTCAAATTCCGGCATAACTGGATATCGGAATGGGCTCAAATTAGGAAAGCAATACCAAGTAAATACCTAAACGCTATGATATCAGGAGAATTCTCTCCAGGAAAGCGGTCACCATTGAATATGGAAAAGATACATGTCTTAAATTATAAAAATAAAATACTATTACCAGGCCAACTGAAAAATAAACAGATAAAAAAGGTTTTAAATTCAAAAACAGATTCAAAACTAAAAACGGAAATCAACTGGGAGCAAAAATTAGCACTAAATCAAACACAATGGGAAATTGTCTGGATGAATATCCACTATTCTTTTGCATCCAGAAAAGCTAAACAATTTCAATTGAAATTTTTACACAACACAATATTTACAGAGCATAAACTTAACATTATGAATTTATCTAATGGATTATGTAATATATGCAAAAGGGAAAGAGAAACGCTCATCCACTTATTTTTTAACTGTGACATAATAAAACAAGTATGGAATTATATAGAATCTATTTTCCAAGATATATTTGAATTACTGGATCTTGATTTAGAAATCATAAACTTCAAAAACGTGGTTCTTGGTTTTTATCAAATTCCATTCAAATATAATATTGTCAATACCATAATTTATGAAGCCAAATGGCAAATATGGAAATTTAGGAACATTCACAAGTTCGAGAATAAATCTCCTAGCTCTGACTTCCTACTGCTACACATAAAGCAGTCAATAAAATACCTTTTTATATGGCAAAACACGAAGCGTGAAAACACAACAGCAATTGATTATATAAAAAAGTTATAGCACTGTCAGGCTTCGTAGACATATTCGGGTAAATAAAAAAATAGATTCTAAATAATTGTTTGTTTTTTAATGACTAAAGATTGTCAAAAATATGTACATTTGATGATTGAAAATGATAAATGATTGGCATGCTATTTTTTCTTCTTGAATTTCGTTTCGTCAAGAGGATGGTACTGGCATAAGGATGATATATAATATCCAATAACTGACATGCTATTTTTTCTTCTTGAATTTCGTTTCCTCAAGAGGATGGTACTGGCATAAGCATGATACATAGAATTTGGAAAATAAATCTGAGTTGTTAACTTACCACTTGCATTATGATTTAATCAAGTTAAACATCAAAATAGTTCTACATGTTAAGATCCTGAATTGTGTATGTATATATTGAATATATGTTTATTGTACGGTGTGACTGGGGGATGGCTCCCCGACCCCCACACACCTATGACGGGGAATTAAACGGGTTTCCTGACAGAAACTCAAAAAAAAAAAAAAAAAAAAAAAATAAAAAAAATAAATAATGAACTTTGAAGGAATACTATTTGCTGTGTAACGTGTTGTTTTAGTCTTTTTTTCCAAAAGAAAAAGTCTTACGTAGCCATTCATGTACCATTCGATTAATAGTAGCATATTGTACATACAATATATAGCGAAAATTCCCGAGTTGCGCTTCTTTTTCGCTTCAGTATAATACAGCTGAAACGTCTGCGTGATGTTGCGCGTATTCTCGTCTGTATTGAGACATTATAATTTTGTTTTATCAAATATGTATCGATTATGTGTAGACTCAGATATTAATCAATCAAAGTGGGTAAACACACTATCATGTTACGTAGTTTATATTTTCTACCATAATGTAAGAACATATTTGTTAAAATGAAAAAGAAGCACATAACCAAGCTTATGTACTGTAAGTAACGTTATCCACAAAACAATCAGACTAGTGGAGAATATGCATTGTCAGGCATCATTAAACTGATATTAACATTATAGACTTCAATGCGTTAATACTCAATCATAGTCACATATAAATCATACAGACATATACACTGTGGTTATGAATCTAAACTTGTAAAAATCACTATGCTAAAAAGCTTCTCTAATAAGACATGTTTAGAAGTGGTAGTATTTATGCTGTAATAAATTCACATTAATTTCAGAAAACAAAATGCTTAGATGACAGATACAAAAATCTATATTCAATCAGTTTGCGGTTATAAAAAACACATAATTAATATCCGAGAAAAACATGCGTTCCGATATTGGGCGTATACGGCGAGTGTGAGAGCTGTTGTACAATGCACTACTTCTCATGAACAGATTTAATAACACCGAATCTGCTGCTGTTCTCTCTTGTTTGTGTTCGTTGCTTCTCTTCCAAGGGATCCACTTTGCAGTATTTTTTGACATTTACTACCGTTCGTTTAGTGCTGTGTGGCGGCTGTAACATGTCGTCCCGAATACAAATTAGAAGTATATCACTTCTCATGAACAGAATCATCTCCTGTTTGTGTCTGTTGTTTCCAGCGGATCCTTCTTTCCGTATCTATGCATATACATTGGCTGTATGATAATGCCAATATATAGAAACTATTTCAGATACAAACACATGACATGACACTTCTTTTCAACCACATAAATTATATTTAACTATGAATACGGCAGGGATTAAACAGTGAGCATACTAAGAGAGAGAGAGAGAGAGAGAGAGAGAGAGAGAGAGAGAGAGCGAGCGAGAGAGAGAGAGAGAGCGAGCGGCGAGCGAGCGAGAGAGAGAGAGAGAGAGAGAGCATACCTGTAATGAGAGAGAGAATACCTGTAATGTTGTGTGATCTTATATAGTTTTTGTGGTCCACGCGTAGCATCCTGAACTGCCGTAGTTCCTTGATATTGTTACTGTCCACTGGGTTGTCAAGGTCTGTGTCCCAGTTCAGCACTAATTTATTTGAGCTGAACCCAACTATAACGAAAAATAAATTGCATTGCATTACTGTCTAATGTTCATGAAAACGAAACAGTGTTTGTTTAAAGACGACATATATACAGGCATGTTGTAATCGATAGGAAAATGGAGGACTTACTTTTGCAAAATTAGATTAACAATGTATAGGTAACATATAAGGAGGTATGATTTATTATGTAGAATGTAAGCTAAAATAGTTGTGTTAGAAAGTAAGATACAGAGAAATCTGAGTAGGAATCTGACCCTACTTTTGCCATCGAATATATGTTTCTGGTTATTTTGTATGTATGCCCTTCACGGGATTGCCCGTTGAACTTTTGCTTACGCCGGACGAAGCCCTTTGAGTTCAATGACATGATGCCGACGCAAGAATTATCACTGATGAATTTATATTTATTTTTGAATATTTTATATAAATATCATACATGTATTACATAAAACATATTTGACTCGGTTTTATTGAGTCTGTTTATGAGAGGTAATATAAGGTGCAACACCCCTCACGCACCCTAGTATCGTCTTAAGCGGTGTTCTACTTTAAAGCCACAAAGATTGGGCTTGATGATCCCAAAGGACCAGTAAATAATAACACTATAAGATACACTTAAAAGCAAACACATTTATTAAACTTTCTAAACATAAGAGCACAAGAGCATTATCATAGCAGACTTTAACGTAAGGTTACAATAACTGTTATGTAATCGTCTAAATTAAAAGTACATAAGGGAGTAGACAGTCACTATAAATCCTTTCCATTTTCATGGTGGACCTTTCACAACATAATTATGTACAGTCACTATAAATCCCTTCTATTTTCATGGTGGACCTTTCACAACATATGTACAAACGTGTCTATTTCTACGGATAGCAGGAGATATACAGTACTGGTTGTAGGCTGCGTACAGCTAAATATAGCCTGGCTTAAGCCCCGCCTTTTGTTTTAGTACGATTCAGTACAGAAATGAAAGTTCACAGAGGTCAGCAGATATTCAATATGCATTTTCAGGAAAGATGAACTATAGATAAAATAATTCCCATCAGCTAGGATCATTAAATTAAAAACAAATTGTTTTCATGTTTTTGAAATTTTAACATGCATTGAAATTGCATGTCAATATTCAGTGCCGATTCCATACTGTTTGTAAACACAGACATGTGCAGAGAGGTTGAGCTGGGAAAGTTGTCTTTTTCACACTTTCAAAGGCTTTCGGATGAAAATATCTATGAAATAAGGTAATTTGAAGAAAATCTGGTGTATAATTCTTGAGATATTAGCTGACAGGTGCCACAGGAGGTCTATAGGAAAGTATTTAGTTTTCTGCAACCTCTACCCATGAGGTCTGCCTCAAACGTCAAACGCAAACAACATCAATCGTTATAATTATATGGCTTGATTCTTGGTCATGATCACTTTCATAGTTTCTTTGTTAAACCTGTTAAAAAGTTTATCAAAAGAGGTTATGACCCTATCATTTTGCAACCTACTGCATGCTTGGTGGTGGACCCTTTTACAGTTCGCCACTATGCTTTCCTCTTTAATTGTACGATGACCGGACAGGCTGTGGACCCTATGATGACGCCTACCTAAAGCCCGTTGGGACGGTGGCGTTTGATGTTTGTCTATGATCTTTCTTGTCGTGCCCTTAATGGTTTATTCTCTTACTGCTCTGGCTTCTGCCAAGTCAATGAGTACCTTCATTGTGGCCTTCTAGGCTATTGTTTTTTTGTATTATATTTACACGAGCATATTTGTGTTTTACTTATATTGCCTATTGATGCTGTCTTGTTGGTTAGATATTAGATCATGGCGGGGATTTCTTTATTTACACTGTCCTGTTTTAATGGGATGACAGTAGGATAAGTGTGAGGTTTGGTGCACCGTAGAACCAGTTTAAACACCCCCCACCCCCCGTGGCCTACTTTGCCACTGACTGTTCCAAGGTGGTAGCCCTATTGTCAACCCTTTTGTGTTTGTGATGTCGTTTGCATTTATTATTACTTTTGTCTTCTTGTTTGTCTGTTTGCGTGTTTGTTTCTGTGTTTTGTGTCCTCCTTGCATGCTACTTTCCCTGTCCGATCTTTTTATATTTCTTTAGCGTGTACAAAACAAACGTAAATACCATTCACAACATATGCTGAAGGTCAATGAAAACGCACCATTAACACCATTTGTTTATGCCGTTAGATTATTAGCGACCCATTTGGAATAAAGCTGCTGTACCAATATTTATTTTTATTTTGTAAGTCTTGAATCTTGATACCTAACTAAGCATATACGCAGTTATTTACCTTGTCATTTAACATTGTTTACTATGGATAATCATAAAAAGTAAACTGTGTCACTAAATTTCAAGCTACATTAATCTGTCTCGGAATACATTTCAATTGGTTTTACTGGCCTTTTTATTGTTTGACTTCTGGCAGTATTATGCAATGAATTGTTCCGAGAAAATGATTTCTTTCTATGATGTAACTGAAGAAACCTGAAAATGCACGTGCATTTCATAACAACAATGTGGAATGCACTACATACGGAGATTACGTCAAAAATGTTATATTCTATCGACTCGTTATATGGATTATGTCATATTTTGTCCAAAACGCCACTAACTTTTTAAAGAACTTGTATTGTGCTGCGTTTTCATCGACCGTGAATATATGTAATCTGTATAATTATGTATACAGTTCCGAACTGCGACTGAGTTATCAGAGGCCATCGAAAAACCTTAGCGCAGACACTTATATTGCACCAGATGTACTGTAACACCTTCTCAGGGGACAAAGTACCTCTGTTAAGAGACCACACACTTTAAGTGATCACCGCGATTTCAGTTACCAATTGTATTGTTTTAAATTAAAATGCTCCTGTAATAAGTGTCATCCCGTGTTAAAATACTATTTATTTCTCGTCCTTTTGTGGTTACTTAATACAGGATTGAAAGTACACCTGTTAAGGGAAATTGTAGGGACAACCGTTAAGAGACCTTGTAGGGACACCTGTTAAGGGACATTATAGGGACACCTGTTAAGGAACATTGTAAGGACACCTGTTAAGGGACATTGTAGGAACACCTGTTAATGGACATTGTAGGGACACCTGTTAAGGGACATTATAGGGACACCTGTTAAGGGACATTGTGGAGCAGACTAATTGCACTTACAGCTCTCCATCATTATTGAACACACTTGTTTGTCAAACGGGTATTTTCTCAGGTCCATCCTGCAGCTGAGTGTCACTGATGCTCTGAAATATAAAATACATTGAACTTTTCAAAACAGCGTCATCATAACAAGATTAATTTACAATACATGTATCTAACCATTAATTTCATACTAGAAAGTTAAGCAACCAACAGAAGTTAGAAACGAAGTTTTTAGTACGAGTTTGCTTGGCCTAAATGTGTTATCGACATATTCTCGTCGCTAAATAAATCACATCCTCACCGCACTTTCAGCACGTCACCATCGCAATTGAACATGGGAGAGGTCTTACGTAGGCATTGCCTGTTGTCCAATCCCATTCATTACTTGAATACAATCTTGTTTAAATTAACACAATCGAACAATGTATGTGGAGGATACGGGGTTTGCACATTTGGACATGTGACTGTTGCACCAGTTCACTGGTTTGACCCTGATCTCTGTAGTTATAAGGAACATAATTATGGCAATGTTATTCGCACCATAGAATGGCACGCAGAAACGCAGACATGCAGGCCTATAGCCAGCCCTAAAATTTAACCGAAACAAATCCCTTATATGGAGGTCCGGTGGCATGCACATCGCGGCCCAACTTCCACCTGCTTTGCTTTCTACATGCGACTTTCAGTGTTTAAATGCATTTTCAGTTCGAAGCACGACGTATTTTTTTCAGTGATTGATTATTGTTGTTGTTATATGCAAAGTATGTATATTCCCGAAATGCTAAGTGTAGCTACGGGCCTGACAAGTATACTGTATACTGTTCAAAGAGACACATGGCAATCTTGAAGTAATTATCAAGCACAATTAGCGTCGCCATTTATTAATCCAGTATCATTTCGACATTAAACTTGCTTACATATAACTAAATAAAAACATCAACAGTTATGAATATGTAACTTAGCTTGATACTATTCTTATAATAAATATTAAAGATTCAATGATTGAACAAAGCTATGTTGAAAAACTGACGGGGCGAAAAAATCAAGCTTGCCGTGGGTCTCTTTAATACACTATTTATAAATCTTATACCTGACAATGTAGCTAACTGTGCTGTCCTTATAGAACCGCATCATCTTGTTGGCCATCATAACCTGATGAACGGATGCCTTCTTCTCATTGGGAAAGTAGACATCGGGCACCCAGACCTTTTCCATGTTCGTGGCATCGAAATCCAAATAGTCGAAATCGAATTGAAACGTACGTATTTTCTTCATCAAATCCTTGTTCTGCCACGACAGATGAATGACGACATCCACTGTAAAATCCTGAGTGAAATATCAATAAATATTTCTAGACACGTATTGGACAATATCGAAGTAAAGTATTGAATAGATACGGCGATGAGGTTTCGAGATAGATTTTTGACACTGTGTAGAGTAAACTATTTAAATAATGCATTGATAACGATTAAGTAGATGACTACATAAAAATGAGTTGGGCCTGAAGCTGATACAGATATGTAGACAAATAAACAACAATATCAATTTGACTAAACAACTTTTACTATCAAAATAAGTATAAAAGTCGACCAGGAAATGCAGCTTTCACAGAACACAGTAAACCCAAAAACACGCAAAAAGACAAACATGAATGGCAATAGTAATAAAGAATAAAGGCATATGACGTCACAAACACAAAAAGGGTTGACAATAGGGCTACCTCCTTGGAACGGTAAGTGGCAAAAAATACCGCTGGGGGTTTAAACCAGGTTCTAGGGTGCACCATCCTACTGTCATCCCAATACAACGGACAGTGTAACTTTTGAAGTTTATTAACGCAGAAAAGGCAGAAAAGCTCTACAATGCCTTGCTATTCTTGGTTTCCTAGGCATTGACTTAACACCTTAATAGTAAAAGCGTTGACGTAACACCTTGATAGTAAAAGGTAGAGTTACAGGTATTGTCCAGAAATTACAAAGGCCATAATACGTCATGGTCATACACAAGCTGTATTGAGTTGTGAAGAGAATACATACGAAAACGTGGATCTCTTAGAAGCAACAAACATAAATAAGAGCAGTCACTGTAGCAGAATCGGTTTAATTACCTCTGTTCATGAGAGAAAAACAAGATGCAACACCTCTCCTGACCGCTAGTTCGGGCTTATGCGGTATTCTACTTTAAAGTCACACATTTTGTTTTTAATGATCTCAAATGACCAATACAATTTATATTGGCAATCAGATTTACAGCATATTTTGCTGGACCATTGTCAATGTATATCAGTATAAATTGGAAGTATAAGGATGATGATATTCGTCGAAAAAGGATCATACCTGGGGGCATTTATTCCATCCATATTTTTATTTGATTTGTTGACATCGTGAAATCGTAATGGTAAAAACTGGCCATTATAGAAATTGATGAGGCAATTCGGATATTGGCTGTTTATACCGGATTTATAAATATTTTAAAACTTGTTATGCCTAGTATACTAAGCCAAAAACATACATAACAACAATACAACTGTTGTGCTCTCCGTTGACATAAAATACATGTAATTTATGTGTATGCTTTGTCATTTAAATGCAAGAAAGATGAATTAATATTGGAACAATTTAGATAAAAAAGAAATATTTTACAGAGAAAGAGAATGTGTCCCATCAATCAGAGCAAAGTATTTGAAGGATATGATATATTAAGGCTAAGTAGAAGGCACTGATATCGTATTTGACATAAGCTTTTGTGTTAGGTCTGACAATTTTCGAGATTCATTTTCGAGGAAAGCTTAATCAATTGATGCCCATCTCTATATATCTAAACTTACCATGTTTGCCTCATTTATGGAGTCAATATTGTTGATTAACAGGTCACATTTGATGATAGTAGGCTCCTCTAAAAAACATGAAATACAGTAATTAATGAGGTACTTCATAGATATACACGATACGTAAAAAACATAACAAAACATCACTAAAAGAAACTAAACCGCCAATAACGACAACATTGAACTACAGAAACGTTTATTAAAACTCTAACCAGGTATTCATGTCATATAAATACCCGTGATAGAAAATCCGTAAAATGAATTATGAGTTGGTAACTCTTAATTCAACGCTCTAGTTTTGGGATTTGGCCTGGCTGGTTATATTGTGTCTATAGAGTTATGCAAGTTATATATATATACCTTGTCATCAATAGGTTTAGAAACGGTGTACATATATTGTAAAATGTGGCTATTGTTGGCGGGATAGCTACTTTATAATATTTGCATTATGGCACAATGTTTATGCCACTGAGAGGTAAGGTGACTCATATGTTATTTGCACAGGCCGCACATCATACACAATCAGAAAACAAGTTAAAAGGCCTATTTCTCTTGAGATTTACATAGTGATTAAAACGGCTCATTTAGGAAAAAGGCTGATCGGTTTTATGAAGTCAGTGAAATGCCGGTTTACCTTCAGGAAGTAAGAAGAATGCATGTTTGTCTTCAGGAAACGGAAAAGGCCGACTTGCGGCCGTTTCTAAAGGTCCACTATCGTACTCTTATGCATTCAGGAAATAGGAACAGTTATATTTGTCTTTAGAAAGAAGGAATAGCCCCCATCTAATTTCATATTATTAATTAGTCCATCTTCTGCACGTCTTCACGAAATTCGTCGCCAACATTTGGGGAGTCCATTTGCTTAAGGCAGTAGAAAAAGTCGCATTTTGTTATCAAGAAATGGGTAAAAATACCATTTGTACGCAAAGCGCGAAAAGAATAGTCATTTATTTCAGTAAGTGCCCATTGTTGTGCCGTGCCACGATATGAAGCGTACATAGACATAGTTTCTAGTTGTATTATAAGCAAGTAATTTATGCAAAATGTAATTCTATTATGCACTGATGTATATGTTTTTATAAAAACATATCTGTATATGTATATGAGCTAATCTATATGTGAATATGTAATTATATCCCATCTTATTTTAAGTCAACAAACCGACAAGTTCGTCTTAATGGTGGCTGTTGTAATTGAATGTTACATTTCCTGTTCGACTTTTATATCTTTGTCTATCTCTGGTTTAATGTCAAAACAACACAAAAACACACTACAACCCGAATTATCGATAGTTCAGAGGTTCTACCAAAATACGTAAGCAGCTCGAGACTTTTCATCAGTGTCGATCAATACATTTGATATCACCACTCATCGTTAACTAGCGTATCGTGATTTATGTACAGTAGTGGGTATGCTTAAGCTAATATCGTAGCTTGTGTAAGATAACACCCGGCACTGGGGATATTGCACCTAGTGTTTGAATATATTCTCAACAAAACTATTGAGTACTTACGTTGTAGCTTTCTAGGCTTTTGTTTTTATATTACATATACATGATCATTTATGTGTTTTACTTATATTGCCTTTTAATGCTGCCTTGTTTGTTAAAGATATAGTTGTTTACACTGTCCCGTTTATTGGGATGACACTAGTATAAGAGTGAGGTTGCTGCTACCTAGAGCCTGGTTAACTCCCCCACCACACCCCCCTACCCCGGCCCCCAGAGTGTTTTTTTTGCCACTCACCGTTCCAAGGCGGTAGCCCTATTTTCAACACTTTTGTGGTTCTGTGATGTCTTATTTTATCTTTCATTCATCTGTAAAGTTGTTCTTTGTTTCCGTGTGTTTGTGGTTGACTGTCGTCCTTGAATGCTACTTTTCGTGTTTTTATATCTACTTATAACGCAGCATTGTTGAATGAAAAAAATAGCTATAGCTGTAAAATGTTGTTTTCGTGTTATTTTAAGCAACATTCAGAAATGAAAAAAAAAACAATATTTCTATGTAGACAATTTTAGAACTCAGCATTTCAATTCTTTATTAAAAATCAACAAAATTAATTCCATATGAGTTTTCGTTTAAACATAAAACCCTCAGTTCTGCAGATGTTGACATGCTAACATTTTCTCACATTTATGCATTATATGATTAATTGTTTTTGTTCAAATTAACAAAAATACTGAAAACGAAATACGTATTTGAAGTGCTTCCTTATCATCCTAATATACTCAACGCTTACACTAAAAATAGAAGGAAATTGGACTCTCTGCGCTATCGGTTTTCTGAGCAGAAGTTCACATATTGTATGCTGGTATAAATGAGGACTTTGGAATACGAAATATTTAATATAGATTACGTATCCTGTTTCAGTTGAAATGTAACAAATGGTGTATCAAAATATATATGCTCAAGAATGGCAATGTTTTGAATGAACCATTATAATTATTTCATACACATCGCAGAACGTTCTGAGCAAATTAATTTTGCATAAAGTACCTTTCGGACATAGACAATTCATACACCTTAATTGCTGTGGTTAAAATTGTCCCACCCAGCAGATCCACCCAATGAAGAGTGGTTAAAATTATGTACTAGGCTTTTAATTTTATGAATATTGAGTTCTGCTCAATCCGGGGCTAGAGGGCGTGAGCGATAGCTAGCTATGCTAGCGGTAGGTAGAATATTTCACTATCGTTCATTTCATGAACAGTCTCAATCAAACCGAGACTGCAATATTTCGTACGTGTCGTGTTCGGCCGTTTCCAAAGTCCACTCTCATACTCTCTTGTACAGAACAACTTAATAAATATTATGCTACAAATCAAATGAACCAATGACCTTTGCATGAAGCATTTTATTTACATGGAGAAACAACTGTATACTAACAAAGCTCATGAGGCCATAAAATGCCTTGTTGGTTAGAGATTAGATCTTGTCGGGGATTTCTTTATTTACACTGTCCTGTTTGTCAACCATTTTGTGTTTGTGATGTCGTTTGCATTTATTATTGCTTTTGCCTTCTTGTTTGTCTGTTTGCGTGTTTGTTTCTGTGTTTTGTGGTTGACTGTTCCTCCTTGAATGCTACTTTCCCTGTCCGATCTTTTTATATTTCTTTTTACCACAGGGAGCAAATAATTTTTAAAGTTTTATAGAAATCTTTAAGAACAGAATCTTCTCAGGAACATGTAGATTCTATTTTGCAGATGGCATATTATGGACATGGACACATTTAGATCGCGGGCTAAGAAAAATACCCCTGTGACAGAGATTACATGATTTCCGCTTGCAATCAGTACTGTTATTCATTCGATCTTTGGAGATCGCTGAGCCAGATACTTATATTTAATTATCGGTGGTACTTTTTCATTTCTTCGATTCAGTGGTTCCTCTGGGTATTGTTTAACCACTTATAGGAAATGTTGTCTGCTTTTTAATTTAGTCTTTTGACTGTTACTTGTGATATGCAGGCTTCATAACCGCTGCTCCCAACTGAATTCCATTATGTTTATTTCGCTCATCGGGGCATTTAATTTTATTAGATACTGGGACCATACGCCGTACGACATGGGGAAGAAAGATATCCATGTCCACCGCCATATGCATGCCATCTTCGGGATGGTTAACATTTGTACTATTGATTTTATTAATATTGAGTTCTGCTCAACCCCGGGGCTAGAGGGCGTGAGCGGTAGCTAGCATATTTCACTACCGCTCATGAACAGTCTCATTCAAACCGAGACTGCAATATTTCGTATGTGTCGCGCTTGGCCGTTTCCAAAGGTCCATTATCATACTCTTTTTTAAAGGAAAAATTAAAAAAAAAATTCTCCTAAAAACTGCAGGACCGATTGCATCTATATTGCATGTTACATCATTTCGGTATGAAGAATACCGTGTGTACAATACGCCTACATAGCCACACTGCGTCAAAGTATATTATATTGAGATAGGTGTAACTAAGTCAATGCTCTTCTGAACCAATGACATTTTAGTCAATTTACTTGACATTCATATACCACATAAAGCTTTTATCTGACCACATGAATACTCATATTCATACAAAAAATGTCATCAGGGTCAACTGTGACCCCACCACAACGGCCACACGAAAATATTGAAACATCATAAAAAGCCTTTTTTAAAAGACAACTATAACCAATTTTTAAGCATTCACTTATAGAATAAAACATAGATTCCCTTTTCAGTGTTTATTGACGGCATTCACGCTATCGTTCGTTTAATCCATTTCGTGACATGAAAACGTATCCATGTGCTACAGATAGTAGCTTTAATACTAATCATTTCTATGGGATCATGGTAAAAATGTATGTGGCTTTCATGTAGAATACCACTCACGCCCATGCAAGGATGTGGAAAGAGTATTGCACCCAACATTACCTCCCATGAAAATGACACAATAAAACATAGTCTACTACTTCTTCTCTTGTTTGTTTTCGTTGCTACCTTTCAGATCTCCTTTTCAGAAGTTATCTTAACGAGATGTTGAACAAGTGGCTATAAAAGCCGAACAGCAAATGCAGCATTCAAGGACCACAATCAACCACACACATGTTAAAAACAAACAACAATTTCAAAGATGAATAAAAGGCAAAATTATGACATCACAAACATACAAGCGTTGACAATCACTGCAATACGGCTACCGAGGCAAAAAGGGTCAGTGAAAAATAAATTTTATCCTGAAAAATTGACCTGGGTCCCATAGTTTAACAGACTTATACAGGGAACATTTTAAAATTGCATCTTATATTGCAATATGTTAATAAAGAGAATCATATAAAGGTAGAAAACTAATTTTGAACTTTTTACATGAATTGTGTGGGGTCAAAATGGCTCTGCCAAGGCAAACATATGTTGTTTCTACAGGGTAATTAAGTTTGTAGTGAATTTGGCCCGGTCAATATATTTTCGGTTCACTCAGGTCTTTTCGGGAGTTAGTGAACCAGTCAGCTGTTTCCAGAAGGCATTCTGAAAGCTACCAGACGTCATCTTCACCAGTAATCGAGCACCACATCTGGGCCGACATCTACTGACGGTGAGTTAACTAGTTCGTCATGGCAGAATCACTTCAAGTCTGTACTTCTAGAAACTACTTACTACAATAAGCTATTTCAATAGTTGTTTTACATTGTTATCATAGAATTGTAAATTTTGACCAAATGAATACCTGGGATAACACTTATTAGTTATGGCCTGAGAAAGTGGAAGCCACAGGGTTAAGCATAAGTATCTTGCAGGGAAAACATTTGTTTCTTAAGTTAAAGTGTCTTATCACTTGTAAATTATGTTAACAATATGCATATAATTTGCACAAGAGACAGCAGTTAAATGCGTGTGAGAGGTCACCTGACAATTACTTCATCTTTATGGATATAATAACCTCATATATGAAAAAGTGGTAAGGTATAGCATTTCAGATTAATACAATTTGTTAGTTGCATAATATAGAATAAGACGTTCATGCACAAATTAAATATTTTTCTGTGAAAAATAGATTTAAAAATCGAAAAGCAAAAACAGTATTCAAGGACGACAGTCAATCACAAACAGAAGCAGAAACAAAGAAGACATTTAAAGATGAATAAAAGGACTATAGGGCTACCGCCTTGGAACGGTCAGTGGCAAGAAAAGGCTGTTGGGGGTTTAAACCAGGTTCTAGGGTGCACCAAACCTCACACTTACCCTACTGTCAACCCAATACAAACATGGTATAAGGGGCCACTTTTATTTGAATAGTATCTCCTTTTGTGCACATCAGATTACGCGTCAACGAGATGCTTACTTTTGAACAAATTCCATTTACTCAGCAGTCTCTGAGAAAAGTTTAAAGTGTTTCCTATATGTCTGCATATAAAATTATATATACAAAATGAAATCCTCCGGAGCGTCTGTTTACACCTCAAGCTTCTTATTATACAAAATTAATAGCAGGATGAATCAGTCATTATGGGAAATAATCAAATATCGGTTTATAATTTCATGAGATAATTTTAGTAGTATCTTGGGATATCGGATCATCTTGATTTGTAAAACCTTAGAATGACGTTTTCTTCTTAATTATGCATATAGGTATGATCGGTGCGGTTGGGTTTTAGAATAAATCGTTTAAGCACACTTTGGATGAGGGATGGATGGACGACATGAAGGAGAGGTGCGGTAAAATAATATATTCACATTAAAGGTAATACGGTAAAAACTCATTAAGAATTAAGAAGTATGTCAAGTTGCATTGTTGTGATATGCAGCACGTACATACGCGTGCAAGCAGCCTGGCGACGCTATGTAAAGTATATATATACGCAGTTAGCTTTTTTCCGCCCTAGAAAGAGAGAAAGGATGCGTAGATATTCGGGAACCGTGTCCTACTAGTAATAGTAATCAATATATTTCTATGTTTCAGTTAAGCGCTAAGCCGGAGGACAGATACACGCACATTTAACGTTCTCATTCTATGTACACTCCTAAAGGAAATTTCTTGCCTCAGGACAAATCAAATAAAAAAGGTGGTGACCCGTTATCGACGGAGTACCATAAAATTGGCTATCGTGGCATATAAACATAACATACTCACTGGAGTCCAAGCTTGGTAGAGTACGATCTAAGGGAATATCATTCAGTAAACGCAGAGTTTCGGACTTGGTTCTGAAAGCAAATATTTATTATTTACACACTATAAACTATCCATTATAACACAATTAGCAGTTCTTGTAATATGTATAAGAAAAAGAATAGAAAAAGTCATCTCGAGGGTTCAGTGCAAAACTATTATATCTCCTCTTTATTCATATGTAGTTACAATATTATTCGCAGACCCCTCGATCTGATGTATTTGAAACGAGTTAAAGAATCATATTTATCTTAGTTTAGGCTAAAACCAACAACTTCATATTGTTAATATATTAAGGTGGACTAAGCAATTTAGCTGCAAATGATGTTTTTACTGTATTGAATTCCTCACTTATCGTTGGTCATAAAGGAATACTGAAGCAACATATATTTATCCAAACAAATATATTTAAAAGTATTCATAGACGAAATGAATTTTAAAATAAATAAAGTTTATCTTTGAAAACACAAGACATATTAGGATACATTTTTAAAAACCTTATAAAACACATTTTGGCAAAAAGTGTCCATGCTACTTTTAAATTATGAAAAATCAGTTAAACAAATCGCTATCTTTCAAAGATATCATGTGTATTACATAGTTTAGCATCTTACATAACAGCTGTGTTCGCATTATTTTACTATGATATGATGGTAAAAATAAAAAGGAAACACCACAAATCATCTATTTAAATGTTGTCGATATACTGAGCACATGCGTCATCTTATATGTTGTTTTTAGTATCTAATTTCTCAAAAAAACAAAACATTTATAACAATTTTGACTTACACTAATTAATATATTTGTATACAATATCTTCAGCTATACAGGCTTTGATTTTCAATTATTACATTTATGTCATGAAACACTTGCAAGTATGGTAACTGAGAAAGCAGAGTCAAATAATGCCCAAATACAGTTATACCATTGCTATCGATACTAAGATATACATGTATACAATACACTATTTCCCATTGTATGGTGTATACTTAATTTAGAACCCACTCATTGCTTCGTATGTGTACATTGTTTCCCAATTCGCCACGGATCTTTTCGTATTTTTGCGTTTTTTCTCAGTTTTTGTTTTGTGTTTTAGTTTTGTGTATCAATTTGTATTTGTTTCTGGAGTATAAGTAAGTTATAAGGCGATCAAAATCAATGAAGGTTTTCCTGTGTGTCAAACAATATATCGTATTTATTGAACGATATGAAATGAGTGTTATGAGTGTAATGCACTTTGATATTAAATGGTATTACCTTGGCCAAATATATAACACCAAAGTATCCGTCCATAACTGTTAGATTATGAGATATGTCTAAAATTCTGGTACAATAATTGCAACACAAAAAATACATAGGCTTGAAATAACGGCAGTTATAACGAATTTTATGCGCGGTGTCGTTCTTATTAGATATCATTATGTTAAGGTATGTTTAGTTGCCACTGCTATTTTTGTAAGTGGTGATGTGAATAGTTTCCCAGTCTATTTTTCCAAGAGTTACTAATCACATAGAATACGGTTTTATAAAATCAATGTGTATATACTCTCTGTATTTTATTTATATATTTAATATCTATACATGTCCTTTGAATCCATTAAATGTTGGTACAATGCGTCTGTTTAGTGCAGTGTGGCGGCCGTAACAAATGTATCGACGCGCTACGAATTAGCAGTGCTGAATTAGTAGTGCTATTTCCTACTAATCCTTTAGGATCACTTAGGCGTTAAAGCAGATCATCGCATAACAGCTGTTGCACCTTACAAACACTTATAAACAAACTCAGTATAACAGTATCTGCTACTTTCATCTCGTGTTTGTTTTTGTTTTGTATTATTTATGGAGAATTAGGTGATAATGTAATTCACCTGTTAGATGATATAACCTGCCTGGGAATCCTGTTTTATCCCGTTATGTTTAATTAACATTAGTGCAAGAGTGATGTTTGGTGCACCCTAAATATCAATTTAAACCCCAAACGGCCTTTTGTGACATTGACCTTTCAATGCGGTACGCCTGTTGGCAGGCCTTGAACATTTGTGATATATACCACTACTTTCAAATCAGTTATTATATTTACATGCATCTGTTTGTTTAATTGATGTGTGTGTGTGTTTTAAACGGCCGTGTTCTGTAAACTTTACATACTTTTTTCAAACTTGCATCGAATTGTATTTGTAGCTCTGCATACTTCTCTCAGATAGTCAAGTGTGTTTGTGAATAATTATGATAACGCATTCTAACCCTTCTCCCTATGCATTACTCACAGAGACAGACATGTCGAGTTATATGAATAAATGTATAGTATAAAGCACTTACCTTTTCTGTCCATTTACCAACAACATACTTCCAAATATTGCTAGTATAAAACTCCATTTTAACAAAGGGCTTCGTGCCTTCGTCATATTTTCACTTTTCTTAGAAATTTAAAATACACACAACAAAATCTCCGCCATTTCCTCTGCTTATACCATTTAACCAATACTTAGTTCAGGTTTACCAAAATGATCCACGCGTTTACAGCCAGCGAACATTCTGTGGGATATTGTTGCCAACAACGTCGGATGATATCGAACTTTCCAATATAATTGCATCCCAGGATTTGCTCAGAGTTTATATCTACAAGCAAAAATCGTTTCAGTGCAATGTGGCATAAATCACTGAATACATGTATTATTATTTTTATTATATCTTGTATGCTGTATGTTTCATTTAAAGTCCTTAATTAATATTTGGATGCAATTTCATGATTATGTACATACAATTATTCTATAGACATGCCATGATTGCTATATTTAGATGCAAAAAAGGTATGTTTGATTATAATTTCATTGAATAAAACGTTGAATACAGAGCCTATTGTCATCTGATATATACACGTTATTTATTTAAATGAAACATATAACAGGAGTATGCAATGTTTTAACGATTTAGTTGTAAACTTATAATCTGCATTACATATGTTAGTGCTGTTTAAGTTGTAGCTTTATATCCTTCCTCTGATGCTTCTACTACTGATGGTGACTGACAATGCATGAAGCGAAAGATGAAGAGATGATGACGTTAGGATGATTAAGATGTCTTTATATATCCTTCTACTGCTGCTACTACTGATGATGACTGACAATGCATGAAGCGAAAGATAAAGGGATGATGACGTTAGGATGATTAAGATGTCTTTATATATCCTTCTACTGCTGCTACCGCTGATGATGATGATGAAGTAAAAGATGAAGTGATGATAACGTGACGATTATTAATTTATATATCCTTATATTGCTCGCTTTGCTGTTGCTAATGATGATATACAAATAATAGTATGAGTATGTTACAAGTTAGATGATAATACTGGTATTGATCAAAGATAATTACTGAGTGTATATGCGATAGTGTTGTTGTAGGTTGCGGTGTTCTAAATATACGTTAAAACAGACCACGCTCCTTTCGCGGATTGACCTGCAGAAGGAGTGAAGGGTCATGAACATTTGAAAATGCTATGCCAATATTGCAAATTGAAGTTTTAGATGTGTAACATGTTAGCTAAACTGGTTGCATTTATTGGGGATGAAGGTTTTGCACAAAACATTGTTTTTTTTAAATGTTTTGGAAAAAATAACTAGAAATGAGATTTCTGTCATGTTTTACTGCGGATCTGACATGAATATAAACAGAGACCTGGCAAGTGACTGTACTTGGAAAAAGTGGCTATTTTATGGATTTGAATGATTTGTCATGAACATTGCTTGAAAATAATGTTGTTCTCTTTTCAGCCATCTTAAGGTGACCCATTCTACCAGTCTTAGGTGGGACAAGGGTCGGGGAGGGCCACTCCTTGCCTCACCTGTAATATATCAATGTAATAAGATATACAATATGAGCATAATTTATATCAATATGGATCAATGTAAACCTACTGCATGTTGTAATGTTTTATATCAATACCAAGTCATTGTAACATAAAAAAAACCTACGAAAAAAAACCAGGAAAAAACAACAACAACGTATTTTCTCCACCTAGGTCCATGTTCACTTATCTATGTGTGATGGTACCTGTATAATGTCTTATTACATTGTACTTTAGCTGTCATGTGCCTTAATTGACAACTGTTATGTTTTCTTATGCAGATATCTCCTTAAACATTTATTTAATAACATTTGCATATTCCTTCCAATGTTTTTCAAATGCATTTTTTTAATTATTACCTACAAAAATGCATTCAAGACAGGCGTATGATTTTTTAATTATATTCTTGAGGGCTTCTATGCTTAATGGACTTTCCAAAGGTTTGGCCGAAGATATGTAGTATTTAGTTTCAAGTATTATATGTAATTCTGTTTTAGATAATTTATTTCCAATATTAAATATAAATGATTCCTCTACAAGTGTTATTTCCATGTTTTTTGAAGACAGCCTTTATTTTAAGTTTGTTAAAAAGAGACCGTGTTTCGGGACATGACCATATCATATGGGTAAAGGTTTTTATTCATGATCGCAATATTTACAAGTAGGACTGTCTGCGATATTAATCTTATGTAAAAATCTTCTTGTTGGGTGAATTCTATGGTTAATTTGTATTTGAAACCATTGTAATAGTGTATTTTTTGTGCATTTCAATGGTACTGTATATATTTCTTCCCAAGTGTCCACCTCTACAGTATACATTTCTTCCCATTTTGTCTTTGAAGTTGGTTTACTGGGGTTTTGGTTGATGATAATATAAAGGTCTTGAGATCCTTTTTTTTCCCCATAAATACGTAAATGTTAAATGGTATTACTGGATTATTGACTTTTTTGTATTTTTTTTAATATTAAAATAGTATGATAATTTACCAGCCTGGTTAACCGATAGTTTGGCATTATTATATAATACTTTTACCCAGGAGATAATTGACGCCCCGAATTTAAAGAACTTTAGAACATTAAAGATAAATAGCCATGAGAGCGAATCAAATGCTTTTTCAAAATCGGCTCGTAATATAAGTCCTGGCAAATTATTTTCTTCTGCAAACTGCATTAAATTAAACATCGTCCGAGTGTTTTCTCCCATGAACCTACCAGCAATGAACCCTGATTGACTTTCATGAATGATCTTATGTAAAACTGATTTAAATCTATTTGCTATTGCACCTGAAGCAATCTTATAAACGCAATTTAATAAAGATATTGGACGGTAATTTTTTAGAAATCTTCTAGGTTTATTATCTTTAGGGATAAGCGTAATAATGCCTTCTTTTTGAGTTACTGACAATTCAGCATTTTGATATCCGTAGTTTATTGCCTTAACAACAAAATGACCTAGGTCTTTCCAAAACACTTTAAAAAATCTGCACCGAATCCGTCAGTTCCGGGTGAACGATTATTTTTCATTGTAGAGAGCGAAATTGAAACTTGTTTACATGTCAAAATTCCTTTTAATGAAGTGATGATGATAATTTAGGTGTATTCAGTCCTGAACATTCTTTGTTTAAATCAATATCTTGTAGTTCATCATCTCGATTGGAGTACAATTTTTCATAAAAGAGTTTAGTTTCCTGTAAAATTTCCTTCTGGTCCGTTATTATTTTGCCATCAGGTTTTTCAATTTTTGGAATGATTTTACTTGTGTAATCATGGTAATTGTGTGATTCTAAATTACAAAACAATTGTGTGGGTTTTTCTCCATCTTCTATAAACTGGGCACGTGATCTAATTAAGTAGCCATTCATCTTTTGTTTAAGATATAATAATAATTCTTCTTTCAGTTGTTCAAGATGTGGTACATTATCAGGGATGAGACAATGTTCTAATTGTTTTATTTTGTTTATAAGATCATTTTCTTGTTTTTCATTTAACTTCTTTTATAACTAGCATATGATATTGATTTACCTCTTAATTGCATCAATAATGTGTCAAAAGATAATTGCCCATTAATTGTTAATTGTATTTCTTCATTAGGGACATTGCTAATATTTTCAATATTATAAACAGGTAAGGCATATTGTATTTTAATTTCTTTAATTTTATTGTTTATTATATTCAAGTAGTCTACGTCAGTTAGTAGGGAATTATTGTGTTTCCAAAGTGGCTTACCCTTAATAAATTCTGTAAAGTTTCAGTTTAAAATAGTAATCGAGTGATCTGACCTGTAGCTAGATTCAATGGTACATTTATTAACTGATGCCAAAAGGTTTTCTGACACTAAAAAGAAATCGAGTCTAGCCTGTTTTAATGGTGTTTTCTTACGCCAAGTGTATCTTTTAGTATGGGGATACATTCTCTAAATGGATCTATAAGATTACAGCACGATATTATTTCAATCACTTTTTCACGGGCATTTTTTATTGTTGATATTTATGTAATTATAGTAATCCAATTTTGTGTCTTGGACAAAGTTAAAATCGCCACATAAGATCATATCCTTATTATTCATTGTCTCTGCTCCTGCCATAATCCTATCAAAAAAAGAAGGTGAGTCAGTGTTTGGTCCATATAATGAAATAAGGGTTAATCTCTTGTTTTCAACAGTTAAATCTACAGTTATAAAGTTTCCTTCAGGGTCAGCTATGTGCTTATGTATTGTATATTCTATATCTTTACTAAATAAAATTGCCACCCCTCGGGCATTAGACTTTCCGGAACTGAATAAACAATCATTACCCCATTCTGCTCGGATAAAATTCTCAGTGCTTGATGTGGAATGAACATCTTGTAAACAAAATATATGACACTTTTTAGATTTTATGTAATTAAAAACATCCAGACGCTTCTCAGCTGAACCAAGGCTCTAGCAGTTAACAGACATACTTTTTAGCTCAATCATTTAATATACGAAAGGAGAATTAGTGAACATGACCAGGTGGGAGAGAATACATAAAACAATGGAAAAGTGAAATCTGCATACAGAACCGAAAAACAATTCTGCATGTTTTTGAAAAAGGCAACTAAATCACACAATTTGGCTATAACCTATTAAAAATTGATTTTTAAAAGTCTTTTGAGTAAAATTATTTGACCAAAAATCTTTTCTTTTGTTTTTAAATCTTTTTTATCTGATCTAGAAGTAAGTTACTACTTGTGATGTCTATGTAACTGAATATACTTTAAAATAAGTTAAAAAAAACACACACACACACACAAAGACTATATCTTGATAACATAACATATTAATAGGTATATATTATTAATCAGATATATATAGATTGTGTCAACTGTATATCCAAAGGTATTTTTTAAATTTAAATCAGTGGAAAAAAATGTCCACCAACAATAAGGAGAAACAAAACCTATTTACAATGAAAAGAGTCTCACCTAATTGAACCTTCCTTATATAATTTTGTATAAAAATCCATTATCATATTTATTCCTTCTTTATGATTGTATCGCTGTCAAGTGTTTTGTCACTAGATCCCGCATGCGTATCCATTTTGGTGTCCTTTATAATAAAGAATACTGATCAAAAACCAGTAGTAGTAATTAGCACAATTACTAAACAATCTAACAGTAAAAAAGCATTTTAACTTCAATCTTATTTAACTATACTTGCACTTTTAAATAAAAAATCAGCACTTCTTAAATGATATGAAAATTGATATAATTAGATACTTAGTATACATTTATGAATGTACACTAGTCAAAATTGCTAACCGATCACTTGTTATTTTCTTATTTATTTGTCTCAGAAAAATAAATATATGTGAAATTGGAAATAAATGTATTGAAAAATGTTCTATAAGTAATCACATCAGTAAAGCAAAGTATTTTATGAATTGCAAAGAAGTTTATTTGATCGAAATTCATAGATACCAGTAATTTCAAAATTTAATAAAATCGATATCGCGTATGACCGTCGTTTGCGCGTACAACAGCTAAACAGCGTTGTCGCATGGAATTTATGTAGATATGTAGAAAACGTTGAGGTATGTTATTGGTTAAAAATATTACATCTTAATGAAAATATATTGGCCACAAAAAAATATATATAATGTTGAAAAACGATGTTGATAATCATAATAATTATAACGGTTCCAACTGGGCATATCAAATTAAAGATATCCTTGACAACCTTGGATTTTCTGATGTTTGGTTATATCAATTTGAAGCAGATATTCCATTTGAATTAATAA
This sequence comes from Cyrtodaria siliqua, assembly GCA_037043455.1. Lineage (NCBI taxonomy): Eukaryota > Metazoa > Mollusca > Bivalvia > Adapedonta > Hiatellidae > Cyrtodaria > Cyrtodaria siliqua. Next base: position 60,942 of record JAWPHD010002422.1, on the reverse strand, counting down.
AACAACGCTTGATTGACTCATATCATCAAAGTTGGTATTCAAATATCAATAACTCTAACAGGTTAGAATCATACTGCCGCTATAAACACAGTTTTGATATGGAAAAATATTTGAACCTATTAGATGATAACAAATTCCGAATAGCACTGGATAGATTTCGACTCTCCTCTCACAATTTAGCCATTAAAAATGGTAGATATCTAAATAACCCGCGAGAAAATATGAAAAATATAGTAGAAAACGAATACCATTTTTTGCTTGTATGTCCAATATATAGACACTTAAGACAGAAATATTTTAAACCTTACTTTTGCAGATAGCCCACGATAAACAAATTTGATGCGTTAATGTCTAATAACTCGAACAGAACAATTATAAGCTTATCAACATATGTTTATTATGCATTGAAACTTCGAAATAAAATGCAAGTTTAAATTTCTTTACTACATTTCAACCTTTTCACCATTTAAGAAAAAAAAGGGAAGGAAAGAAAAAACAACAACAAAAAAACTATAACGCTTCTCTGTAAACTTCAATGTAGATTTTGTATGCCATGTTTTTGATGTTCTCACTGTATTGAATATGTATTGTGTGTAGCCTATAAACGTTGTACTGAATGTTTAATGCTGAATAAAGTTAATATATATATTCCAAACAATGACTGTGAGGTCAGCAATATTGTGTTGCCTTGGTAACTATCGCACACGACGGTCGATTTCGTCCCACACATGTTTGATTGGATTTAAATCCGGACTACATGGCGGACACTCCATCGTTCGAATGTTGTTGCCCTGAAGTATCTGACGGGTTGTTCTTGCAGTATGGCAAGGTGCATTGTCTTGCATGAATGTCATCCCACGGTTAGCACAAATATGGGGAATAAGCGTTGGTCGAAGTATTTGTTGCTGGTATTGGTCTGCGATCAGGTTTCCTCAAACAACCACCATATCAGTTTTAGTGTGTAAACTAATACCTCCCCAAACCATCACTGACCCTCCTCCAAAATGAGATCTTTCGTTGACGCAATTATCCGAATATCGTTCCCCAAGTCGTCGATAAATTCGCTCTCTGCAGTCGGACTTCTGAAGATTAAATCTGGACTCATCTGTAAGGCGACATTTGCCCAGTCTGCTCTGGTGAACCTCAAATGCCTTCTGGCCCACTGAAGCCGAATTCGCCGGTGTCTTCAAGTCAATACTAATCCCACAAAAGGTCTTCTCGCTCTCAATCCCATGATCCGTAGTCGATTTCGTATTGTTTGATCACTCACGTTTCTATTATGGACGCCTATAAAACGTCTGACAGTATCTGTCGCTGTTATTCTTCTATTACGAAGGTGTGTTACAAGGATGTAGCGATCTTGACGCTGCGTTGTCACACGTCTTTTTGGCCTTCGGTGAAGGTCATTAACACTTCCGGTGCGATTTTACTTGAGCCAAAGGTCGTGAATTGTTGAAAAACTTCTGTTGACTGTTCTGGCTACCTATAAATATAAAACAACTCATTCTTGCGACTTTTTCAGAAATAATGAACATGGGTAGACAGAATCATGTACTAACGAACAAACAAAGTGACGGACGGACGGACGGACGGACAGACAAGTACACTTATGAATAAACTAACATGCCGGAAGGATGAGGAATATTGTAATACGCAATACTGGACTTGAAAAAGAGAAAATAAAACGTTGAAAATCGATAAAATAAATTAATAAAAATGAACAAATTACGCAATTTCCTTTACCTGCCAAATCGAAGTACCAGCAATAATCATACCGACGGCCAGTCCACGCTCTTCCGTTGTCATCCGACGCATTTTTTATTTAATTTTTTGTAAATTTTTGTTTGGGATTGAAACGATAAACAATTCCGAGAACACAAACACATGTTCAAATCTTACCTCGTGCAGCACGGGAGAATAATGCGATTTCGCGCCAAAATAAGTCACGAGACCGGAAGTGCGGATTTTGAAGTTACAAAGTGTATTGATTGTTTTGTTTGCTGCTCATATTTATTTGTATGAAATATCAACTCAAAATATACAATATTTGATATAATATTCCAAATAATAAAATGACCGGTTAGCAATAATCTCTAATACTGGGAGGGTAATCCTTCCTTAGAAATGTCACAGTTATTTGAGTTGCACGCTATATTAAATCTCTCTGTAAACTGCATGGCATAAAAGGCCATGTTAAACACTCAAATCCTTGCAAGAGTTTCAAATAACAGATTATCCCAAACACACTGTCTATCGTATATATGTATTAAAATAAAATATCTCGGAAGAAAGGTTAATCGTCTTTTATTTCTTTAGGAAAATAATTGCATTTGAACATTGTATGTTTATGTTTGCCAGTAACCAACTGTCACCTCATACAGCCGTATATGGGAAGTTAATTAGTCGTCCGCAATCTGTAATACTATTATACTAAAGACTAATCACTAATACTAACAATTATGTCAAAATAGTATATGCTGCTACTGCTGCTGATGATGTAACATGCATATACCTATGTTTTTCTTTTCGTTGTGCTTGCTGCTTCATATTGATTCCCTTTACTGTATTTATTTTACTTGCGCATCATACAAACACAAAGGCCCCTTATAAAAAATTGAAATGCATTAATAAGACTACTTATAAAAGACGTAAGTATGTGTGTACGAAAGCGTAAAATCAACCCCATAGAGTTCAATACAGAACCTTGTTCTGCAGATAAAAATCCTGTATCTTTTATACATCTCACATTTGTGGTGCCGAGTGAAAGGCTGACAATAACAAATTAAAGGAATACTTAGTCAAGGTTATACATTTTCATATTTATATTAAATGCATAGCTCGGAAATTCGTTTTGTAAAGTGATAGATTATATACATTATATAATATACTGTGGGCTTTGCAGGGTTATATTGTTTATACTTCATACACTAAATATTTAAATAAGCGTTATTAGCTTTTCTATTCAGTTCTAATAGCTGTTGACTACAAAGACTTTTGCAATCACTTTGAGTCCGTCGTCCGTCTATCCGTCTGTAAGTATTTTAAAATCCACATCTTCTCCTAAGCCGCGTAAATAATGATGATGAAAAGTTAGCCTATATCCTATTTGGGTAGACGCTTCTCGAACGTGTGAACTGTGTTGCCACCCGCCAGGCAAAGGAAATTTCAGACGACATCCCCATCGAAAACAAACACTGATATCAGCTTAGTGAAATTGTATGAACATTGACCTTGCCAATGGGTTGTTCTCTATCAAGTTTTTTCCCCCGTTGTATTCAGAATTTCAATAATGATTTCTCGTCGACCAGAATGTTATATATAGTTATACAGGGAAAATATGGCATATTCTCTGTATCTGCTTTCAGTTTTAAGCTCTACTGGCCGCAGAATAACTTACTACCATTCCTGAACAGTCTCAATCAAACCGAATCTGCAATATTTCGTAGGTATGGTGTTTAGACGTTTCCAAAGGTCCACTCTCATACTCTTTTATGGAATTGCGCGTTGTTCGTCGTAGTCCGTCGTCGTCCCCGTCGTCGTCCTTTGTCTGTCAACCGACGTCGTCTGGCCATTACAGTTGCTGTTAACACTCCAGCAGTTTCATCTTCAATTTAAGCTTTACCAAGCGTTGTCATTGTCCTTATATCAATAAAAGCTCGGATAAGTTTAAAAACCAACTAGATCGGATTAATAACATCAGGAGTAGGACCCTTGTCTATAATGTGCTTCGTTAGCATTCCAGCATATAGGAGTTTGCCTTATCCGTCGTGTGTTTCGTTAGCATTCCAGCATATAGGAGGGTGCCTTTTCGTTAGCATTCCAGCATATAGGAGGGTGCCTTTTCATTAGCATTCCAGCATATAGGAGGGTGCCTTTTCTTTAGCATTCCAGCATATAGGAGGGTGCCTTTTCATTAGCATTCCAGCATATAGGAGGGTGCCTTTTCGTTAGCATTTCAGCATATAGGAGGGTGCCTTATCCGTCGTGTGCTTCGTTAGCATGCCAGCATATAGGAGTGTGCCTTTTCATTAGCATTCCATCATATAGGAGGGTGCCTTATCCGTCGTCATTCGTCAATCCGTTAATCTTTTGTTATTAACCTTCTTACAAGTGTTTCTTTTTTTGCATATGATCTTTACCAAACTTTGTCAGTGTCTTTATGTAAAAAACTCGAAGTTAGAAAAGCATCCATATTGAATAATAAGCAACACAATTGTTGCCCTTGTTATAATGGAAAATTCAAAGTTCTGCCTTGTTAACAGTCTAGTACCTTCAATTTGTAGGCAATTTTTACCAAACCTTGTCAGTGTCTTTCAATCCATCAAAGCTCGGGCAAGTTTGAAAACTACTTATACCCACTATTAAACAACATAGTTATTGCCATTGTTTAAATGAACAAAACACACACTATTCTGCCTTGTTAACCCGCTTGCAACGTTATGTTTCATTTGATCTGTAACAAACTTTGTCAGCGTCTTTACATTAGTGAACGTTAAGAAAATTTCGAAATTTCCTAATAAAGATCATTAAACAAAATCGTTAATGTCCTTGTTTTATTTACACAAGGCATATTTTGTATAAAAACATTCTAGCATATTCATTTTGCATCTCTATCAAACTTTGTCGGAAATTGCATATCAATCAAATGTTTGAAAACCATCTAAGTATATTGGGTTGAAAACGAAACAAACTTATGACCATTGTTTTGATAATTAAAAAAATGTCCATATTCTACCTTTTAACAATTTAATACCATTCTTTTAGTAGTTCATTCTTACCACTTTTTGCCAGAAGATTATTATACATGAAGGTTTGGACAATTAAAACTCGGAAACGTTTGAAAAAGGCATACGATGATTATTAGACTGAAGAGTTATGAAAATTAATATATAAGTCGAACAGGAAATGCAGCTTTCACAGAAAACAATAAACCCAAAAACACGCAAAACGCATCATCATCATTCTCACATCTCCCGAGTTAAATTGTACATACGGTTTACACATCTCCGGCAAGTGAGAATATCGATCATAGGAATTAGTTTATGTCGTACTCGTACGGTAGTTTCAGCCTATTTCTAATAAATTGGATTTCAGAAAAAATGGCAAATAGCTATAAAAACAGGTTTAAACAAAAACAAATGTGCACACGTTTTAACAGACGAAAACTAGTCATAACGGGGATACAGGTCAAATGAACTATTTTAGTAAAATGTTATTAGTTTAAACATTGAATGTCAAACGGTATTTTACTGACATATATTGAGTATTTGTTTCTGTAATTATTCGAACACGTTTTTTTTGCTATGGGGAAATATGTGAGGTTGTGCATTGCGGTTAAGCCAGTATATACAATCATGATTCTTCTCAAATCTGACCGACTCCCGTGAAAAAGTATTAATTCAAGGACGCAATCCATCACAAACTATACACAAATGCACTGAAATCAGTTCAGTCACCCCAACATGTGCAAACAAAGATAGCGTGGCGTAAACGTCTGCATAACTTCCATCGCTGCTGGGGACGCAAGAAGTTGTTTTCGCGGAATGGAATACATCTAGTAATAGATATAGTATGGTTTCATCGAGTTGGTTGATTTAAACATCGAGATGAGCGTAGTCCATCGAGGTGTTTAAAATAACCAAAGAGATTGTTATTTGTTTTGTAGCATGTCTATTTCATATGTCTGCCATACTCTAACTTCCAATAACTGGTTGTTAGAGTACACCATTTATTCTGACAGGTGTTATTTTCAATTATCGCATGCCTGAGAGTACTTTCTATTGTCCAAAATCGTATGAAAAAAAGTGAGCCACTATACCAGATATCATATAAGGGGACGTGGCTAGCGATAAAACCGTTATAGAATATCCAACTTGGTGTTACACGCATATATCATGAAAATATCTCGTCTTACGCCTCGATATATTTCATGATATATGCTCGTAACACCTCGTTGGACATTCTATAACTAATACTTAAACGATTTACACCATTGGAAATCCAAAAGGAATTTCAGCGACCATGCTACAACATCTAATAGAGAAAAAGTGAGTCTTTAGAAGTTCATGTACTCATTATTATGTTATGAATCGATTTTGGTCTCGTGAGACTTGTAGGCGAGTGGGAGGTGTCAACTAGTTTCAGTTCGCTAAGTACTTCCATGTTATTGGACGGCGTCATTGGATGTTTACTTGTCTGATGCGTCAAACATCCACTGACACAAGCGATGTATTTCAATGCTCAATCGGGAACGGCTGTATCACCTTGAATTGAAGATACAGTCCCGGACTTAAATTTACCACGGCTTGATGAGGTTATTATTTGTGCCATGCTTTTCTTGATGATCTCTCCATGCCTGTCAGAGGTATGGAGCGGTATGGAGCGGACATGAAATATGACCTTTATGATCATGACCTTGAAACTTCAGACCCGCGTTTTGGCTTCTGCCCATATTCTATTTGTGGTAATTTGTTTAAAATTCTTCCATGCATGTGAGAGTATAGAGGGGACACACAATGGACCTTATCATATGCATTTAAGAATTCGACTTTGACTGTGAACTTTTGCGTTCTGGACTTCATCTTGTTGAGACGAGTTATTTGTTCCAATATAGTTTTAAATCCCTCAATGGTTGTGAGAGTTATGAAGCGATGGATGAACGTACGGACAACGCCAAATGTATACCCCTCCGCATTCTCTGGCTTGAACAAGTTAGAAAATACTATATTTGACGAGAACACTGGCCCTTGATTTATTAAACAAATGCTATATTCATCACCTTCTCATTTGATCTAATCTTTACTTTATTTAGTCAAGCTGTTCTCAGAGTTTGAAAGTGATTGCCATGAATTTATATAAACTATGCTGTTTTGTCTGAAAACTTAAAGCCCATCATCTGTTATATCATTTAACTAAACTTGGTCAACATGTTTGTATTCATCAAAAAATATATAATAAATACTGGTAAGGGAGATCCTGTGGAAACACAACCAAGAGGCTAAAGTAGCAGACCACAGTGTTATTGAGTCTGTTCATGAGGGGTAATGTAAGAAGCTTTCTAATTCAAAGCCATCTAGTTTGGGCCCGTTGATCCCAAAGGACCATTAAAAATAACACCACTGATTCGTAGCATGGGAATACTTTTAACAGCCGCCACACTGCACTAAACGAACGCTAGTTTGACTGTGGAAGTCTACTTATATCGACTAGACACAACATAGTTCTGACACCTGAATTATTTAAATAAATAATGAAACTTTAGTGTGTTTGCCTGACAACTTTAGTAAACGTCTTCTGTTTGTACCTTTGTTTCACTAAGCTCTCGGAAGAGACGAATACTGTGTGACAACGACACATACATGTAATAGATAGAGTATGATTTCATTGAGTTGGTTAATTGAAAGATGACTTGCCACCCCTTTTGTAGTATTATCAATTAACAAATTTAACTCTTAAAGATCATATGAACATTTCTTGATAGTCCCGGAGAGAAACATATATTTATAACCGCTACTAAGTTGTATGTAAAGATAAGTATTATTTGCATGACGTAGATACTGCTTTTACCACTGCGTGAGTGCTGGGAAATGAGGTATAGCTGCACATCCATTGCCAGCTAATTGATAAATACATTTTCCTGTGGATTAATTTACCTGTTCAAAGTTTTCTACGTCATCAAATAAAGTCTTATTCTCGCTTTTCACAGATATTGCAATATTAAATGCTGTGTATTGATTTCGATTTCAATGAACATAAACATGTTCATGGAACAAAACATGGCCGGAGAACTTTAAACATCGAGATGGGCGTGTTATTCGACAGGTGTTACTTTTAATTAAACGATTTACACCTATGCTATTACAAAAAGTATTTTCAGTGACCATGCTACAATACAAAGGTAGTGTCCTTGAATATGTCAAAATTAAGGAATTTCAATTTTATATAACTTTAGTAAACAGCTGCTGATGTCCACTAAATTTAATTTGACGGTTTGTTTTGATGAAGTCTCACTTGAGTTAGCCAATAAACAAAGTTGACGCACACATTACAGAGTTACTGCCATTGATCATGTCACAATAAGGGAAATTCTTGCCAAGACCGTATCATGCGTATGTCTTACTTGCAGATATCGGTCAATCAAAGCGCCCACTAGCCGTTAGCCCAATTTATTCGCGCGTTGTTTTTCACGCGCATAAAGAAACATAAAAGGATTGGACAGGTAAAGTAGCATTCAAGGAGGACAGACAATCAAAAAGCACAGAAACAACCACGCAAACAGACAAACAAGAAGGCAAAAGTAATAATAAATGCAAACGACATCAGAAACACAAAAGGATTGACAATAGGGCTACCGCCTTGGAACAGTCAGTGGCAAAGTAGGCCACTGGGGGTATCAACAGGTTCTAGGGTGCACCAAACCTCACACTTACCCTACTTCATCCCATTAAAACAGGACAGTGTAAATAAAGAAATCCCCGCCATGATCTAATCTCTAACCAACAAGGCAGCATCAATAGGCAAAGTTAGTAAAACACAAATATGCTCATGTAAATATAATACAAAAAAACAATAGCCTAGAAAAAAAAGTATGATAATGGACCTTTGGAAACGGCCGAGCACGACACATACGAAATATTGCAGTCTCGGTTTGATTGAGACTGTTCATGAGCGGTAGTGAAATATGCTAGCTACCGCTCACGCCCTCTAGCCCCGGGTTGAGCAGAACTCAATATTCATAAAATCAATAGTACACAATTTTAACCATCCCAAAGATGGCATGCATACGGCGGTGGACATGGAGTTATATGCTTCCCCATGTCGTATGGCGTATGGTCCCAGTATCTAATAAAATTAAATGCCCCGAAGAGCGAAATAAACATAATGGAATTTAGTTGGGAGCAGCGGTTATGAAGCCTGCGTATCACAAGTAACAGCCAAAAGACTAAATTAAAAAGCAGACAACATATCCTATAAGTGGTTAAACAATACCCAGAGCCTTTTATAGGCCGGAGTAGTGGAACCACCGAATCAAAAAGCCACAATGAAGGCACTCACTGACTTGGCAAAACCCAGAGCAACAAGAGAATAAACCATTAAGGGCACGACAAGAAAGATCATATACAAACATCAAACGTCACCGTCCCAATGTGCTTTAGGTAGGCGTCATCATAGGGTCCACATCCTGTCCGGTCATCGTACAATTAAAGAGGAAAGCATAGTGGCGAACTGTAAAAGGGTCCACCACCAAGCATGCAGTACGTTGCAAAATGATAGGGTCATAACCTCTTTTGATAAACTTTTTAACAAGTTTAACAAAGATAGTATGAAAGTGATCATGACCAAGAATCTTACGAAGTTTAGAAATCACATCACCATAGAAGTCAGGTTGTGATAGTCCTTGTCGCAGAAGAGTCCTTAAATTACTTTTATATTTGGAAAGAAGATGGGTTACGATAATACAATTTTGCAAAGGTTTTACGAAGTTTATGGTAACGGTAACCCTGATAAAGAAGCTTTTTAGTTATACGAAGATTACGAATATTAAAGTCCTCAACTCGAGTACAAGCTCTTGAAAAACGAATAAGTTGAGACACATACACCCCATAAGAAGTTGCTCGGGGAACATCCTCATCCAAGTGGGGATAATTAACATTGTCAAAATTTAATATATCTCTCTTGTCATAGATTTTGCTAATTATTTCACCATTTTTAATCGAGAGATCTAAATCAAGAAAAGAAGCGTTATTATCAGATATATTTAGCTGAAGTTCTTTAGGATAAATATTATTAACCATAGTTGGAAAGTTGGAAAGAAAGTGTTGTCAATGTTCAATATATCATCCAGATACCGGGAGGTGTCATTAAAGGCTTCAATAACATCTGCCTGGGAATCTGGTGAAAGACTCAACATGAAATGTCTTTCATAGCAAAATAAAAACAAATCTGCGACAAGTGCTGCACAGTTCGTACCCATAGGGATACCAACAATTTGTTTATAATTGGTGGTTCCAATCCTGACAAAAATATAAAGTCGAACGTTTGCGTGACGTCATGCTATAAATAAACGCACAACGGCAATTGTTGATGCATCAGTTAAATGTGTTGACGTCACATGCTGCTTCTCATAAGATAAAAAATAAGAAATGAATATTAAATTAATTTGAAATATACATGTTTTATGAAAGTCTCACAGAATCTCTCAACGTCACGCTGAAATCGCCCGAACGTGAGGTGATTTCAAACGCGAAAAAAACAGAAGCGGCCCGGGTCAACGAGGATGAATACTTCAGTTGTTTGAAGGTTTGTTTCAATGAGCAAAAGCAACTGAAGCACTAAATAAAATGTTAACTTTTGATTGAAATAACTACAGTAAAATGTTTCGGAATTTCACCAAGATGTGAGAAAAGATCGTGATGAGTACCATATTCAGTATTTCCTTTTCACAGTTAAGATCACTAGTCAAGGAGATGTGTTTTTGTGCCTTTTCCATGAATCCTGAACAGCTTGGAATATTGGAATGAATTTTGATTGTGTAGTTATCATCAAAACACCGTGTGTTGCACTACGAGTTGAAACTCATGAAATGTCCAGTACTGGCATTAGTTTGTTGTATTATAAGAATATTTCATGGGTATCCGGTGAAGATCGTGAATTACAACATGAGGTATAATTGTTTTCATCGGAACCGAGGCTCTGCCTGGAATTTCCCTTTCTTAATCGGTAACCCGCGCACCAACATCCGGTATGCAGGAAAACATGCAAAACGTTAGTAGCTGGCGGCGTCAACGCACAACATGTCTCTGATATGCAAGAAATAAAATCTATGATGGGTTTCGGTTCAGATAGGGAATTCCAACCCTCTGTATAAGTGCTTTAATCGGAACCTCGTTTCAGATAAAAACACTTATACCTCGGGGTGGGATTCCCTATTTTCACCGGACACCCATAAAATAATTCTTATATTCCATCACTCATGTAAAACGCGGATAACCTTATCCGGTATGCAAGAATAAAGCACGCTAATAATAGGATGGGCTCGTCTCGGATGCGTGGTTTTCGTACCCGACATTACAAATGGTTTCCTGATGGCTGAACATTGGATACGATGACATCATTATTTAGAAACTTTATAACAGTAAAACGTATTCCGGTCGACTCCGATCACTTGTTGTACGTGGTGAACGGTATGGTGGTAGAGCGCTTGACCAATCCAGAGTTAGTGAGTACAATACTTGAAATACTGAGGCCTCTGTCTCAAGTTATGTTTATGTTAATTGCGTTTTCGATGGTTATGCTTATATGTTGTTTAGATGTATATCCCAAAGTCCGCCGCGAAGTGTTTTTTGTTGATGAAAAGGTTAAATGTTAACATTTTAATGTACTTTTCAGTGCTACGTTTAAAGAATACGCATCGGTTAAGTCTGATTAGATTGCATGTATCGGCTGCGTCTTATATAATGACTCATCGTTTATGACTATATATTGGTTACGTCTGATACGACTATACATTGGTTACGTCTTTACCCATCGGCTACGTCTGATACGACTAAACATTGGTTACGTCAGATCCGACTACACATCGGCCATGTCTAGTACGACTACCCATCGGCTACGTCTGATATGACTACACATCGTCACGTCTGATACTACTTCACATCGGTTACATCCATTAAGGCGACACATCATTTACATCTGATAAGACGAGACACATCAGTGATAAGAGGGCGAGTTATAAATCTGAGCACTATGGTTACAGTAATACATTGGCATTATAACAACTGAAACAACTACAGTTTAGAGGAGTATTACTTTATTTCAGTAATTTATGATGATACAATTCTCCAATTGGATGTAATTTTCCAATTTAGTGCAAATATTACTCTTCTAGAAGATCAGTATTTACATAATCATAACGAAGTAAAGCGCATATATCATAATAGACCACTATTTCTAAAACAGTAAAAGTGCTTCATATTTTAAACAAATGCGCTATAAATGTATTCAAGTATGTGTTTCTCATAGTTGGCTTAGCATTATGAGTATACATTATTGTTTGGGGCGCTTGTTTCAGCCAAAGATGTTTTGGACTTTTCAGACAAAATACGTCTCATACCTAAATAAGTTGTATATCAGTGAACAGACGTTTTTAGTGGTAAATAAAAATACGTTACTTTTCAAAATCGGTTGAGAAATAAAAATGTCAAGTGTTAAAGCTGTTGTTAATGGGATATTTTCAATGCAAAATGCTGCTGCATGAACAATTTGAAGAAAAAAAGAAGATCAGGGTAACGATAATAACATTTTGCAAAGGTTTTACAAAGTTTATGGTAGCATATCATTTTTTTTAGAATGTTTATCCAAAAATGGTTTTAAACTGTTGGATAGTCATAAGTAAAGACACCCTGAAAGTTTAATAGCAAAGTATGAAGGCTAACATAAGTTATATGAAATATCTTAATTTTCTGCTGTCCCACCAACAAGAAATTTACATGGCAAAAGCCCCATCAACAATCATTTGGGCTGTACAATATAATTCTGAACCGATTTTCAAAACTAAGATATTTTTATTTAGCACTAAAAATACCAGTTCTAGTGATATATTATTGATGTAGGTATTATTTAATTGCTCAAGCTACTGCAGAAAAACCTTTGGCTGAAACAAGCGCCCCAAACAATAGTGCTTATAAATCGATTCCAATTCTTTTGTCTTGACTTCAGTTCTCATAAAAAACAGTTAAAAATTGTCCTCATATATTTATACAACGCACTCGGCAATACAAACGCCATGTGCTACGTATAAAACAGCTTGCTGTTATTACAAATTGAGCTTGCAATTTTGAAGCATTCTGTAGTGAATCATTACACTGTGTTGTTTTTACAAAGTGCTTTGACAAAGTGGCGACGCCCCTGTTAATAAAATAGTGCAAAAGCTATAATAACACGTCTATAATAACCGCGCTAGGCCTATTATCTTGCGATTGAAGACCATTTTTGGCGGTGCGAAAGCACCGTCAGAGGTATAATGGGGGTGTTTAATGGCATTCTAGGAATGTGAAAAACCTAACAGCTTAACACTATGCAACACTAGGCTAGAAGAAGTAGTCTCTCATGCATGAATAAAGGCAATTTATTATTTATTTAGGTCATACATACCTATTTTATCAAAATTTCACTAAGTCAACTTTTTATCATCTGTTTAAAAGATTATAACTCAGTTATAATCGTGCTACAAGCAGACGGTATGTGTATCATAGAAAGTGTATCATGTTACTAAAAATAGAACAGTCACTCGCTGAAGGGCATAGTATATTATATAGAGTGGAGTCTTGGGGTGAGTCTTGGTGTGGAGTCTTGGAGTGGAGTGGAGTGAATAATTGGAGTGACCTTGGAGTCACATTTTGGAGTGACCTTGGAGTCAAATTTGGAGTGAATATTTTGGAGTCAATATTTTAGTCTAAACTTGAAGTCTTAATTTCTTTTACAATTAATAACTTTTTAGAAACTAATACATTTACATGGGTTACTTCATTTGCACATACACTTATTTATTCATTAAATATTTCTTTAAAATGCATGTGTCTATTAAGGTACCCAATTTCAACAACTAATTCCAAAACTGCACATCTAATTTTAACTTAGGCACTGTTACTACATGTTCTAAAATAATCCATGTTTGTGGAACAGTTAGGCTGAGAGAGCTCTAAGTTCCCATAAACTTTAATGCTTTATGTTTTCAGTCTCTGTGGTATGACTGACATATTGGACATATTGGAACCCTGTATACCCCTGACACTGGATGTCAGTGTCCTGACCTAAGATTAGTTGGTCACTCGGGACTAGTTTATGTCAGGCCAAAGGGTCATAATGCTTCAATACTGAGGTTAATGTTTGGGTATCCAAGTTCATTTATGTTGTTTTTAGATGGTCTGTCCCTCACATTAAGGTTAGCACATGTCTCATGGGACAATGCAGCTGTACTGAGTATGTTAGGAGCTGTGCACCTTGTAAGGGTCATTCAAAAATATTAAATTGATAATTATCCAAAATAGTCACTCCAAATCTGACTCCAAGGTCACTCCAAAATGTGACTCCAAGGTCACTCCAATTATTCACTCCACTCCACTCCACTCCACTCCACTCCACTCCACTCCACTCCACTCCACTCCAAGACTCCACATCAAGACTCCACTCAGTATAATATACTATGCCTCGCTGAAGAGCTTGCTCAGAAGGAAATCTACGGAACCTAATTTGGGCCATATGAGTTAGCTAAAATATGTTTAAATATGAAATTGGTAATGAATATCAATAATCTGAAACATCACTGAATGTAAAAAACAAACCATGGAAGTTACATTTACAGCACTTCCATTTCCCATCCATTCCAACACTTAAAAAAAGCACCGCCCATCAGTGCCTTCAGCACTTTGATTAAATTTGCTGGGTATATACTGTCGGTCAATGAAAACGTATCATTAACTTCATACGTTTATGCTGTTGGAATTTGCAATAAATCAGCTTACCAATTATTTGTTTTTAAGTATTCAATCTTGATACCTAACTTGTCTTACAGGTTTATTTGTTTGCTTTTATGACAAGCAGTTATGCACTTATTTACCTTGGCATTTAACATCGTTTAATATAGATAATCATAAAAATAAGACGCTTCCACTAAATTTCAAGCTGCATTAATCTGTCTCGGAATAAATTCTGATTGGTTTTACTGGTCTTTTTATCGCTTGACTTCTGACAGTATTGTTCAATCGGCCACAGCTAAACACTACATTTACAATTCAAAATACAGTGTATTTATTGCATAGGTAGCGGCGTATTGTTATGGTTAGCACTTTGACTGACTTAGTAATCAAGCGATAGTTCGTTCTATATCAGCCATAATTATATTGATCATCGAGGAAGTATTTTCCATTTAACCAGTCCTCTAGGTGAGATTAAAAACCGAGGTCTATATTGCTAAAAAATATTAAGTATTCTTTGCCAATTGTTAAAACAAGACACATTGGCAACATGTATAAAAAGCACTGTTTTTCACCCTACCACTGACTGAGGCATATTTAATAGCATCTATAAACGGACATGAGCGAGTACTAACCCAGAAATCGTGCCTTTAAAACGTTGATCACTTATTTTTAAAAATGGTAACCATCTTACTGGAAATGGATATGATGTCGAAGAATTAGAGCATAGATTCGTGAGCAATTTGAGACATTCTCTTCAAAACATCGGTACCCAAAAGGGAAGCCACACGTTGTATTGGACCAAACATGTCATTAGCGGCTAGCCTTACTTGTCGGTCGAGTGTAACGCTGCATCCATATACAGACGTACAGCTCAAGCAAAACAGGGACTACAGCTGACTCGCATTTATCGGAATTGACAATATCCAGGGACAATTCCCTCACTAGACTTTACACAAACCATGAAGGATTTATTATATTAATAAATACATAAACGAACACGTGCATTTAAATTGAAAAAAAAACACAAGACATAACATTCACTCAAATTCTGGTCAAAGGTACATTCTAGTTTATACAGCGTCATATCTAACATTTAACATCTATATTTACATATCATCATATTACTTCATTACACAATACTTTATATATCACAAACAATGCTTCATTTATAACAATGAGATATGCATTCAAAACATTGCTGTATTGTAGAGTAAATCAGGAATAATATTGCATAAAAACAGGCACACAGATGCAGCTACGAATGCAATATCTACTCTAATTATACATTATTATTTACAATATAATATACAACTGTTTTTAGGCGAGAGTTAAGCAACACGATTAAAAAGTAACTAAATAAAGTAAAGCCGAAGAACGGGAATTTGTAGTGTTTATAAAACAGAATGGTTTTTGAAAAGAAAAATGGTTGAGATATAAATATCTAACAACCACAAACACAGTAGTATAGGTAATAGCATTTGTATAGAGAAATATGACTTGCAACTCAATGTTTTGGCGGAGGTGACGGTCTTACGGTTCACCTTACAACAAAAGAATGAGTTCCAAGTAATAGTTTTCCATACAAATGCAATAGCATTTATATAGAATACTTTCATATTGTTTTCTGCTCATATTATATAGACCTATTGTCTACCATACATGTTTAACGAATTCGTGTTATTTTCGCATTTGTGTTGTTGTTTATCATGTTTATGTTAAAAACAATTCTTCGCGGTTTGGTGCGGTTGGATATTCTTCTGAAAATGGAAGGGCCCACCATAGAAACAACTCGAGCCTGTTAATTCTGAATTACATGTTCTTCGGCATTGTTTTGAGATACAATAATAACTAAAGCACTTATTGTTGATGGTGTTTGTACAAATTGACTTCCAAGATGATTTCCTACCATCATGTTCAAGTTATTTAATCGACAAAGTGACTGTGAGAACAAAATTTAGAAAGGGCCGAACGTCTTCGAACGAACGTAATTATCAGGATGCCTATCTAAGATTGTTGTGTTGAAGCCACTTAATCATGCTGATAAATATTGTTAAGTTTAATAATAATTCATATTTTTTATGCAAATAGCCGTCAAATTTGGCATTGCCACATTCTTGCAGACAAACAAATAATACGCATTTATTTCGCGGCTCTTGTCAACCGCGTGGAAAAGTGCAACTGCAATATCGTAGATACTGAACATTTGTTCCAATGAAGAATCGACGGGACAATATGAAAGTATGCAATATAAGTGGTTTTCTCTGTTCACAATCCTTGTTGAACACGAGGTATCAACTCTCAAAATCTCCGATATCTACCTTTAATACTAGAAATATTAAGGTTATCTGAATATAGGTATCGTTACTTTTTTTTATTTTACACTACAAATGCTGTTCTCTTGATTTACTTTATTAGCCCTTGAAGTGTGTTTGAAATGGCAACCAGGAAAACGCCTCAACTTATAATCCTAACATGACTTACGACTACGAGTGTAGTAATTTTACCCACACACTAATTCTATCACAGTCATAACTTTTTGTATAATCACTCAGGAGATAAAATAAAGCAAAAAAAAACTCTCAAACGATGGAATTTATGTTATGTTTTTATGAGTTCATTTATGATTAGCAAACTATTCGGATGAAAGACCAATAACTTATGTAACAATTTATAGAAATGATACACATACTTGTATATTATATATGATATTTGCATTCCTGAGGCACACGGATCTACTTTTAACATTCCTGTAAAGTATTATACTAGCTTCTCAATGAGTGGCATAGGTATGCCCTCTTACTAGTAATATAGTTTACGAGATTTGATCTGTATTTTGGTGCTTAGTTGCGCACGTCCCTCATTTTGTTATCCTCCGCCACTCACCAACCCAACGACCACTCATTGCCTATGGCACCACTAGAAGCGGTTCGTAGGTTGGCGACGTGATCCACCTCAGCAAGAAAAATGTTCCCTCCCTCCGGATCACGAGATGAGGCTTTCGTCACTTTGCTCACATCTCACAATTGCACAACTTCTTGTAGTTCATAATTGTCAACGGGCGAACAATAGGTTCGATTGGGGTGATAGGGAATCACAAAATGGCCACACGTTGAGCAAATAGCATGAATACTACGGACGCCCCATGGGCATAAATATATTTAAAGGGGTATCACGGCGCCATAAAACCCGCGAATGGCAGGTGCCCAGTTCCGAGGCGATTAGTGTACGTTGAGTCGGTGAGAGGTGGGGAGAATAAAAGCAACTGCGCAATATAAAACTGGTCGATTTTACATATACTATTATGGTTCTGCATTTACCTCACCCACTCGTGTGTACGAAATCCTCTAATGTGACTAGGAGTAATATCACATATGTAAACATAACGAGCTTATTTGCTTCACTAGATCTATATTGATAGGTGAAAATAATTATATTTACAATCTCTATAAATATGTGTTACATTTTAAGAATCTAAGAAGCAGGGTTTTGCCATCTTTGTCATGTGTTTCAATATTTCACGCGTTACAAGCTACTCGTGTCTTTAAGGAACATAAGAAACGGTAACTCTGCCGTCAACATAATTCGCTATGTTTACATAGTACTCTCGCTCATGAGATATTATATATGGATTCACTGTTACAACATGAAGGGATATTGGTGTCTCCTTTCACATTTCATGTTCTCCGAGACCCTTGCTTTATTATGCAGACACCTGTTACACAAAATTTAATATCTTATTTACACATCACATTTACACATCTAATAATAATGCTGATAACTCTCATATCGGAGTTCACGTCATATTCCTTCTTGACTTATGCATCTGTTTTACCACTTTAAACATAATGCACAATAATTTATATATTACAATCAGTGATGTATAACTTACAATCATAGATTTATACATTACAATCATCAGTGATTTAAACACTAAAATCAGTGATTTATTTCAAACTATACGCTCTCATCCTTGCATAGAAATTTAAAATGTACATATAGATTCCTCGACTATAAAGAATTGTACACCAAACACTATGGTACATATATTTATTGCTAGATAATAATAAATATGGGTGCATCCATCACAATAGTACATACATAGTTTCCTAGATTATAAATATCGGTGCATCCATCACAATTGTACATATAAAGGTTTCTAGATAATAAACACCGGTACATCCATCACAATAGTACATACACAGGTTCCTAGATTATAAATATCGATGCATCCATCACAATGGTACATATATAGGTTCCTAGGTAATAAATATCGGTGCATCCATCACAATGGTACATACATAGGTACCTAGATATTAAATATCGGTGCATTCATCACAGTGATACGTACATAGATTCCCAGATAATAAAAAATAGTGAATTTATCACTGTGGTACTCATTCATAGATTTTTAGATTATACAAATTGACGCATTTGTATTACTATGGAATAGTATACATTGTAACATGTGAAATTATGACAAAATTATGACATACACTAATGTGGAAAATAGCACAGGGAGTGGAACATATTATTACAAGTTTATGACAAATGACTAAAAGTGGATAGATATAAAAGTTAAAAAGGAAATGAAGCATTCAAGGACCACAGTAGGTCAACCACAAACACGCACAGATACAAACAAACAACTACTCATGTGTGGAAGGAAAAACTGGATCTGTGGATGTCATACAATCTCTGTGGGATGAAACGAAAACACTATTGATTGGATGTACGGGGAGATCTTTTACGGTCGACACACGGCACAAACAACACTACTGTGACAGTAAAAGTGGAAATAAAAGTCGAACTCAAAGTTAAACTGACAATAAACTCTGGCCACTAAACATATCAAGGTGGTATTTGTATTGTCAACCGCTTTTTGTGAGCTCTCACATTTTACTTGTAAAAAATGCATATTTCTTTTACGTAAATATTGTTTTAAAAACGTTACTACAATTCAGTAGTGGTTTTACTTACTGGTTCTTTGGGATCATCAAGACCATTCTGTGTTACTTTAAATTAGAATATCGCTTAAGCCGGTGCTAGGAGGCGTGAGAAGTGTTGCATCTTATAATAACCTCTTATGAACAGACTCAATAAAACCGAGTCTGCTACTTTTCTCTCTTGTTTGTGTTTGTTGCTTCCAAGGGATCACCTTTTCAACATTTATTGACATTCACACTAGCGTTTGCTTAGTGCCGTTTGGTGGCCGACAAAAGTCGCCCCGACTAAAAATCAGTAGTATTATTATTGACTCGTCTTTTGGGTTCATAAAGCCCATTCTGTGTTGTTTTAAAGTAGAATATCGCTTAATCCGGTGCTAAGAGGCGTGAGAGGTGTTGCATCTTATAATTACCTCTCATGAACAGACTCAGTAAAGCCGAGTCTGCTACTTTTCTCTCTTGTTTGTGTTTGTTGCTTCCACGGGATCATCTTGTCATTGGAAAGCGGAGATTATTTTCATTGTGAATATATTTATGATAGGATGAACACGTTGAGGGATTTCTAACAACAACATATACTCCTTCTATAGAATAGAGCCAACATATTAAGGTCTAAACTACCTATTTCTTGAGCTGAATATATCTGTTTCAGTTTGTGAACATCAAGATCGCTATTCTTAAATATGTCGGCAACTAGAATACAGTTTAACTAAAGAAAATAGTTTTCGCAATTTTTTCCGATGTTAACTGATTTATTTTATAAGTACATGTGTGTTTTCCATTACGAATAGTACATGAACATGTGTAAGTATGTGTATTACATTGCATTTGTATTTTCCATCAAGATTAATACAAATTTACTGATGCATTTTCCATTAAGTTTACAATTTTCATTAAACATTAGTATATATGAACAGATGTATTTTCCAGTAAGTGTTCAATTAAACATATGTATTTTCCATCAAAAAAGTAAATATGAACAGTTGTATTTTCCTTTAAAGGGACACTGTCCGTAACTTTTAGCTTATAAAACATACAATAATTATGTTCGCAAACATTACACACTAAACATTATTGAATATTTACTAATTAAAAGCAAGATTGTTTAACGGAATTCAATCGCGGTACAAAAAAAAGTAAATCCGCTTTGTGCGTTTGAACTCGCAGCCCAAACTAAATTACACTCGCCGTAATAATAGTGTGCGTGAGCGTAAAGTGGTCGATAACGCTCCCGACTGAGCTAAGCGGGCTATACATATCTCGCAATAAAATACTGTGGTGAAAACCTAATACGCTAATGGAAGTCACGTGATCGCAGAAAAGGTAAATATTGTGGGTCCCACTTTATTTACATATAATAATTAAAACTTTTTTTTTTTCAAACTCACGAATGTATTCCTACATAGTTCTTAGGGTCTATCCTCATGTTTTCATGTATACATTTCACTGAATAAAAGTCAGCCAGCTATTTGGTTATGCTCAATATCTGCTTACTTACGGACAGTGTCCCTTTAAGTTTACAATTGAACATACACATTTTCCATCAATAATAGTACATGTGAACAGAATCTTTTTTCCATTAAGGATATAGTTTTCCATAAACGATTGTACATATGTATTTTCAATTAAGTTTACAATTGAATAGGTCTATTTCCATCATAAATGGTACATATGAACAAATATATTTTTCAGTAAGGATACAATTATACAGATGTGTTTTTGAATCTGTGTACAATGAACATATGTAATTTACATCAAATATACCTAAGAACAGATGTCATGACAATTAAACGTAAACATGAACATAAGCAATTTCCATCGAATACAGATAAACAAATTTCTTTCGAATCAAGTGTACGTATAATAATATGAATTTCTATCCATTTATACATGTCCACATTATATAATAAGATGAAATATTTTTATACTGACGGTCAAGATAACGTTACTTGTAATTCCAGCTGGATATATTGCTGAAATAACGTGAAGTCGGGATGATTTCCTGTTGAGGAATTTTGAAACAATCAGTGTTTGCAATTGTTAGTTAATATCCTTCAGATTCAAAACATGCAATTATTATTATGAAATACTTTAGCAATAAAATGTAACACCCATATAATATACTGGTGCGTTATCATAGACCGTCAGTATATAAAACATAGGCCTAGGAGCCGGGGGACCTGGGGCAGAGTGTGTGGGGTGGTGGGGGGCATAGTATGCAGAGTATGCTATGCCCCCCCCCCTCAATAATTTGAAAAAAAATCATTTTCAAAAAGTTTAGCCACCCCAAACACCACCCCCACCCTCACCCCCATCCCACAATAATGCCTTAGTCTCACTAAACAGACTTGTTATACTTCTGTGGACCACTAGAAACTGAAATGTGGGAATATTGTGTAAACTTTTTGCAATCTTTAAATGTGGTTGGCCATGTTGGAGACGCTGAACGAGCATTTCACTTATGGTTTTAGAATGTATCATTACGTGTTACAAGATTATCATATAGAGACTAAAAACACCCAGAAATATTTAAAAAAGTGTGCAAACCCTTGAGCATGATCAATATATATCGCATGGAACTTAAAACAGAAACATATATCCATAGGTTTAAGAATCAGGTTCGAGTGAAACAGTTCTATTTGTTAAGGGCTATAAATCGTGAATTACAAAGGACCAAACTGTTAAGTGAGACATGACCTTTGAGTTTTTTACTTATTGTTAGAAACAAACATTATTCTGCAATTAAGTAACACATAAACAAACAATACATCAAGGACATATGATTTTAAATGGACACATGGTAATCTGATTTATTTATAACTCACGGCGTCCCGTTAGTTTTTCTTTACAAAAGTAGCTAACTATATATTATTTTACACCACCAATTTGTATATTTAACCAATTTGTATATTTAACCAATTTGTATATTTAACCAATTTGTATATTTAACAAATTGGTAGAAGACAAATACAATCTCATTCTTTTTTTATTTATTAACAGGCAAGCAGTTTGTAAAGTCAAAATGATACAGAATAAATAAATGGAGGTGTAAATATATACAGCTCAAGATTGCCGCGTGTTCTTTTACATGATAACTCGACTGACAATACAACATTCTAAAGTTGCGTTTGTAGGTATTTTCCTTACATATTTCTTTCCAATCTACTTTATTTCATTACATCCAAAAACATTTTAGTTTTCCGGACCCACCTTGATTAAGACACAGCATAACTTTGAAATCCCCATGAAACATGGTATAATGACATACTCCCAGTCATTACTTCAAGCTGACAGTGAAGGATGTTTTCATGACCCATAACCTCAACGTGACAAATTGTTCGAGTTACTCGAAATTACAAAGGTCAATAAGATGATTAACTACAAGCTTCTCATAAGCCTGGAATTGAACTCATTTATTTCAGTCATTTCAAATGCTGTTATGTGTGTATGTTAATACACCATTTAATTAGGCAAATGCAGCAGTAATGGATTGTGTTTGAAATAACAAATTTCTTCACTCTGCCGTACACGTTCTATCTCTTTGCTTGAAGGAGATATCAATAGAATTTCATTATTTATTTCAGAATCTATTAAACACTAACAATTTGTAGGACAGCAACATAAATAAGACACACTCCAGGTTTCTCCATCTATCTCCCATCATCCTCCGTTCTCTCTCTCTCTCTCTCTCTCTCTCTCTCTTCTTTTCTTTTTCACATTCTCTCTCTCTCTTTTCAACTCTATTCGACAAAGTGTAATTGTATTAAGAAGTAGGTCCAGTAGACAAGATTAAATATTACAAACAATACTGGAAACACGACCCTTGATCCGACGTCACAATACATAGCATATATTTGACCTTTATTTTTCTTTTTTTTCTTGCTCCGGCCACCACTAGTACCTCCTCCCCCATTTTCTGCATCTTTCTGGTCATCTTTGGCTTTCTGAATATATTAAATATAAAATAGTTGAAACTCTTTGAGATATGTTAAGTGTTTTAATTAGGGAAGTACGATACTACAGACATATTATTCATTTTAATATAGCTATGTCTTGAACTTTATAACATATCTACCTTTAATGGATTGGTTTATTACTAAAATAAGCAGATGCGTTATTATGTAAATATCACATCCTCTTGAGGGTGCCATAATCAACCCGAGAATGTAATGTCGACCGAGAGGATAGCCGAGGTCGACATTATCATTTCGATGGTTGATAATATCCACTGGTTCTCTCAAGATTATTATACCGAACAAATACTCCTAATATATGTGGTAGAGTTGTATCGTCATAACGGAACTACTGATTGCATGTGTTGAAGTTATGCTAACCTTAACATTATTAGGCTAACACTCTTTAATAGTACTGGTCATAGCTGAATAGGTTTTAGAGGGAAAGAAGATTGTCACCTGACATCCAGGTGAAATCTGATTGGCCATAGGTAGTTTTAAATTAGTATTGAAAAGAAAGTTGAACTGACAGGAAGTCTCTTGAAACTATAGTTTTCATCCATCTTGGATTAGCTATTTTAATCTGTGTAATGTAGTTGCAATATTTGCAATGTCTGTATATTTATATTTTTAGAGTTTCCTAAGAAAAACGGACAGTTGTATTTAATATATAATGGTGAAATTGTGTTCCTTGATTTGAAAGTGTTTGGAAATGTGGAAATGTATGTAGGATTTGGAAGATATATGTAGAGCTGGTGGCGAGCTGGTAAATAGTATGTCTGATAAACTTCATATTTATGTAAGTTATTGCGTAATTACTTAACCTATGATATGGAATGCATATGTGTAATATTTTAGATGATTTACGTTAAGTATTGTATACTTTCAGAGATGTTTTTTTATCCATCAATAAATAATGATTAAGGAAGCTGGCGTTAGTTTACATGACAACCCCTTGTTATGGCGTGTGGCAACAATATATAGCTAGTCGGGTCACGCTACAACATATACTCGATAGTGAAGAAAATGTTGTTGTTGTTGAAAAAAGTCTAGTTTTAGAACTGAGCTTTTCAAAAGGCTAGCGGGAGGATATTTTGCGCTATTACCCGCTATGGCGCGTTGAGGGTGATAGCGCGAAATATCAAGCCGGCAGGGTATGGGGATTTTACATGGATTGTTTACAGTGAGGTATAATAATAAATGTTAGTCCAGGTTTAAAGAGACTGTAATGAGAAGATTTGTTATTAAATGTGAACCCAGGATTACAGAGGCCGCACTGAGAAGATTTGTTATTAAATGTGAACACAGGATAAAAGAAGCTTGCCTCAAGAATTGATTCAGAATTAACGTTTCCTAGACTTTAATGTGTTTGGCCTGGGGAGAAAATAAAATCATGGTCTGCCAAATAAAAGTGCTTTATGAATCTATAAACAATGCATATTATCCAATCAAACAATAAAACGAAGTTCGTTCGTCTAATACTAACAAAGCATGAACATCAACGAAACTATTCGTTTAATATGACACAACACACAATAGACTAAGAACAGTTCATTCTAAAGAATGGAATAGAATAGAACAGAATAACATTTTTTCCAATCATGGGCCACACAGATGGCATTATAATCACAGTAAAATGAACAACATAATAAAACGTAACAAAAGCTTAATTCTGATAAGTGTAATAACAGTAAAATTAAATTAAATTAAATATAAGTTATATGCACATTAATATTATGCATAAAACACACACTAAACCAGATTAATTCAGTAATAATTCATTTTATGTTCATTTGTTAACATACACTTAAATATAAATAGCTGTACAATAAAACCTCTGCAAGACTTGTATTTAAGTATTATTATTATTATTAGAAATTCTCTATTGTACGAGAAATAGCACGGTGCAATATAACCAGAAGAATATAATAGATCTAATACTGACAATGTTTTTGTAAGCGGATTTTACAGCACTCATAAATAAATTTAGACAATAAATTAATAACTTCACTAGATTCATTTGTCATTAACCATATTAATCTGGCTGTTGGAGGAAGGGAGGTAAATTTACGACAAATAAGAGTAATTTTCTCAGTAAAAGTATATCTAAGAGGGCTATACAATAACTACTACAATGAAATAGAAAGTGAATTTCGCCTTCTACTTGATCGGAATTACAAAATTTACATTTTTTCATTTCCGGTGGTACCTTCTTATATCTGCCTACTTCAATTTCAAGTCTGTGGGTGCTTATTCGAAAGGACGTAAAACACTTGTTTACTTCCAAATTGTGTATGACTGATAAATATTTTTCTCTTCCAAAACATGTTTTAAAAAGAGCATATTTTCTAAGTTTACCAGCTTGATTTAAAGCACAATCTGAAAGAGTCTTGGACCATTTAATTTTAAAATCCTGAATAAGCGGATTCTTTATAATCTCAATTAATTTTGTGCCATTAAATTGTTCAGGTGAAATACTTAGTTTATCTAGAAGGAAATAAATGCTTGAAATCCAACTAGTCTTATTTTTTCTATAAAATGTTCACTTTCGTAAATTTGATAATAATTCCGATTCGGTAGAGGAAACTCTTTGAAAATATTTAATACCTGAGGAAGCAGTCTTTATTGTTCCCCAAATTTCACAGCCATATAAAAGGATTGGCTTAATAGTATGATCAAAAAGATGAATAAATATATCTGTTTTAATATGTGTACCTGCAAAATGATTTTGTTAGCTTGAATTGAGCTTTTAATGATCTTTTGTATATGTCAGTTTGGCAATGACTAAAAGTACCTGAGTATGAGAATATTATGCCAAGGTGTTTGTATGTATGTGTTTGCACCACTTTTTCATGATCGAATTAAGATTTAGCTTTAGACATTTTGCCACTTGTACTAAAACAATAATTCCAGTTTTGTTTATGTTCACAATCAGGCAATTATTATAACAGTAAGCATATAACTTGTCAATGCAATTATGTCATCCTCTCTCACTAGATGATAACAAAATAAGATCATCACCATATAAAAGGCAGCTTAGAAGTTGGTTATGCAACTGAACATGGTCATCTTGTATACTGAATATATCTGTTAAATCATTTATAAATATGTTGATACAATTGATGTTACATTGAAAATCCTAGCAACGGCATGACACAGAGTTTGCAGTTTTGCCGAGTTATTCATACCATTTACAAAAATAGTCGACGCGGGAAGTCCATTGTTCGTGAACTGTCATGCCGATTTCCGCAACTCGATAGTCACGTGTATTTGCTTCTAACTGTACATGCTAGCGTTTCCCCAAGGTTAATGTTAAAGGGTTGATGTATGCGTGGGTGTGGGTGGGTGTGGGTAGAGGGTGCGGCCTAACTTAACTATTTGATTTCTTGAATAATACGTCATGACGTTTGAAGTTCGTACTTATGATTTTTCTACATTATATACAACTTTATCACACCACCTTATCAAAGATAAACGTATTGCTCTCATTTAAAGAACATTTGCTAGGGAAAATACTATATGTTCGGCCTGTAACAATATAAAAACGTTTTTGTTTTTACTAACGACAGTTTGGACAATTACACTATGTGGACTTGCCATGAAGTTTGCGAATCACTTATTTTTCTATTAGATAATATTTTCGTCAGGTATGGAACCACCGTTTATAGACAAATTGTTGCTATCTCTATGGGTACGAACTGTGCACCACTTGTCGCAGTTTTTTTTTATATTGCTATAAGATTTCAAGTTGAGTCTTTCACCAGATACCCAGGCAGATGTTATTGAAGCCTTTAATGACACCTCTCGATATATGGATGACATATTGAACATTGACAACCGTTTCTTTTCTACTATGGTTAATAATATATATCCTAAAGAATGTCAACTTAACAAAGCTAATATTTCTGATACTAACGCTTCTTTCCTCGATTTAAATCTCTCTATTGAAAATGGTGAAATAATTAGCAAAATTTATGACAACATAGATGATTTTAATTTTGATATTGTTACTCCGTAAGATCCTTGATCATGGTCACTTTCATACTATATGTGTTAAACTTGTTAAAAGGTTTATCCTTTTGCAACGCACTGCATGCTACAGTCCGCCACAGTGACTATGCTTTCCCCTTTTATTGATCGGACAGGCTGTGTACCCAATGAGGACGTTACCAAAGCCCAACAGGACAGTGACGTTTGATGTTTGTCTGTCATCTTGTCTTGTTGTGCCCTCAATGGTTTATTCTCTTGTTGCTCTGGATTCTGCCAAGTCATTGTGTACCTTCTTTGTGGCTTTCTAGTCATTTATTATATTGCCTATTAATGCTGCCTTGTTGGTTAGAGAATAGTTCATGGCGGAGATTTCTTTATTAACACTGTCCCGTTTTACTGAGATGATAGTAGGGTAAGTGTGAGGTTTGGTGCATGCTAGGTTTAATACCCAAGCGGCCTTTTTTGCCGATGACCGTTCTAAGGTGTTAGCCCTATTTTGAACCCTTTTTGTGTTTGTGACGTCATATGCTTTTTTTCTTTGTTAACATTGCCATTCATGTTTGTACATTTGCATGTTTTGAAGTTTACTGTGTTCTGTGAAAGCTTCATTTCCTGTTCGACTTTTAAACTTGTTTTCATATGTTCTCCATGCGCAGTTTGGACTTTAAAAAAGAAGAAGAAACATATGGAAATGTAAAATGTAAATAAACACCTAGCAATAATAGACATTAAAATCTATTTATAATAACACACGCTCGACTTCCTCTTCCCGTCTTTTATGGAGATGTGATTTAAAAACTTAGGAAGATTATCGGTCGAGATCATTTTCATGAGTTTTTTATTAAAATTATTAAAAAATTAAACAAAGGTTAAGACCGAAGTATTCTGCGGCGCACTACTTGCTTAGTTGTAGACCCTTCTACAGTTTGAAATTATGCTTTTCTCTTTGATTGTGCAACGACTGGATGGGCGGTGGACTCTATGACAACGTGTTCCTAAATCCTTTAAGGCGGGACCCGTTTGATATATGTCCTTCACTCCGTTTTGTCGTGCCCTTAACGGTTTTCCCTTTGATTCTCTGACTTCAAACAAGTCATCGGGTACATATGAGATTAGATTCTTAGGTTTGACTTATTTTTTGATATTTTGTATACGTGAACATTTCTATGTGTTTTTCTTATTATCTATCCTCGCTTTCTCAAATGTTAGGTGTTAACTCGGTGGGGATTATTTTTATTTACACTGTCGTATTGTTTAGGGATGATGACAGGATACGAGTGAGTTTGGTGCACACTTGAACCGGTTTAAACTCCTAGGTGCATGGTCCCTTTTGCCACTGACCGTTCCAAGGCTGTATCCCTATTATCAACCCTTATATGTTTGTGATGTACCTTTTTACTGAATATGTTTGTAATCGCCTTTGCGTTGTAATACTTATTGGAGTGACTGCGTTCTGTGAATGCTACTTTTCCTTTGAAATTATACATTTAACCTTTTTTTCTGTCCGTTACAAACAAACAAAATGTTTATTGAAATCTTTGTCATATTAACGCGACCTTTTGCTGTCTATGGTCATTCGTGCCGGTGCTGTGGTATTCGCTGTAACATTCAAAATCTTAGAGGCATTGTGTCACTGTCCACTGTAAGACGCTAACTATTAATGTCAACCGTGCAGCATATGGTGTTTGATACAGTAACGTAAGCAGGTTATGATCGTGTGTAAGTTAATTTATACATCATTTGTGTTTCATATACTATCAGGCATTGCTATCAGCACAACTACTAATACACTATTAAGCATGCTATATGCACTGGTTATGGTTGTAAATGTATTGAATTATACGAAAACAAGTTTGTTTACCTCTTTTGCTGTAAATGTTGTATTCGTAGGAGTTCCACTTCCTTTTCTCGATCTTGGAATGCTGAACACATTTTTAAACTTAAATCCTATATTTGTGTCTTTTCGCATAAGAACGTTAGCCATCGCAAACTCGACTAATGCGAAAAAAACAAACATCAAACACGTGGACATCCAAATGTCTATGGCTTTTGTGTATGACACATGCGGAAGTGACGCATTTACACCGGAACTTTGCGTTGTCATAGTGAGCACTGTCAACACTCCTAACGATACTCTTCCAGGAACAGCATTTACATTTAACCAGAATGAGATCCACGACAACATCACTACCAACACACTTGGAATGTACATCTGAACGATGTAATAGCCTATGTTTCTGGCTAATGTGAATGTCACCCTAAGTCCTCTGTGGACTCCTGTAATGAACAAAATAAACATACAAAATAAATTACTTACGAAGATACATAATTAGTACTTTCATTACAAGCGTGTGTGTGTGTTGTTCTGAGGTTTAACGTCCCTCCACCAACAAACACGACAAGGTAGCCCTGCCGCGATGGACACAATATAGTCTGGACGGGATTACAAGCTTTAAAGGACCCTATATTTATAATACCGCCATATGTTTACTTCAGGACAACTTCCTAACGACATTGCTCGCCAACAATATCATGTTATATGCAGCTATTTCGTAGTTCACGCTAAATATTGTTTTATTTCTCTAAGAAGAAGAAGAATCTGTATTATGTTATAACTCTAACAATAGCTACGAGCATAGCATAAGTATTTATATCAGTGATACAACTGTGGCATGGTTAGATGTCAGTGAATAGTATATATCATGTATATTAAAAACGACTATAATAACGGTCTGTTCAGATACATTTTGAGAAAGCATACAGTACACAGGAAGGGACGGAATAGCTGGCATACATGTATATGTCTAACATATATCACATAACGAAGGATAATATAAATGCGGCAATTAAACATGCATGAAGTTGCTCTTAACATTACCTCCCATGAACAGACTCAATAAAACCGAGTCTGCTACTTTTGTCCCTTGTTTGTGTTTGTTGCTTCCACGGAATCCACTATTCAGTACTTATTGACATTCACACTAGCTTTTGTTTAGTGCTGTATATGAGCCGTAAAAGTCGCATTGACTACGAATCAGTAAGTGTTATTATTTATTGGTCCTTTGGGATCATCAAGCCCAATCTGTGTGGCTTTAAAGAGAAATATCGCTTAAGCCGGTGCTAAGAGGCGTGAGAGGTGTTGCACTTAACATTACTTCTCATGAACAAGATGAACAAATTCAGTCAAACCGAGTCCGCTACGTTTATCTCTCGTTTGTGTTTGTTGCTTCCAATGGATCCCCTTTTCGGTATTTATTTACTTTATCAAGAGGTGAATGAATGCACACACCCCCACACACACTCCCCCCCCCCCCCACACACACCCACCGCCCTCCCCACTCCCACACCACCCCGATAAAGAAGGATATTCAACACTCGATATACTGATGATTATTCAATCCATAACATATTAAAAGCTTACACTCTTATCATCGTGCATCGGCTTTCAAAGACTTAACATAAATATATTGCTAGATTTCTGATCTCAGTAGCATGATTCACCTTTTAATAATTTCAAACATGTAAAGAAATTTGGATAATCCTAATAATACTTTTTCTAACATACTTTGTACGCAGCTTGGCATTCAATGACAAAATGGTACTCGTCTTCTAAGACTGGACACAATGTGCATTTAAGTTCATCTAAAGGTACACGGATGAACTTTCGCCAGATTTTTCTGTATTTTCATATATCAACTACATCGAAGTATTTTTAATTCCAAAATCATTTTTTATCCTGTAAAATAAAGCTCTGCCAGAGTTTTGTAAACCATCGTTAAATTCATACATCTTTAATTCTTAGTATCAGCCGATTAAGGAATAGCTGTGCCAAACAGTTGTTTACTGTGCCCGATAGCTGATTAAAAAAGAATAAAAATATCGGACAGGGAAAGCAACATTCAAGGACAACAGTCAACCACAAAACACAAAAACAAACACGCAAACAGACAAACGAAAAGACAAAAGTAATAAAAAATGCAAACGACATCCCAAACACAGAAGGGTTGACAATAGGGCTACCGCCTTGGAACGGTCAGTGGCAAAGTAGGCCACTGGGGGTTTAAACCGGATTATTTATACCCAACCCTTGAGCAAACCGGACCTTGTAAAAACCTAACTTAGACAAAAGTGACTTTACTTGAGAAACCCAATACTTTATAATATAATACAGCTTATAAGTCTCTAGGCTACATCTGCCAATGTCTCCGTACACAAATCTCTTTTGGGCCGATTTATTAACCCCAAATTCGTTTACAAACCATTTTAGCGTTTCAGTTCTATCCGCAAACTCTTTTTAAATCCCCAAATGTCAAAAGAATAAATAAAAATGAGCTAAATCAATATATCAAAAATATCAAGAGTATGTTTAGGAGGAAAGTCTGTAAGCTTATGCAAATATGTGTTCATCGTAAAAATAGTCTTTAAGGCTTGACCAGCTAACATTTAATTATGTGTCGTTATATGATACACCCTTGTAATGAAAATTCAAGTTTTAAATCAGTATCCACACTCGCTGACACCTTTAAAAATCATTACTTTAGTTTTATCTAAATCCACCGTCGATTCCATCTATCACAACCATATGCTCAAACATTTAAAGAATCTACATCTATCCAGTTTTTAAATCAATTATCAACACCAGGGATAGTTTTAATGTTCTCCAATAAGCTTGACGCTGGTCTGCAAAGTTACTGTTGCGAATACCGCTGCTCAGACAGTTCAGTCAACTCTATATCATTGATGTTCTTACCTACTGGAAATCCATTAGTTTCACATAACACTATTCACAATATCATCTGACAGGCGTTAGTATGACATTTCGAAACTCATAATTATTATATGATTTTTAAAGCAAAGTTATGAATTAAAATTAATAAATTAAAATTAATAACCATTCATGTTTATAATGGCCAGTAACATATGTATAGCTAAACAACGATTCATTTAAGTATTTAGGTACCACTTAATATTTTATTGACGAACTATTAATGCATGGAGATAAATTCATAGTTTTGCCTTATGAATTGAACTGAATGTTGTTTAACGGCTCATCAACACAGTATAGGTTATTTAGAGCCGCCCCAGAGAGAGGGGAAGGATACATAGGAATCCGGGAACCTGCCCTACCCTTATTATCGAATAGATTCCTATGGTTCTTTAACGTGCTCGGAGGATAGACCGATACACGGGACCGCCCGGTTTACGTCCCCATCCGACGGACGAGGCTAAGGTAAAGTGTCTTGCCCAAGTACACACCGACGGAACTCAGTGGCACCACGGAGGATTGCACCCGGGGCCTCCGGTTACAAATCCGCCGCGCTACCGACTGCGCCACGCCAGCCCCTCTTTGCCTTATGACGTTTGATGTTTGTTTCTCTTGTTGCTCTGGCTTCTGAAAAGTCACTGAGTACCTTCTTTGTGGCTTTCTAGGCTATTGGTTTTATATTTATATATACACTAGCATCTAATGTGTTTAATTATATTGCCTATTAATGCTGCCTTGTTGGTTAGAGAGTAGTTCATGGCGGGGATTTCTTTATTTACACCTTGAATGCTACATTTTCTGTTCGATTTTTATATCTATATTTATTACTGAATTGAATTGAATTGAAACTGACATTCTGTGAAACACATTTTATGAAAGCAGACGATTTGATTGTCGAAGCGTACATTTAACTGAAAATATACAAGGAAATAAGAAAGAAAAAGACAAACTGCATGTGATACGAACACACGGTCTCATTATTCATTCCTTTGGGGGTTACATGGCAGATTAATTAAACAGTATTGAACAAAACCGTCGTGTTATTTCAAGGCAGAGCCTGTGGCGGTTTTATCATTAATGGATAGGTGGTTCTGGCAAAGACTAAATGTCGCTTAAGTGAATAAATATTTACCGTCATTTGTATGACAGAGGTACTTATAACAAGATTAAATCATATTCAGAAAATAAACGGACAGGGAGGGATTTACAAGTTTGCATTCAAAATACCAACAATAATATGCCGCAATATATATTTTGTCTCATTTCATTGAAATCGTCTTATTTTTCGTTAGTTAGTTTACCCTGTGAACATATTTTTTATGGAGCGTTTTACTGTCGGTCGGTTTTGAATGCATATATGTTTATTTACAGCTTACGGAAGTCTTTAAGATTGTTTACAGTTCATAATAAATGAAAACCTTGTTCAATTAAGTAGTAATGCTTCCTAAATGAGGAATGGTCTTATATAATCCACAACACCCAAACGCAATGTCACCGTAGGGTATCACTGTTTCGCAAACTAAATCAAATGAGCAAATTAAATATTCAATGATCAGGACAATACACCATATGCTGAGTGGAGAAGGCATGGCTATTGACTTGGAACGGGCAGTAGGTAATACGCCCATCCGGTAAGCTTAGAATTGTATGTGTACACAACCTCGCTTTTTTCCTGTCTTCAGCACACAAACTGACAAGAGAGAGTAAATAAGAGTACATCCCATCAAAAACAAATACCTAAAATAAAGTCAACATCCAAAGAAATTAGCAAACGATATATTTAAATGTTGTTGCATAGATATATAAAACATATTAATCATTGGAAACGCCTCAGGGTATATCCAGAATTGTACTAAACAACCACAGCTTTTGCAGCCAAAGAGAAAAACAATCTAGTGCACGATCAAAAACCCTGAGGGACGAACTTTCATGCACATTCCTTTCTTTTCTAGGATTTCAGAAGGTGCAACCATAAGAGTCCGAAACCGTTGTCAAGTCATCGCAGACGAGAAAAGTGAAGCACAATAACAAACTGAATACATAATGCATTATGTAGGTTTTAGGTAAGTCTATGTTTTAAAGATAATAAAAATACACAGTTGCAATTCAAATCAGACAAGTTTCTAATTGAACGCAAACGGTTAAATGTCAATAAACGGGTCGCTGTAACCGTGACCTTTGACAAACTAACACTAAAATAAGAATATTGCCTACCATATGCAAAGTTTAAAATCAGATCATCAACACTTGGGGTATCAAGCGGAAAATAGTTGAAATGTAATTTTTCGACTCACTGTTGATTTTACATTTGACCAACTGCAGCCGATACCAAAGGGTGACGCTCCTACCACATCAGTAGCATACAATGTTTAGACCATTGCGACCTTAATTTCAACCAACTGACACCAAAAACAAATAAGCCATAGTCGGCAGGATTCTCACAAATACCCAGAACAATCATATCATAACGTGTAACTAAGTTCAAATTTTATTACCCAAACCCATTCTGGTCCTGTTGGTTTCTTCAACGTATACACCTATTATCTCAAATTGCGGCAGGGATTCTAATTGTTTATCTAGGAACACCGACGTTTCTGGATCTATAGTAAATACTGTGCTTGTTTCGTTCTCCGTGGTATTCCTGTATGTGGTGGTATGTGGCCAGTTCAGGATAATGTTTTTTTCGTTATACGAAACTGGAAAATATAACGCACGAAAGCAATTTAATGAAAGCATGAATGATACAACAACACTAAGATACATTTATCTGTAAGTGCCCTATAATATATTGGTTTATTTTGAACTAAATTTTGCCAATTTCGTTTCATAAATTATGTTTTATTAGTTGTTATTTTATTTGTGGCGAAAAAATATTCTTAGTCTTTATGACTTCTATGGAGGCGTGATTTGCAAAGTTGCAAATGTATGCTCCTTGGTCACGATCCCTTTCATACAATCTCTATTAAACAGTTTATCAAAGGAGGTTATTACAATGCGCTGCCTGTTCAGTGGCTGATTCATTTAAAGTTTGCATCTATGCTTTCCTCTTTGATTGTGCGATGACCGGACAGGCTGTGGACTCTATAATGACGTCTACCTAAATTGATTTAGGTAGACGACATCATAGAGTCCACAACCTCTCTGGTCATCGCACAATCAAACTTTAAATGAGTAATGTTTATTCCTTTGTTGCTCTGGCTTTTGCCACGAAACTGAGTACTTGCTTGGTGGCTTTCTAGGCTTTTCTTTTTATATTCATATAAACATGAGTATCTTTGTGTTATACTTATATTGCCTACTCATGCAGCTTAGTTTTAAGAGAATATAGCAAAGCGAGGATTTATTTATTTAAACCGTTTGATTGGGATTTGATTTAAACATATTGTAAGGCCAATATTTTACATAATATCAACATATATACGATAGAAATATTATAATGACAATTTGGTCGGGTAACAAGTTCTATCAGAATTATATTAAACCCTCCCCAGTTTTATTGGGATGGCAATAGGGTATCAGAGATTTGGTGAACCCTAGAACCTGGTTTAGTTTAAACTTATTTATTTAGATCGATTGTAAAGAAAGCGATGAATTATTTTAATCACACAATGTCTTCCTGGGTAGAACCAGTACTAAGCAAATGCAGATAAAGTGTTCAGGGACATAAAACATATCGAAACCACGACGTTTAGAGCATTCGTCCAATGCACTACCGCTGGACCATAGCGCTCCACTATTTATTTAAACCCACAGGGCGTTCTACCACTAATATTAACCCTTTTATTTGTGTGGAGTCTTTTATTTGCCTTTTCTTTGCGTTAGTCGTTTGTTTTGTTGTTGGTTGACTGTGTTCTATGAATGCACCATTTCCTGTTTGATCAGCTAACACACTGCCCAAAAAGAATGCATGTTTTTCATTTATTTGTTTTTATCTTAAACACATATAAATATAGGGTTAATTGTTTCGAAATTTTGAATTTTGCGACGGTAGAATAGGCACTAAATAGATGTGATAGCCGGAATTATAGGCTGACTAGAAATATTTCAAAACACAGTTGAATCTCTTTTTTTTTTAGATAGAAGCGTTTCAAAAAGATTCAAACTTACAACTTTCAATCAGAATCTGACATTTTTGTTTGTCAAACGGATAGGCACGAAAGTTCATAGGACAGCTGAGAGTTAAAGACAATCTGAAAATAAAATAACAGGAACATGTATAATATATTGTCAGATCAAAATTTAAAGGCGAACTATAATTAGTAAACCTTATCAAACGGTGTATAGGAACATACCAATACAAATCGATTGCAAAACGTGATTTTGTTAATACCCAACAACAGCTTCTATCAATATCTTGATTTATAACATAATTAGTGCCTACGTTAAATTGAAAGTGTGCGTCTAAAATTTAAATTGTTTGAATGGAACACGTGTTTTCATATCAAAAAATTCATAAACCCTTTTAATGAAATTTAACTCTGCTTTAATCATTCAATAAGGAAACAATGCACTTTTCTGAAGGTGTTTTACAGATGCATGTATATTTCATATATTACGTTTCAGAAAGCATGCCTCGTGATGAAAACAAATATCGTCATATGTCCATTTCATTGTAGAGAATTCTCACTATGATACGAACATATGTTTGTTTCAAATAGTCCTTCCATACTTTTTTGATGAAAATAAAATGTTAAAACCTACACGTTTTTATTCTAATCATTCATTATTAATGTTGTTATTATATTTGTATTGGGATATATGCCGTCGTTCTCCTGCGAATAAATAGTGCGCTTCATCTATTGAAGTCACGCAATATTAATACGCCAAATATTTCAATACCAATCTAATAACCTATAAATACGCGACAATTAATGGCGGCATGCTCACTACAATGTTTATAAACTATAGTTTACATTACCTGGTAGAATACGTAACACTCCCGCCTTTATATATCCGTAACACTTTATTCGGCATTAGCACATTGTGATAATAGGCGTTTTTCTCATTTGGAAAGTACAAATCTGGAACCCATAACTTCTCAAGATTCTTGGCGTCTATTTCCACGTAACCACCGGATTCTAATGGTTCGATAATAAAATGGCTAAATCTTTGGTCATGCCATTTGAGGTGTAGCAGGATCGTAACGGTGAAATCCTTCAAAGAATTATGATATGAGTTATGTTTAAATAAACTAGTACATGAAAGACACGAGTTAAAAGCATGGTAAATTCGGCTTAAAACGACAAAAGCTTTAGATAAGCCCACTTGTAGTTTTCGACGCTTACACCTATTGATGTTACATACATACATACATATACGAGTTATGGATCCACGATATTGACCTTGTAAATATACATCTTAATATGGTGCACGACAAACCGTCTATGGATGATATATACATGCATAAGTATGCTTTCGCGTGGATTTATGAATTATGGACCCATGACATTCACCTTGTAAATGTTACTCTTACTATATAATTCAGACACACCGTCTATCGATGATACACACACATATATTCAGCTTTACCCATTAAAGCGGTTTAGGAGTTATTGGTTCGACATTAATTTAACCTTAAACAGACGACATCAGTTAATGTCATAATGAATACTAAATGGAGTAACTAAAATTGTAATCCGTACGATAGTATGTATATGCTATAATGTATTAATATTGATTTGATTTTGTAAATCAATTAAATATCTAGTTTTTGTATTAATAATTACCATATTGGCTTCGTTAATGGAATCAAAGTTTTCCATATGCATCTCACACTCAATCCTGGTTGGCACATCTAAACAGAGAAACATAGAAACTAAAAAAAACACGCTCACTCAATCTTGGATTGAACATCTAAACAGAGAAAGATATAAACTTAACAACTATGTTGACGTCTAACTTAGTCCTAAATGGGATGGTAAGGTTTAATGTATGTCTTCAATCAACCCTGTCTTGTTTTGCCCTTGGTTGTTTGTTCTCTTGTTGATCTGGATGCTGCTGCCCAGTCATTGAGTATTTGCTTTGTGACTTTCTAGACTTTCACTTTTTATATTCATAAATACGGGATCATCAACATATATATTGCCAATAAATGCCGCCTAGTTTGTTAACGGATTTAGTAGACGGGGATTTCTGTATTAACACTGCCCCGTTTTATTGGGTCGACAATAGAGTAAGAGTGAGGTTCGATGCGCCCTAGAATTTAATTCGAAGACACGTTCAACTGACCGTTCCCAGTCGGTACCACGATGTTAATCATTTTACGTGTGTGGTGTCGCATACTTTGTTTCAATATTTCCTTCTATTTGTTTGTATTGCATACGTGATTCTGGCTGACTGTCTTCTGTGAATGCTACCTTTCCTGTTCTACTTTTATACCTACTGAACAAACTCACACTCGTTTTAGTCTGCGGATTGCGGTAAACAGATATGATAATTTTAATAGACACATCTAAACAGACAAACATGTGGACTGAACTTTAAGTATTGGCTTTATACGTTTGTAATCGACAATGTTTATTTAAGATGTTTGTTTTCAAGTAAGTATACTCTACACTACAACAACACATCAAATTACACCACCTATTCTAGATTCCGTTGTCGTGTCTAACAAATTAAGAAATCAATTGCTCAAGTTTCAATTTTGATATTAGACATGTTCAGTTTTGGGTATGCGTTTTTATACTAACATGTCTATTCTACTGCAATAAATAATGAAAAGAGGATTCCTTGGAAACAACAAACAAGAGAGAAAAGTGGCAGACTCAGTTGTATCGAGTCCGTTCATGAGAGGTATTATACGGTGCAAAATCTCTCCATTTCCAGATACTGAATTATTAAATTTTAGGTCTAATGGTTTTACATATTTAAATACGTGGCCTTTATTGTAACAATTTACTCTAAATATGTCGTGGAAAAGTCTATACAAATTCGACAAATTAATGATGAAATGTACCGTTATGAGCAGACCATGCAACCCAACTACTAATTTTGCAGAATATAACGAATAAAATAAATACAGAAAAAAGAATAACATTCGTATGAAACAAACACAACCAAGAAAGTAAAGTATCAGTATCGGTTGTATTGAGACTGTTCATGAACGTTAAAAGAAGGAGCAACAACTCTTTAGTCCAAAAGTCAAATACAGAACAATCGGTCATATACCTGGTGCACATAGTGCACATGGTACTGCATTAACTCTATCTTTGCTGACCTGTGACGGGCATTTAAAAAACGTTTAGACCTTATATAAGACTAAGCCAAAAGCATGCTCAATCAAAGCCATCAGTAATTTAATACATTAAACACACTTTCTTTCATTATAGATCAGAACAAACAAACATACCATTATCATAATCCGGCGGAACATTATTTTTGAAGTTCAAGTCGTTTGTTATGAAATCCAGGAAGTCTTTTCTGAAATAAAAACGAGTTTATGTATTACAATACACGAGCGTTTATAATTCTTTAAAACTGTAACAATATCATTTCTTTAGTAATGCATACTTTAAAAAACAATTGAAACACACATATAATTATATTATAAGTAAAATGAAAAGGGACACAAGGCAATCTTGATTTGTTTTAAAACTCACGTTGTCCCATTAGTTAGTTTTAAAACTTGACGATTGGTAAACCATTATTTTATTGATAACTATTTGAATAGTTCTAATAAAATTGTTTTTCATCGTTCAATGTTTTGGGTATAGTGCATACATAATATATTTACATTACAGAACAACGAAGAAATCCTTTAAATAATAAAATATTAAAGTCCAAAAAATATTGGATTTATATATAATCGAACTCTAATTTTAACGCATGATTAGTATTTCAAGATTGCCTTCTGACCCTTTAAAGTTCATGAAGGCAAATTATAAACTTAATTCTAATACACCCGCACTATATAGCTAGTTTAAAATATCTCGTTATATTGAACGATATATCACTGTCATTTTTGCAACGTTAGGAGAATAAGCATTGCGCATTGCGCATTACGCATTGTAACGTATGCAACGTTAGGAGAGTAAGCAAATTCAGATGTGCGCGTTATTTTCACATTTTAGGGGTATTAGAATAGAAATAGAATATCGTTTACGGTGAATTATCTATAATATATCACGGTTTGTCGTTCAATTGTAAACAATAATTTCACTCGCCCTTCGGGCTGGTGAAATTATTGTTTACAATTGAACTCCAAACCGTGATATATTAAACGATAATTCACAGTAAACGATGTTCTATTTCTTAAATATAAATATGTTTACGTCACGAACGTCTGCTTGATAAAGTACATTCAAGCATGTCAAGTACATTTACATACAGAAGCATGCGCAGTGTATTCCAAAATAAACAAACGGAAATGTATTCGTTATTATTTACACATGTCTCTCAATTTGTTTTTCTAATGTTTCTAATAACCCACATGTTGTCAAAAAGTCACGATTCACTTTTGATTTATATCATCTCAATGGCTCCAGTGCTGAAGATTAATGGCGATATATTTCGTCAGGATTAGGACTTGTCTTACAGCCAATGGCATCGTATACGGTATGAGTGATATACTGATCTTGACGTCGTGTGTATTTATGCATTCGTCTGGGAATTACTGTTTTGTGCAGTTAGATAATATTCACAGTATCCCCAAAATCCGGCACCTTCCATTGGCACTGTCTAAATATAGCTGTGAGTGGTTTAATGCTTAAATATGGCTCACTCATATGAGCTATAATTGTATGTATGTATGCGTCTATATGTTAATTGTGCCTCCAGACGAGTGGGTTAAGATGTAGAGATACAGTTAATCAGAGTGTGTTGCAGCTATTCTTTTTAGAAAGTGAATGCATACGCTTGATTTCTGTGTATCTCGTCATAGCTAGGCGCCCTGCCGTAGTTCGTCCGTAGGTTGTCTGTCCTTGGTAGTTCACAATATTTCTCCCTATATATATATATATATGTCACAAAATTTCACTAATAGAGCGTATTGGTCGTACATAGCTCTTGTACGCACCTGTTAGTTACACCCTAATTCATTGTTTTTGTTGAACCAAATTCACAATGTTCATGATATATTCAGGTAACACGGAAAATCGTGCACATTTTAAGTGGCCGCCATAGGACGTCCGGAAGGGCCGTTTAATAAGTTTAGTTTTGTGCTAATGCAAGTAAAAATATAGGTCTATCTCCTTAAACGGCAAAATTGTGTAAGGGTCCTTTCGTGTAGAATTTAATACTGCGAATTTAGCCACGTATGTCACGGACTGAACGGGGGAAATAATGGTTTGGGCGTAAAATCCATTGTCTTCTAGTTCTGGCAGGGATTGCTTGATAGTTGCTTTGTTTGGAGCAGGAGTTGGACGGCGAAATTCACAGTATAAATACAATTAATGCAGGGGCACATGGTACTGCATTTGGGACCGTCATAACAAGTTGCTGTAGGAGTGGTCGTGTGGTGTAGAGTTTCTGCATGGAATCTTAGGTTTATTCAAATTATAGTGTGTGAAAGGTAAGCTGATAATGTTACATTCCAAGGGTATGAATTTCTGTGGTGTTATATAAAATACAATTAATATTTAGAGCATATAGCAAGAGAAAAAAATGGTTTAAATATTTCATTCTATATCACATACAGTTTTTACAAATAGTTTAATTCCGAGAAGACCCAACGTTTAAAAAAGAAGACATTAGTAGTGAAATGAGTCAATAGAAAATAAAGTCAGAAACAAAAATCATAAAGAGAGATCAAATCTTTAATATGAAACTGCTTGACAAATAGCAGTCATAGCATCAGGCTTGCTTATACTTTACACATTATTGCTTATGTCGGTAAGAGTGTACATACATAATACTACTCAAAATTTGCTAAGGATCACTTTTATTATTCCATATAATTTTATTAGAAATTAATTCACAAAAACGATATTAATTTCATTGATACTTCAACAATTCCATAATTTGATTCAAGTCATGAGATCACATGACCGTACACTGCCCTAAATAATTTCATGTAAAATAGAAATAATGCTTTTTATTTCAGCAAGAAATTTAGACAGCAAAAAAGTGATCTTTAGCAAGTTTTGAGTAGTATATGTAAACGCATCAAGTGTATACGGGATTCTTACTGTACAGTGGTTTAACTGCCCGTTGTCTAAATATTACTATAGTGTGTGTACGTGTCCATGTGCGTCATTGTTTTAGGTTAAGTACCATAATAGTCTATTTTAGGTATTGGCAAATGTCAGTAAACAGATAACGAGATCAACAAGGGATAGCATAACTCATAGAGCAGAAACACAACAACACAGATACCGACAATAAATTGATTAATCTAGATGAGAGAAGCCAGTAGCGTATATCAACTTCACTTGTATGTAAACAACTAATAACTACAATATTGGAATGAAGCATCTGACAACTGTTCATACTGACAAGGGAACCGATTTGACTTATTTATTTGAATAAAAAGTTAAATAATTGTAATAAACAGAGATACAAGCACGATTAACAAGTGGGTGAAACAACAGTATAAACTATTTTAGTTGTGATGATAAGAGCCTTGGACGGAAGATAAGGCCTACGTGTTTCAGTTATGCGTACGTTCAACACTAATACCAATACAATTTCATAGATGGCAAAACAGCAAAACAAGGTCGGGCAGATCGGGCACGATTAGCTGACAGTAATGATGCAACGTTATACACCCCCGTAGCGTGTAAATACATGCATTTGAATTTCAGCACGACCACCCAACCTATCACTATTTTTTAAAATGGTCCTCTAATTAAAATCAGCGATAGATAAGTGCGGGCATGCGGAGAAGATATTTTAAAACGGACAGCAGGTCATGGTTAATCATGTCCGTTTTAAATGCTATTTTGAAGACATCTACTTTAAAATGACAAATTACGAGCATATTGTGATTGGCTTTGGTAACCTATAGTTAAATATACCGAAATAATTGCACTTAGAATTAATTATCGATCGATTGTAGCATGGTCGGTGACATTTCCTTTGATGAATGCAGAGCATTAAATCGTTTAATTTAGGGTAACTAAAGGGGCGTGGCTATGCCGTACTACAACTACCGGATATTGGAATTTAGAGTACTAAGTACACCATGCTACAAAAAAGATAGAGTCTGTCTCAGCTCGTTGGTTATTTAAACACCTCGATGGGCTACGCCCATCTCGGTGTTTAAATAAGCCAACTCGGTGAGACCAGACTCTATCTATTACATATTGTGTTATCTGTTAATATATTCACTTCAACTTGAAACAGAGGCATCTGATTGGTCAATACATTCAGCGTCATTCCCAGAAAACTGAAGGATTAAGCCAGAGGATCGCCAAAGAGAACCGTTTTGAAGCTCTGACCTGCGAGAAAAACCTGCTCTAATTTAAGAAGAATTAAACGAAATATATGGTTTATTTTCTTCTGTTGATTTCTGAACTGTTTTAGTTTTGTATCACAAATAGTTGTTGTGGCGATTAGTTAACATCACCGTCTATATAAAAATAAGAAAAATGGCCATATAAAGCATAGCACACAAACGCAACGGCACTTTAGGTCCGCATAGTATCACAGACTAAATCAAAAGAGCAAACGAAATAGTCAATTGAACAAGACTGTCCAAAACAGTAAACTGACGAGTGGTTGGTAGGTTGAGGCAGGGTTATCAACTTGGTGTAGACGGCACTGCGTAGTATTATCATGACTTTTATCAAAGTGTGTAGAATAAATTCAAGTTTAGATGTACGATTGGTTGTATCAACAGGTTCCTCAGATTTAGCCTTTCAAAACCAATGATATACCACCACAGTTTCTTTCTTTTTTCAATATATATTACATAACAACAGTTAAACCCAAAACGTATTTTGTTATGACAACTTGAATACGATGACATCATTACAAAATAAAAATCATTATTTTAATCTACAATGCGTTCACATCTTCTGTGTTTCCCTCCAAGTCATTACGCGTATCGCGTATCTTATAATATATACCAGCCATGCACATAACTTACTTGTTTGCATATATAAATCATTCGTCTCTTTCCAGATAAATATTCATGTATGGTAAGAGATCAATGTAATAACACTATTTTTACAAGTGTTCTCAACTGAGCGTACATAATTTATGATTAAAGAAAACTACACATTATTTAAAGCAAGTATATAAAGCATTTTCAATAGCGTGTGAAGGGGTTGGAGGGTTAGGCAGAATAACAGGAGACACATGTGCATACTTTTATTGGGGTGACAATAGGGTAAGAGTGAGATTTGGTGTTAAATCCCCAGTAGACATTTTGACACTGATCGTTCCAAAACGGAGACCCTATTGTCACCCCTTTAATATGTGTGATGGGGCATACCTTAATTTGAGCATTCCTTGTATTTTGTTGTTTTTTTACGAGTGTTTGTTTTTGACTGTCTTCTGTGAATGCCACATTTCCAGTTCGGCGTTTATGCCTACTTTGATAATATAGATATAAAACTCGAACAGGAAAAACAGCATTCAAGGTCGACAGTCAGCCAAAAACACGCACAGAAACAAAGAACAAATTTAAAGATGAATAAACATTGATAAAAGGCCAAATAAGACATCAGTTGCATACAAATGTGTAAAGCTGTAACCAATATTGTTC
The DNA here is from genome assembly GCA_037043455.1 of Cyrtodaria siliqua. Taxonomy (NCBI): domain Eukaryota; kingdom Metazoa; phylum Mollusca; class Bivalvia; order Adapedonta; family Hiatellidae; genus Cyrtodaria; species Cyrtodaria siliqua. Next base: position 16,168 of record JAWPHD010002422.1, on the reverse strand, counting down.
TGTATCTTTCTAACATAACATATTTTGCATTGCAGAACAAAACCTCATTTAACTGTACTATGTGTATTTCTTAAAAGATAAATAAATAATATAAAACATAACATTTCAACATGTTAATATTAACTATATAATATTATATATCTTCAAAAGGATGTCGCTTATACCAAAACTATTACTGGCACCTTCGAATATTTAATCTCTTGACCTTTTGAACAAAACATGAACATGCCCCCAGTGCAGTGTCTAATCAAAGTACCGAAGGTACAGAGAGCATGGTGAACTATGATTTGTTCATCCATGTAATGGAAGGTGTCTTTGCAATCACGCATTACATGGATGGACTGAACATGTGTCAACTCTTCTTAATAATAATACATCATTGCATGTAATAATACATCAATGCATTGTTTAATGTATCTGGAAGTAAGGCGATTAAAACAAGATAATGTAAGGTGTATACAGGAATAAAAAAGGGAACAAAAGGAATGATTGATTATAATGAAAATTAATCTCCGAAAAACTTCATCATATCTGAACCATATCTTCACAGGTGTTAAAGTGTATCAAAAAACATCACCTGTCATCACCTGTCAAAGTTTGAGTCATTAGAAATGAATATAGCGTCAAAAAGGTGAAGACAGCTAATTTTGCTAATTCAATGGGAGGTAATTCATAGACACTTTGACCAACATAGATGAATCAAAATAGGAAACAACCTTGCATGTATATCGACATACTATGCAAGTATGATTAAAATCAAAAGAACACAAGTGTAGTCTGAAAGACAGCCATATCCCCCGCTGCACAAAGATTTATAATATACAATATTTAAACATGGAATGTCTCTGTAAAGTGACACATTCTCCCTGAAGTTTCATTGGTCCAAAAAGTGTGACCTTCAACTAAAAGAACATATGTTTTACACACAACTTGTAGTAGAGACATACAGACTACACATATACAAAACATAACTTATAAATCTTTGTTCTCATTTGATTTTAATCTCACAACTCGGAGTATCCCTGGTCTCGGGTTACCGTTGTTATTTATTCTCACAACTCGGAATACCACTGGTCTCGGGATACCGTTGTAGTTCATTCTCACAACTCGCAGTACCACTGTTCTCGGGATACCGTTGTGATTTAATCTCACAACTCGGAGTGAACATGATGTTCATACACAATTATTTCGTTGTTATAGTTTTCAACCATGTATGTGAACATGATGTGAAGGCCCGGGCCTTTTTGGCCTAATAGGTAGCTATGCTACTGAGAATTTCACGATTCATATCCCTAATTGTAATTTTACGTGGATTTTCGACAAATCGTTTGTTGACAATAATCACCAAAGTCACGGTAAATTCCATTTACTGCCTTAGACCTAAATAAGAAAGTGTTTTGTTTCCTGTCACCCAACCGAATCGCTGTTTTTACCCCCGACACATCAACTGTTTACCCTTTCATTGGTTTGCTGCTTTGTTTTGTTTTTAAACATATTTGTGTTTTGGCCTTAACATAATATAATTCAATCAGTTTTGCATGGAATTTGAAAATTGTAATAAAAGGTAACATATGTGTGTTTAGATCTACTCTTGTTTGTGTCTCTCAATGCTACAGTCATACGTTCGAGTCCCGCTTGTTCCACGTTTGCACATTGACGAATGTTTGACAGCTACTCAATAACGCGCGGCAGGACTGTAGTTCTACGAGTTTGTTTCAAAACAGATGAGGTCTACCTCTACCTCTACCAAATTGACGCATAGATAAAAGTCGTAAAAATCTTTAACAAAATCCCCCCACTCTCCACACACACACACACACACACACAATTTGTTTTCCGACTTACGTCTTAAAGGGAGTACATCAGGCTTTTTATGGGGGTCTAGGTGTCCGAATTAAAATCGACAAATATTTAATATTTTTTATTCTACATGACCAAAACATAATGAGCCTACATAATCTTTTATTTGCAAAGAAATTCATTCTGCACAGTAATACGTGCTATCCTAGGTGACGCACCAGGGTTAATTTCAGCATATTACGTGCGATTCCACCCTAGCTATATGGTGTTCTGAAATTTTAGACATTAACAAAATGGTTCTAGCTTCACATTTTGATTGATAGTGTTTTATATCGTGAACTGGAACAATTTTATAATTTAAGATGTTTCTAGAAAAATTCTGATGTACCCCTATTAAGACCATTGGGCATGAATTAAACAAACTTTTACATAAAAAATATAATTAGAATAAAAAAATTGGGTAACTGCTCAGATTCGAACCCATCCAGCTCGCTTTATAGTTTTCTGGGACTGCTGCTCTCCCGACTGAGCTATCAATCCTTTACAAATTTTGATAAACTATAACGTACTTATTCTATAACCGGAGTGTCTGAATAGACCATAAATCTAAAAATAGTCACTCGGGATCAAATGACGTCATATATACCCAATCTGATATTGTTGATTTGCATTCGGTCTCGCCGACACGATTGGCACAAGTATTCAGGATTATTTTACTACCGAATCAGTCATTTTAACTTATAGCAAGGGAAGTAAAAACTTAAGAATATTACACAGCGTACTACAAGGTTAGCTAAAAATCTTATTCCGGAGAATGGGCAGCAACAACTTTTTACAAAGGATAGTAGCGTAATACTGCTCTCACACTGTGGCGAATATGGTGGCGAATGGGCTTACGAATGCAATTCGCCACCAATTCGCAATGATCACAAGGTGATCGCCAGACATTCGTAGGTGTTCGTAAGCATTCGCGGTCGTTCATTGGGTGTTGCGAATATTAGGAACTTGCTCCTAAAATTCGCAAGGAAAGCATATTCTCATTGCTTTCGCAACATTTTCGTAAGCAATCGCAAGCCATTCTTATTGATGGCAAGGCATTTGTAGTGATCGTAAGACATTTTTAAGGATTTGCTAGCACTCGTCTTGACTTTTCCTTAAGAATACCATACGAATACGAGCAAAAAATTTGCGAATGCTTGCGAATCCATTACGAATAAAGCGAATGGGTTACGATTTTTTTGACATTTTCTTGAGAATGCATTGAGAATGCATTGAGAATGCGTGCGAACGGCTTGCCAACACTTGCGAGTAATTGCAAATGCTTGAGAATGACATACAAACATTAAGATTATCTTGCAAACGCTTTGCTAATTCCTAACGATTTCAATGCGAATATTGCACATTCGCCACGGGTGGTGTCGCTAGGGTAGCCAAAATTGTATAAAATACCCCATCTTCCCTTGTCCTATATACATTTCTAGTTCAACCATGGCCGAGGCTGCGAGGCAAGTGGCAACACTGGCCGTGCTAGTTTCTCAACATGCTGTTGTTACACACCGTGCTGTTGTTGCTCTGCAGCAAGAAGAACAAGAAATAAGGCAACAGCAGCAGCCCCAACGTAGAAAACGCAAACAAAGAAGGCAAAGGTCATGTTGGGCGAGGGACTGGCTGTCACACGGAGAGAGGTTGCAGCTCTCGCACTACTACAACCTGATGGAGAGTCTTCGGCAGAGAGACCCGGACAGGTTCAAGAACTTCACCATATTGGAGCCGGCCTTGTTTGATGAGCTGTTGGGCCGCATCAGGCACCGCATCACCAAGCACAACACCCGGTACCGTGATGACATAGAACCTGGCCTGAAGTTAGCTGTGACGCTGCGCCATATGGCAACTGGGAACTCATATGTTGATCTGGGGTACAGCTTCCGTGTCGGAGACAACAGCATCAGCCTGTTTTTGCCAGAGGTGTGCAAAGCCATCATTGATGAGTTCCTTGATGAAGTTGTTCCGGCACCTACAACCAAAGCTGGATGCGCCGCTTGTAGTCAACATGGTTGGTGTCGTAGATGGCAGGAGTCTGTTCCAACCATTCGAACATGGTGTCTTGCTGGGCCTCAGTCAGCTTGGCACTGCGCCTGTCGGGCTTCAAGGCTGTAAACTTCTTGGCCTTTAAAGGAGGAGGTGCAGTCTGAGAGCGTGGAGGAGGAGTGGGGGAGCGAGAGGGGTCTGACTGACTGTCTGACATCTCGTCCCGCTCAGAGACCGACTTCTCTGGCCTGGGCTTCCTGACAGATTTAGCAGACTTGACCTTGACCTTCTTCTCACTGGACGTCTTGGTCTGGTCACTGCATGCCGCAGCCTTCTTGGTCTGGTCATCACTGGATGCCGCGCCATCGGAAGCAGAGTCTTGGTGTTCAGGAGGATGGTCAGACTTGCCCCTGCCTCTGTCTCAGCCGCCACCGCCACTTCTGCCGCCCCTGGGCATGCTCAAAGATAAAAACTCTACTTTTTAACAAGCTTAAAACTTAAGAAGTTGACTCGGCGGAGGCTGGCGAATAAGTGACAAATAGAAACATTGGCAATGGGTATATGCAATTAGCCAAGCATGCGTTGTGTAGTCGTTTCATTCGTAAGGCGTTCGCAAGCATTCGCAAGATTCGCAACGGCATTCGTAAGCATTCGTAACATTCGCAAAGGATTCGCAAGAAATTAGGCAAATTGATTGTTAAGTAATTGTAAGGTTCGTAAGAAATTCGCAAGGATTCGTAAGAATTTCGGAAGCATTCATAAGGCCTCACTTTTTCAGTATTTCTCCAGGCCAGTCTTATCATTTTCGGTGAATTTGCCGCGAATTTCAAATTTTCATATTCGCAAGGATATTCGCCACAGTGTGAGAGCAGTTTATGCTATAACCATTACTGACCAAACCTATTAAATATTATATGAAGACTATAAAGGCCATGTATATTTCTTAAATATATAAATCTAAGAAAGATGGGAGATATGCGTTTGATGCAAGAGAAATAAATTATAAAAATCTCAATACACTATCCTAGGAGAACAATACAGCGTATGAATACATTTTACGCGAGATCACGTGATGATGATGATTGATATATTGATAGAACGCACAGCAATAGATGAAATAGCTATATAAACAATATATAACTTAAACAATGTATCGAGGAAATTATTTGAAATTTCTGAATGACATTACCTTATTTGTATCCGCACTAGAAAAGAAAAAACACCTGTTAAAATATGGGTCTTCTTTTTCAGGCAATGCGTCGATTCATCAGTGAGGCTGTAGTTAGGATTCGTGAAAAAACACGGTTACTAAACTTTGGTGAACAAGTTCACCATGCTAAAAATCGTGTGACCACTTATATAAACCACAATCAAGAATACCATCGAAAGGCGGTAGCCCTATTGTCAACCATTTTATGTTTTTGTTATCATATCTTGCCTTTAATTCATCTTTGTAGTAATTGTTGTTTGTTTCTGTGCGTGTCAGTGGTTGACTGTGGTCCTTGAATGCTGCATTTCCTATTCGACTTTAAAGGGACACTGTCCGTAAGTAAGCAGATTATTGAGCATAGCCAAATAACTGTCTGATTTTTATTCAGTGAAATGTATACATGAAAACATGAGCATAGACCCAGATAAGTCTGTAGTAAAACATTCGTCAGTTTGAAAAAGGAGGGTTTATTTATTATTTGTAAACAATGGATATTGTCAACCTGAGGAAAATAATGTCAACCGAGGCGAAGACGAGGTTGACATTATTTGGGACAATATCCAGTCACCCTCACTGGGGTGCAATATTTATTTTATTATACCGAACAAATGATTTGATTACAATTTAAATATACGAGGGGGGGAAATCGCAATAATATTGTTATTGTTTTGTTTTTTTAATTTATATTTGTATACCAGTTTTGATTTAAAGTAACAAATCTGCTCGCCACATTTGTTTATTTTGTCGTTTGGTAAACCAAGCGTCTTACGATTGACATAACTTCAACTGTATTTTAATAAGCGTCCACCGATTTCCAATTGCCAAAGCGTGAACCCAAAACCTATTTTTATACTTCCCGTGACGTCACAGTCGTGTAACAGTAAACATTGTTTACCGGTGAACAGTAAAAATTGCTTCACGCTTAGGGTATGGGCAATTTATACAGGAGTGTAAACGTGAGGTATAATAATATAATATACTACGGAGTTTGAAATTAAACAGATTAAAACGTGAGTTATTGGTGAGCTGATACATTGGGAAGGTTTTACTGATGTTATTTGCTTTATTTAATAACTCGCTAGACATCAATTCTCTAAAGAATATTTCTGTCTACCTTGAGCTCTAATTGATGATAGTTGGTTTTTATGATATACGTTTTTATTCCTCAATAAAACAGCTTTACAAAAACCAGAAATTAGTTTCGTCATAAACTGTCATAAACTGTCATGTTTTCTAGTGTTTATTGTTTATATAATATATTTATTACACTTCGCTACAAATGCGCAGATAATCAAACGTAGGTTTATCATCTTTACAGGGACTATTGTTCGGCGCTTGTTTCAGCCAATGCTTCTTTTTTACTCTTCAGGCAAACTTTAAACTAAATACGTTGTATATTAGTGAAACAGACATTTATACTGGTAAACTAAAATACCTTACTTTTCAAAATTGATAAAGTTGCACGTGCGAAAGTTCTTTTTGGCATTAACAATGTAAAATTATGCTGCATCAGAAATTAGAAAAAAACACTTGTTTTCTTCAGAATTATTATTCAAAATGGTTTAAATATGTTGGATAATAAGAATCGTTCATGAGTATCCGGTGAAGATAGGGAATTCCAACCCGAGGGATAAGTGTTTTATCGGTACCGAGGCTCTGCCGAGGTTCCGATTAAAACACTTATACCGAGGGTTGGAATTCCCTATCTGAACCGAATACCCATGATAGATTCTTTTTCTTCCATATCAGAGACATGTTGTGCGTTGACGCCGCCAGCTAATAACGTTTTACATGTTTTCCTGGATGCCGGATGTTGGTGCGCGCGTGACTTTTATCTTTACCCATCAAGATAAGACTTCCATCCCCCATGTAAAACGTGGATAGCCTTATCCGGTATGGAAGAAAACGTATATTAAGACATCCTGAAAGTTGTATAGCAAACTATTGAGGCTAACGGAAGTCATTTAAGATTTCTTAATTTTCTGCTTCCCAGCAACGATGAGTTTACATCCGTTCGGAAAAGACTGGAAAAGATGAATTCCTCAACCGATTTGCAAACCTAGAGTATGTTTATTTACCACTGAAATTGCAGTTCTAATTAAGCATAATTTATGTACGTATTGTTAAAAGTATTCATGTTATTGCTGAAAAACATTTGGCTGAAACAAGCGCCCCGAACAATAGAAGCAATATGTAGGAGAGATTGGTGTCAATCAAAATACAAATGAAAACAATGATCATAATGTGCACAGTTTTATATGAAATTTGCGCCTGATTTGAATCGAGCCGCATGTTACTTTCGGTTTAATTATTGTTTATGAAAATATTTGCTGAGTAAAACTAGACGACTCGGCAGGGTTTTGTTGCTAAATCATACATATTTATTAACAATGTGTTTATATATCTATCATATGTAATTATAGTTCATTAAAATATTTACTTCAATTAAATATAAGTTTATATATGCAACGAACGAGTTGTCGAATTCTCCATACCACTCTCCGATTACAATAATGGATGGATCATGGGGTTTAATTTAAATTCATATGAAGTTGAAATAAACTACGACGCTTTCATTCGTATTTTGATTGACACCTATACTTCTTTCAGATCGTCCCAGTCTTTTTAAAGCGTATTTAACTTGTTGACCGCCTTACATATTAAATTACAATCTAACCCTTCAAACTCAACTTTCGATACTGTTTTTAATCCTAGGTATGAACCTCTTTTAGATTTAAAACCGAAAGCCATTCGACCATTTGGTCTTCGTATTAAACCAAAATTTGGAGACACTGAAATCGACCTAAATTTGATTGCCAAGTACAAAGTACCTCAAATTCCACCGTGGACTTTGGAAACACCAACACTTTTTTTTGATCTTTGTAATAGTAACAAATCCAGTACAGATCCTACTGTCTTTCAAAGCAAATTTAATGAAATTAAATCGAAATACTGTAACTTTCAACATATATACACAGATGGTTCTAAAGATGGTTCTAAAGATGGAGATAAGGTAGCTGCAGTAGCTGTTGTTCACAAACAAAGCATAAAAAGCCGTCTGCTTGACAAGGCCTCTATCATTTCAGCTGAACTTAAGGCAATCGATCTTGCCCTAAACTATATTCAGGAATCTGATGATGACCACTTTGTAATCTTTTCTGATTCCGATTCATCTCTTCAAGCCTTGGGTAATATGAAACATGATAACCCAGTTGTGCTTCAACTTTTTCAAAAGTACAATAGTTTATTCTGTTATAGTTAATAATGTTATAATTTTCTGCTGGCTTCCAAGTCATGTAGGAATACGTGGTAATGATAGAGCTGATAGTGCTGTTAAAGGAGCATTAGGTTTACATATATCTAATGCCAAATTACCTTATACTGATTTTAAAAGTCGTATTAACACATATATTCTTAACTCTTGTGTAGTTACAGTTCGCCACTATGATTTCCTCTTTGATTGTGCATTGACCAGACAGAGTTTGGACCCTACGATGACGTCTACCTAAATCCTGAAAGATAACGTTTGATGTTTGTCTTTAATCTTGTTGTGTCGTGCTTGAAATGGTTTATTCTCTTGTTGGCTTATATGAAGTTATTGAGTACTTTCTTTGTGGCTTTCTAGGCTTTTTTTATATTCATATGTATATACATGCTCATACTTGTGTTATACTAACATTGCATATTAATGCTGCCTACATTTCCTGTTCGACTTTTATGTCTATTTTTATTTAGCAAATTTGAACTGAATTTCAATTTTGAATTGTTATTTAAAATTGTACTGATTCATGTAACATATATTTAATGCCATGTGAACTATTAGCGGCTGAAAGCATCACACGACTCCCATCTATGCTGATCATTTTTACTTGTATCTTAGATAGTTCTTGCAGTTCGGCTGTTTCCTCTAACATGAAAGCAGCGATAGACCTAACAGTTATGATGTAAGACTATGGAAAATGCAGTAGAGTTTCTGACAATTATCTGCAGCATTGAGTTGTTTTGGCGTATACAGTCATTCCCATACTTCACAAACATGTGATTTCGATCGAACGGCACACAAGAAGTGATGAAAACATCCTACCTGTTTTCACAAAAGGAAACCTTTTAAATTACATCTTCAAGTAAGCGTGCGCATCTAAATTTTAAAATGATGCAACATGCGTTACTGTTCATTTAAAAAGAAATTAACTTAACATTATTTAGAGTCGTTTTGTAAATATTTATTCCGTTTAACTCTCTACGGATATGAAGCACTTGCTTAAGGCGGATGTTCAGCAGAAATAATTGTAATTAAATGCCACTTAGTGTCACATCTCACAATCATTCAACGGATTAGAACGAAGATCATTCGGACTGTTTGGCATTACAATGAAATAGCATATACACTCATACAAACACAGGTCTGCTACTTGTTTTCTACAACCTTAAATTAATGTTAATGGAAATTATAATTGAATTCTAATGTTTTCTTGTAATAATACGTTCAGATAACGATACAACGTCACTGAACATGAAGAAGAATTGTATGCAATTACCCTAACATGAGCCATGAGCATAGCATAAATATTTACATTTATGACGCAACTGTGGCCATGTGACATGATAATATGCAAACATACTAAAGAATTAAAAAAACCTATGACACATGCGATTATGCTGATATTTAATTTTACGAATAACATGTAGGTAATATCTATCCATACCGTTACCAAATGGAAAATACAATAACATGTAGGTAATATCTACCTATACCGTTACCACATGGAAATTACAATAACATGTAGGTAATATCTATCCATACCGTTACCAAATGGTAAATACAATAACATGTATGTAAGATCTACCTATACCGTTACCACATGGTAAATACTATAACATGTAGGTAAGATCTACCTATACCGTTACCACATGGTAAATACAATAACATTTAAGTAAGATCTACCCATACCGTTACCACATGGTAAATACAATAACATGTATGTAAGATCTACCTATACCGTTACCACATGGTAAATACAATAACATGTAGGTAAGATCTACCTATACCGTTACAAAATGGTAAATACAATAACATGTAGGTAAGATCTACCTATACCGTTACCACATGGTAATTACAATAACATGTAGGTAAGATCAACCTATACCGTTACCAAATGGTCAATACAATAACATGTAGGTAAGATCTACCTATACCGTTACCACAGTGTAAATACAATAACATGTAGGTAAGATCTACCTATACCGTTACCACATTGTAAATACAATAACATGTATGTAAGATTTACCCTTACCGTTATCACATGGTAAATACAATAACATGTAGGTAAGATCTACCTATACCGTTACCACATGGTAAATACAATAACATGTATGTAAGATTTACCCTTACCGTTATCACATTGTAAATACAATAGCATGTAGGTAAGATCTACCTATACCGTTACCAAATGGTAAATACAATAACATGTAGGTAAGATCTGCCTATACCGTTACCACATGGTAAATACAATAACATGTATGTAAGATCTACCAATACCGTTACCACATTGTAAATACAATAGCATGTAGGTAAGATCTACCCTTACCGTTACCAAATGGTAAATACAATAACATGTATGTAAGATCTACCTATACCGTTACCACATGGTAAATACAATAACATGTATGTAATATCTACCTATACCGTGGTATATACAATAACATGTAGGTAAGATCTACCTATACCGTTACCACATGGTAAATACAATAACATGTATGTAAGATTTACCCTTACCGTTATCACATGGTAAATACAATAACATGTATGTAAGATCTACCTATACCGTTACCACATGGTAAATACAATAACATGTAGGTAAGATCTACCTATACCGTTACCACAACATGTATGTAAGATCTACCTATACCGTTACCACATGGTAAATACAATAACATGTAGGTAAGATCTACCTATACCGTTACCACATGGTAAATACAATAACATGTATGTAATATCTACCTATACCGTGGTAAATACAATAACATGTAGGTAAGATCTACCTATACCGTTACCACATGGTAAATACAATAACATGTATGTAAGATTTACCCTTACCGTTATCACATGGTAAATACAATAACATGTATGTAAGATCTACCTATACCGTTACCACATGGTAAATACAATAACATGTAGGTAAGATCTACCTATACCGTTACCACAACATGTATGTAAGATCTACCTATACCGTTACCACATGGTAAATACAATAACATGTAGGTAAGATCTACCTATACCGTTACCACATGGTACATACAATAACATGTAGGTAAGATCTACCTATACCGTTACCAAATGGTAAATACAATAACATGTAGGTAAGATCTACCTATACCGTTACCACATTGTAAATACAATAACATGTAGGTAAGATCTACCTATACCGTTACCACATGGTAAATACAATAACATGTAGGTAAGATCTACTTTAAACGTTACCACATGGTAAATACAATCACTCTGTGGGAGCTTTCTCTTGCCTTGTCATAACTTATAGGAATAGAAAAAAGAGGACGAAAGAAGGCATTTGGAAATCGCCGAACACGATACATATAAAAAGTGTTGCAGTCTCGGTTTGATTGACACTGTTCATGAACGGCAATGAAAAATGCATACTACCGTTCACGACCTCTAGCCCCGGGTTGTGCAGAACCCACTATTTAAAATTTCAATAGTACGAACATTTGAACCTTTCCGAAGATGGTATGTATATGACGATGAAGATGGAACCTTCAATCTGATATCAGACAATTTTAATATTACAAAAACGAAATAGGCAAGAATCAAGACGCCACTCGATTGGAGTCAATAATAACCAAATCAGTCGGAGATATGATATCTAGTAGAGAATTAGAACGCCACAGAGACGGATATAATATGAATCCACCGAGTCGGGTTTCAGACGTATCCGTCACTATTGAACACATTGGTAGTATAGGTATAAACTATCACTCTCCTTGTTCCATATCACACCCGATATCATCCCGAGACACCCGATATCATCCCGAGACACCCGATATCATCCACCCGATATCATCCCGAGACACCCGATATCATCCCGAGAATTCAATATCAATACCTATGTCAGATGATATCAGGTGTGATGCACACACAATATTATTTTGAAATGTTAATATATCTATCAGTGTGATATGGAAAGTGAACAGTTGTAATGTATTCATCATTGACTACTGAGTACTAAAAACGGCAGCAAAATCTTCATTTTTTATGTTATAAGTATCTTTATCGATTATGGAAATGTTATTATTAACAAAGAGCTCGTTTCAGGTATGGTTTTGCTTCATAACTCTCGTTATATTTAACATTTTGTTTTAGTAAAGAGCACATACACAGTGGGCATATTTCGGGAGATAACCTGTTGGGGATGATATGGATTTCACATCATTTGTCATATCAGGTGGTACAAAAACGACGTATCATAATAACACTATAGTTTAATGATAATGATCACGTATTAGTTTCAATATTTAAAGCATTGTTTTGTTTATAATTATTTCAATTTATTGTCATTAGCAATCTCCATCTGTTCGATGTTTTCTGAAAATACAGATTAGATGTAAACTATAAAAGTTGATATAAAAGTCGAAGAAGAAATGTAGCATTCAAGGAACACAGTCGACCAAAATGTTGCATCGAAACAGAAATAACAAGGACAAATAAGGCAACGTATGTGACAAACAATATCACAAACATAAAAGGTTTGACGATAGGGCTACCGTCTCGGATCGTTCAGTGGCAAAACGGCCTCTGTAGGTTTAGGTTTACACCAAGTTCTATATGCACCAAAACCTTACTCTCACCTAGTGTCATCCATATAAAACACTGTATCACTCTAACAATCTAGGCAGCACTAATAGGCGATATAAGCAACACAACGAAGACAATTTGTATGTGCATATTGTTCTGGGTAAAATGTAATACGTTTTGTGAGGGTCTTTTGAATATGGATTGTCACGTGTCCCTTTAATCTGAATTGTCAAGTGTCCCCTTAATCCAATTTCACTTCAAGTCTTTCCTGGTTGTATTAAACCACAATAGTCCAAATGTCCCAAATACTTCAATAATCCAATGTCACTAGATGAGTACAAATATTGTTTGGTCCTCTCACAATGTATTCTTTAATTCACAGTATCCAATATTTTGTAAATTAAAATAATGAACCAGATACTCACACTTTGTAGAATATTAATACTGAAAACCTACAAGTTTACTAAGGTCAACTTTCTTATACCAACATGGATCATTCTAGATTAAAGAATGTTCTGTAACAATCTACACTTCTCAGTAAGTATGTAAACAATAATCTAGAAATTAAAAGATTCAGTTATTTATATGCCTATTAAAAGAAACAATCTAACAGCTGGATCATGTACACTTATATACCCATGAGGGTAACACTATAAAGAAATGGAAGCTTTGAAAGCCACAAAGCAAGTACTCAGTGACTCGGCAAATGATAACTGATAAACAAAAAAATCCTTTAAAGGTAATACACTCGTGTATACAAAGGTCGTGAATGTAATGCAGATAGGCTACGTTAAGCTGCACAGATTTATCACACACACGTCTAAGAAACGTCTTAAAAATGGTACAGTAACAATGAGGTATATAGCAAGAACTGCTTAAGGATTGCGGGAGATGATACAGAACTGGTTTTACCCAGACAAGTGGGTGATGTTCCTCCAACACAAAATATGACCTTAAAGCTACAGAGTTTCTCATATCAATCGATTTCTTGTTTGTAGGCGTGTCCTTATTGTAACTTCATGTTCACCAGATCATGACGAAATTGGGTATTTAAGCGAGCAAATATATCGCAGGAAATCATCGTACCTATACACAGGTAGCAGTAATGTTTAGCAGCGACAAAAACGTTAGCCTCTCTCGGGGCTCGAACACACGACCTTCTGATTTCTAGTCCGGTGCTCTTATTTACTGAACTATAGCGCTATTTGAGAAAATAGTATACTAACTACCATTTATTTATGAGGCAAAATAACTTAAAACAGTAAAACGCAATTCAAGATTGGTTAATACATATGTAGTCTATATTGTCGCAACGTGTAAATTAACATTGACTAGTGTAACACTGTATGTTATCACACTCGCCTCAAAGTAACCAGATCTCGACTTGTTAGTTACCACTTGATGAGTTGTGTGTGCGCGCTAGTTATTACGTAATGCCTATTTAGTGTTAAAACGGCTACAACATACCAATAAATAGCCGTGTCTAGTGGTTCAGCGTACATCCTTCAAAACTTAAATGTGCAAGCTGTGTTCAATCCCGTTCCGTGCAACTGTATTTTTAACACATATTCTGAAGCCGTATATGTATCGATGTTACCTGTACGGAGGCTAAATAAAAATCGTGAAAATGTACGCGCGATTTCAGTTTATAATACCGACTTTTGTGTGTTCGTCGATTTTCAAACTAATTAACACGTGACTCAATTCATATTAGATCATTACCAGTTAAACAGGGGACTGTTTCAGCATTAAATGTGTTGAAAATGGCGTAAGCATCATACACAAAAGTATGCATTAACTAAATAGGGTGAACACATGATACCTGTTTCGCGTGATATTATAACCTATTTGTTCTAATAAAGATACAGTAGAATACGCTCTAATCTGGGTGAAGTACTTTGTTTTTAAACTGCAGGCAAGCCTCTATTTATATTTCGATAATGGCGGTTTTAATATCAAGAAATATTATTTCAAAAACATGTGTTAATATATTTTTTATGTTTTTTTCTTTTCAAACGAGTACAGTTGTGATAATGGCGCAGTTGTTTATCGAGGGCGTTGCGATACGGTTGTTTATTATCGAGCTAGATGTACGAGAACTTTTAATACTGTAACACATGAGATAGAGGAAAGCAAACTATATATAAAAGTTACTTCAAAAGAAGCTGTTAACATTGCTATTTGCTTCAAATCAGATATAGTGTAGACGTATTTGCAGCTGTATCTCTTCCTACTCTCTAGTATTATCATTTGGTTTAAACATATTTCCTTCCATATTATACAACATGCATATATAAATAGTACAAAGTTAATAGGATTGGAACGAAAGAAAACAATCTTATACTTTCCTATTCTTGGTATTTAACAAAATGCAATTGATGTTGGCGGTTAACACAGTTTAACATTCAAAATGGCTATTTTATGATCATGTAACTTAATTATTGCTGTAAATAAAGATATAAAAATCGAACATGAAGAAGCACCGATTCGAGGACGACAACAAAACACACACAGAAACAAAGAAAAAATTTAAAGATGAATATAAGGCCAAACAAGACATCACAAACACAAAAGGGTTGACAATAGGGCTACCATCTTGGAACGGTCAGTGGCAAAAAAGGCCGCTGGGGTTAAACCAGGTTCTAGGATGCCTCAAACCCTCACCACTTACCTTACTGACCAACCCAATACAACGGGACAGTGTAAATAAAGAAATCATCGCCATGAAACTATTCTCTAACCAACAAGGCAGCATTAATAGGCAATATAAGTAAAACACAAAGATGTCGTGTAAATATAATATAAAAAAAAATAGCCTAGAAAGCTACAAAGAAGGTACTTAGTGACTTGGCAGAAGCCAGAGCAACAAGAGAACACAACCACTGAGGGCACGACAAGACAAGACTGCAGCCAGACACATCAAACGTCACCGTCCTTTAGGCTTTAGGTAGACGTCAACACATTACACATATTGGTGGTACTTTATTAGTAAATAATTCGGTCAAGTTACGAAACAAAATGATATATATAGAGAATCAGAATCGCTTTTTATTATTTTCATTAATGGCAGGATATGCTAATTTAAACCTACAACTAAACAGTTGACAAAGTATTCGCAAGCGTTACACCGCGAGAATCAATGGAATATAACAACTTTACCTACTGTGCAGGATAAATATATTCAATACATCAATGTACTAATTACGCTATATCCCTATATGCTGCGCTGACGCTAAGCATACAACAGGTAGCGTGCAGATCAAATGGATCCATTTATAGCACAGGTATTGTTTTATCGGCAAACACACAAGCGTGATAAA